>SJXQ01003017.1:239636-257232 GCA_006408695.1 Aepyceros melampus | reverse complement strand
CCACGTGAAGGTGAGGCTGCCTTGGCAGGCGCCTCCCTCAAGTGGCTCTTCATCCAGGTGTCCATTTTCCTGCAGTCACAGCAGCGGACTTTCTGGCTGGACTGTCCAGATGGGGGTCCATCCACATGCGGATCACCGAGTCCCTGGCAGGCCAACTGGTATTTTCTGGAAGGAAATGTCTCTGACATGGTCTTGATTTCTCATCTTTCCGGGAGGCCAAGAGGTAGCACCGCTCACTCCTCACTGCCCATTTGTCTGTGTCTCAGCTTCTTTGACACAGACTCCTGCTCCTTCCCCACCTCCTGGACTGGCCTGGCGCCCTTGTCCCCTCAAGGCCACCCACGCCAGGCAGCCTTACAAAAGCCCTGTCTGGGGAGGGTGCAAGCCTCAGTAAATGGAATACTAGTAATTGCCGTCGATTCAGCCTTTACACAAAGGGTGGGAGCTTCTCAGTCCCTTGGCCCATCCTGGGCCAAGTATTCCCTCCAGTCTGGTGCTTGGTGACAGGGACATATGCCCTTCACAGGACAAGCTGCTTCTCCCCAGGGTTCCAATGTGTTCTCAGAAGGTGGGCTACCCTGCCCACCCCACCCACTGATGTGGGACCCACAGCCACTGTGAAGTGCACAGTCAGGGTGCCCTGATCTGAGCATCTCCAAGGTGTCAGCCCGAAGCCCACATCATCAAGAGACGTGGGGCTCTTCTGCTGTGGAAAGAAGCAGAGAAGGACGTGGGGCTTCCACACCCAACTTCCGTCTTGACTGCTCCCCCAAATCACAGATCCTGAGAGCCTGCTCTCAAGACCCTCCTCACAGTCATCCCTGGAGCAGCAGCTCCCAAGCTTTGAGCCACAGGTCACTGGGCCCAACCCCACGTGTGCCCCAGGGAGTGGAAGATAGCACGAGGCACCAGGCCTAGACAGCAAACTCAGGCCTTCTCTGACGGGGCCACGGGGTGGGAAGAGGCCAGGCTGCAGCTCACACGAGCAGCAGAGGGGGCTTTCCAGCATGAAGAGCATCTCCCAAGGCAAGCCGAAGTGACTTGACTTCTGGCCGCCTGCATCCTCGTGCTGGCTCCTGTTGAGGAGAGTTACTGACGTCACTGTCTTCACTGCTTCCGAGTCAGCTGTTTCAGAACCCACAGGAAGTTCCAGCAGCTTCTGAAAGACTCTCCCAGTGGAGGAGTCTCCTGTGTTGTCCTTCACAGCCTCCCAGCCTGTCCAGGACCAGCAGGCTGGCCACACGCTGGTGGGATGGTTCTGAGACTCGGAGCGTGGACTTGAGGGTCTCCTGAGGGCAGAGGTCTGGGAGTGTCTTGTCTCGCCAGGTGCCCTTTCTTCTCCAGGTCACCAAGGGGGCTGTGGCAGAGGCCGGGGCTCCATCTGTGTAGTAGATGCTTGCTGAGCAAGTATCCTAGGTGTTGGGTGTGTGAGTTGTAAGCCGAACAGGCAGGGTAGGGCCTCATGGTAGCAGGAAGCACACAACAGATGGGCACAGCAGCTCAGTTGTCACTGTGAAGCCTAAAACAGAATTGAGGCCCGAGAGAGGCTGGAGGGTGGGGGCGGAGGAGCTGCTTCCTCTCACTGGGTCACGGGATGGCACATGAGCTTGGTTCACCCTGGAGAGGTGGTCAGGACAGCAGTGGGAGCAGCGCGCACGTGGAGAAGGAACACCGAGGCAGAAACAGTGTCACCGTGTCAGAAAACGGGAGGGAGACAGCAGGGCTAGCGTGTGATAGACGGAGGGGCCTGGTGTAGCAGGAGGCCACTTGGAGCCAGCAGTCCTAGGCCCCAAGAGGCAGGGCTGCAGCTCAGAGGTCTGGGCACACTTCAGGGGAGAGGCTCCTGGCTCCCATCAAATTCTCAGGGACACCCGGATCCCTGAGAGGCTTGGGGTGTCTCTGGCAAGAATAAGCAAGTTAAGTGTTGTTAAAAGAGCCCCAAAGTATTCCAAAAAAACTGACAGAAGAAAGGGAGTCCAGAAATCACAGTCTTCTCCAACCAAAATGGAATGAAATTAGAAATTCCTAGCAGAAGGAGCCCTGGGGCATTCACACCCATGGAAATAGCCAGCAGAAGAGGCAGCCAGATGGGGGCCCCTTGAGATGGAGATGACGGAGGACTGTCCTCCCCAGGAGCTGAGAACCAGGAGGACAATCCTGGTCTTGCAGTTGTCAGGGCCCCCACTCTGCATACAGTCGGGATGGTATGTGACTTGGCTGCTTCTCTGTGGCCAGCGAGCGCCTGGGATCCAGGTGCTTCCCCTGACACGTGGTGAGCGAGCCCCACTGAGCACTGGGGCCAGACTCTTCCGGAACTTAGAGGCTAGCGGGGGACCCGGAGCGGGAGCCATGGAGAAGAGCAAGGAGGGGTGAGGCCACAGCCTGAGAGATTCGCACCTGGGTAGCTAGGGAAGGGAGGGTGTTGGTGAGAGACAGTGTCTACAGGGACTGGCTGTTCCAGGTCCCAGGAATCCTTCAAGAAGCCGCAGGTGCCACGGGCCTCGGAGGCTGCCTGCCGGGGGCAGGTTTGGTAGATTCGAAATGCTTGTTGAATGAAAAGGAGGAAAGAAGTTGAGTCCAGGACTTGGGGGCAGGGTAGCAGGGGTAGTCTGGGGCTGGCAAGGCCTGCTCTAGAGGAGCAGCGGGAGGAGACCCTGGAGCCTGTGCCTTCACAGTGTCACCCAGGGCAAGGGGCATCCGAGAGGAACCCCTGATGTCCTGGTGACGCGGGCACGGCTCTTGGCCGTCAGCTGCCAGCCCAGGCCCGTTGAAGGACAGCGCTGCAACAGTGCCTCTCTCATCTGCCCCCCATGGTGAGAGGGTGCCCCACCCTGGTCCCTCCTGTCCACACCATCCCCTGAGCTCTGAAGTCCTGCTGCCCTGGGTGTGACAGTCCAGAAGGTGAGCTTCCCGGGAGGGTGTGAGCGGTCCAGGTGTGAGGCCACCCATCGACCCCCGCACCTTCATCCCTGCAGAGGAAGCATTGGCCGCACTGTCTTCCAAGCTAGGAGGTGGAAACCTGGGCCAGTGAAGCCGTTTGCCCCAGGTTCCACATTCAAGACACGGCCGACTAGCTCTCAAGCCTTTGAGAGGGAGTTGAGCACCTTCACACTCTGAGCCCTGACCACTGTCTTGTGCTCAGCTAGTGCCTGCCTGCTGAATCCTCCGGGGGTATTTTATTTTGTTTTGAGCCCCATGGTATGTTCACAGTTGCCCCGAGGACCACTGAGCCCGTCATGTTAGGAGGCTTTCGCGTTTCCCGAGCATTTTGATAGATGGTCTCTGATGGGGCGGGGGTGCAGTCTGCGGTCCTTTTCTTACTGTCCTTTAGGACTTGTCTGCAGACTCTGCCTACCGCCTCTTTTTGTCCAGCCTACAAGCTCGGATGGTGTTCAGGTTTTTAAAGGATTGTAAAAACAGAATATACGTGTGGCCTGAATGGGGCCTGTGGAGCTGGCCCTTTACTGGAAAGCGCCGCCCCAGTTCTCAGGGGTCCCAGCCTCCTCATCTGCAGCTTCCTTATTTTACAGCTTTTACCCGACCCGGGGTCCTGCAGCTTGCAAAGCACTTTCACATGCATCGTCTCATTTAATCCCTCACAGGCTCAAGGCAGGTGGTCCTTGTTTGGCCAAACTTAACCCCTGAGGGGCTTCTCTCAAAATAAGAAAATTGGCTCCCCTGCTTCCCCTTCAACTCTGGTGCTTGGAGCTGGGGGGTGGGGATGTTGACCCCTCAGAGTTCGCTTTAGGCTGGTTAGCTCTGAAGAATCACAAGTCCCTGAGAGAGGATGTGTCACCCCAGATGGGGCCAGGGGTTCATTTTAAGCTTCTTAATTGCTAGTCCTTCGCATTCTAAAACCAGAGGTTGTTGGGGAGGAAGTTCTTCATCCACCCTTCTCTCTCAGCTCGTGATTGTTCAGCTGGTCTGTAGTCTGAGGTGCTGCACACTTGGGCCCATGGCACCGAAGCACTCAGTTACTCTGGAAACAGCAGCCTCTGTGGAAATTGGGTTCCACACCAAGGGAGGTGCCAAGGTTAGGGGCCCCTTGACCCAGTGTCCACGGCCCTGCTGCCCTTCAGGGTGGAGAGGTCACCTCGGCAGAATGGACTTTGGCCAGGGCCATTTTTTCTCTTTGATTGGCGTGGGGGGTGTAGGGGACGTGCCAGTGAACTGTACCCAGTGGAGAAACTTGGATACTGATCCTGTGCCGGGAACATTCCCGGCTGTTAGGAGTCCTTGGCGCGAGGCCTGGCGAGGCGGGGGCAGAAGGTTCATGGGAGATTTTCAGGCATTAGGTCGAAAGTCTGTGACCGGGCAGCTGAACCCAAGCCCCACACCCTTGGTGCCGCCTTTTTGGATCCATTGGTGGCAGAAGTCAAGAGCCACCAGGCCGTGTGGCCCTCTCTGATTGCCCTGACGTGTGTTCTCATTTCAGAGGTCAGCTGGCGGCTCCAGCCCCGAAGGTGGAGAAGGTGAGGATATCTCTCAAATGTTTCACCAGCTTCGGGCATAAAAGTGGAAGCAGCCTGATTTTTCTCCTCCTCCTCATTTTATGTAGATTCTGACCGAGAAGATGGAAATTACTGCCCTCCCGTCAAGCGAGAAAGAACCTCCTCTTTAACGCAGTTCCCACCATCACAGTCAGGTAACAGTGGCAGCCCTTTACTGGGTGGTGAAGCGGCCGTGTTTGCAAGCCTGCTGCCTCCCGCGGTGCCTCCCACCCTTTGTGTGTCTCCAGTTATGCTCAGCCTGAGGCTCAGTTTTTTTGGGGGGCGGGAGTAAGGTTGGAGCTTGGCTGAGCACAGCGCAGACACCCTCAAGAATCAGTGACACTTAACGGAGGGTGGGATGTCAGGGCCACGTTTGGGGCTCTGACAATTAAGTGCATGTCCACATTGTAAGGGCCTCTGGCTATGTGTGGACTGAAGGTGTGGGAAGTGGAGGGTCCCCCTCGCCCTTTAGCAGTGAGCCTAGTGCCCAGGGGGGCCACTTGAGAAGCCCAGACACACAGTACATGGGGAGTCCAGCAGTCCTGGCAGACACTTTGGTGGTGGGATGGCATGAACTCCCCAAGGAGGGGAGCTCGGGGGAGCCCAGACGGCTTGGCCAGGCTGGGCCCAAGGGGTTGGAGCCTCCAGGCCAGAACCAGGTCTGTGCATACACAGAGGCCAGGAGATCATCTGGTGGACAGAGGTGGGTTCCTGGGGTAGAAGTAGCTGGGGCTACTGAGTGGGGGGCTCTGCAAGCCTGGGGTTGCCGCTGTTCCTTGCAGGGTCAAAGCTGCAGCAGGGCCCCTAACTCCCCACCCAACCCGAGCATTGCCCAGTGCTCTTGCAGCACTGGCTTTCACATGCCCTCCAGCTCCCTAGCTTGAAGTTCAGTCTTGGGAATTCACTTAAAGCATTCACAGCTGTGAGCCCTAAGGATGTCACTTTAGGAGAGAAAAGACTCTTGGAAGCTTAAAGAGTACGTGAGCGTCCTCTTACCATCACCCCTGTGGCACACCTGAGTTCATGCCTGTTCCTTGAACACTTGCCTTGGGCACAGCTGAACCCTTTTTCATAACCGCAGGAGACACTCCCCTCACTCCCCACTCCAAGCAGAAGTGCTGTGGTTTGCACTGAGGAGTCCTCTGGACAGCTTGCAGTCCAGGCTGGGGATCCATTCTTTTTTTAAGGCTTTCTGCATGCTTGGTGCATGGGCCTTAATACAGGGGGGCAGCATCCACTTCCTGGCCATAGATCACATTCCTTCCTGATCACTGCCCACTGCTAAGGCTCACTTTTTCCATCAAGAAAGTACAGCGGAGAAGAGAGGTGGTAGTCTGTGCTCTGGCTGTAGGCTGGAGAAACCAAGGACCAGTGGACATTAGACGTTAGTCCTGTCCTCTGGTGCATTCCCCGCTAGGGTTCAACTTAGGCATCAGGCGTGTAAAGACAAGTGGTCTGCGTTCAGAGGCCTTGGCTTTGTGCTGCACTCTGATTCCACTTAGCTGCCTGCAGTCTGCACAGTTTGGTCTTCAGCCCCCTGTGGTGTTGCCTGGCCTGCAACCAGGGAACCAGTTGCTTTTGTAAGATTCTAAAAGGGGGTGTGGGGGGAGGCTGCAGCCAACCGAGCGCCGACTACTGACAGGGAGCAGGGTCTGGGGCTCGGCCCCGGGGAGCATCTGCGTCCCTCCCGGCCGTGCTCTTGGGGACGCATGGGCAAGGCAGGAGGCCACAGCAGACCAGAGTCGACAACTAGGTGTCAGGCAGATTCAGGCTGTTCCGCCGGACACCCATGTTTCAGGGCTGTAGGAAGAGTCCTGGGGTTTCACTTTTGCTAGAGTGGCTGAAGGCCAGGTTCGCGATGCTGCCCCCCCCCCGCAGCACCACAGTGGGGCCTGGAGATGCCCCCTCAGGTGGGCGAAATGCTCCCAAGCATGTCTGTCCTGCCTACTCATGCTGTTTTCCTCTTGTTCCTCCCCTGCCTGCACCTCCTTGTCAACAGTATCCAAAAACAATGTTTTTATGCCATCCACCTTCTGCGAGCCATCTGCAGGCAATTCTGACTCAGAACCAGGTGAGCCTTCGCGTGCCTTTGCCCTTCACCAGCTGGTCACTGGGGGTGTCCTGGGATGAAAAGCACTTGCTCTCGTAAAACACTATCTCAAACGAGGGTAAGCAGTTGGAAATCAGCACTCTTTTTCGGTTCGTGTTTCCCAACTTTCAGCGGGCAGATGTAGAATCCAGTGTGAGACAGACTTCTGTGGCCCTTAATATAGGTTTATGCTAGCAGAGCCTAGTTACAGGGAGCTTCAGTTCCATTTAAAAAAAAAAGACAAAAGCAAACACACAAAAAAATCCATAGTGAAATACAGTACTCGTTTTTCAAATTTTTACACAAATATTGTACCTCTGTGTCATTAAAAACTCGGAAATACATAGAGTGAAAGAGTCCTCCTGTTCATTTCCTGCCACACTGCCATCCCCATGGTCACTACTCTGAAGTTTATGTAATTTTCCAGACCCCTTCTCTGTGTATTAAATTCTCACACTGACTAATATTACTTAGATCTGTTTAGATAAATATATTTAATCACAGCTTTAAAACTTTACGGTGAATAGCTTGATCCTTTCTGAAGAATGTGGAGCCTTTTCCTTTTTCGGTCCTTCACTAGAGAACCAGCTCCAAGATTTCCTGAAAGTTTCTCCTGCGTGGCTGGAATTCCTCATAAAAGATTTAATGAGCGAACATAACCATCCGAATTCTGTAACCCAACCCGCCTTGTATAAATTCACTGCTGACTTCAAAAGCAAGGCAAACTCAGTCAGCCTGTGCCACAAGGGCGCCGTTGGGGGAGAGGAGAGTTGTAACTTTGAGGGTTGATTTGATGGACTGTTTCAAGTGGTTGAATTTGTTCTGACTCCAGAGGCAAACTGTTCTGAGCTGACCCCTTCACGGGGCCTGAAAGGGAGCTAGGTGGCTTTTTGTTTTTTATTTGGTCATGCTGTGGCATGGGGGATCTTAGTTCCCCAACCAGAGCTTGAACATTGAAAGGTGGATTCTTAACCATTGGACCACCGGGAAGTCCTGAGGAGCTTGGTTCTCAGGGTTCCTTGGGGAAAGCCTGGGCACCAGCCTCGTAAGTCCCATTTGAGACTGTGGGGGCCGGGTCATAAAAGGTCAGCCTGGCCCCTGGTCCCCTCTACGGTGTGCACTGGGGACAGGCTGACATGTCCACTCCACAGAGTGAACTGCTCAGCTCCTTGCCTGCCTGCCTTTCTATTTTTTTTTAGCTTTTATTTTGAAAGAAAGAAAAAAATATAACCCTTAAGAATAAGGTACTTCTCCATTCCACTACCTAAGACACCCCATTCCATCTTCCCCCAGGCGCCCTATCGATGAGCAGAAGCATCCCGTTCTGGCTCCCGCGTCACACATCTCAAATGGTCCCTGGGCTTCACCTGGTTCTGTCCGTGGGCTGTAATCCGTTGCCGCTAGTATTTATCTTAACATTCAGCTCTTACTTCCAGCGTCAGTTCATTCTGATGGCCGCTGATCTGGCTGGCAGAGCCCCGTCCAGCAGGTTTCTCTGCTCTCCGCCACAGCCCCATCCTTCTTTTGAGCATGCCCTTTTCTTCTTGTCAGAAGCAGTTCTAGGCTCATCATCTCTCCCTCTCCTCAGTGGGGTCCTGGCTCTGCTTAGTGGAAGTGGTCTCTTGGAACCAAGATCTGAGTGCTTGGCCCACCGTGCTGTTGGAGGCTGTTGCTGCTCCCAGGCCGCCTCTGTACGCACAGCTGAGAACACGCATGGCTGAGAGCACATACATACATACACGTGTATACATACAGATGGACCTCTTCACACATGGGCACTCACGTCTGCATGCGTTCTGTGTCTCTGCTGCTCTGTCTGGTGTATAGGTCACCCCAGTTCATGTGGGTACTTCCCGTCCAGTGCCAACAAGGTTCATTGAAACCCTCCTTCATGATTCTGCCCCTTTCCTGACAGTGAGAAACCTGCTCCCTTTCTCCTCAGTGTGTTTACTTGTTGCTTGAGCCCCCACCAGGGAGCCTCCTCTCAGATTCTCTCTAGCTTCTGGTCTGCACTAGGCTAAATTCTGATCTGTCTTCCTGGTTTAATCCAAGAGTTCCTGGAATTCCCCTGGGAGCCAGCGTTGCCCTCTCAGACATCACTTGGGGTCTCTCTGAGGCAAGGCAGAGAAACCTGCTTGGTTGGGTGTGATTTCAGAGGAAGGCAGAGGCTGCCCCATTAGGATTCCTGCTCTCCCACAGCAGGCTCATGTTGTGGGGGCCACGCATGTGCCCTTGAGAAAACACGGGCGCGACGGCCCGTGCACTCCCATGACCCAGGCATACATGCTAGGGCTCTGACCACCTCTCCATTACGCACTGACCGTGCTGCAGAGGGAGCTTCCAGAGGCCACAGCAGAGAGCACGTTTATTCCAGTGCAGATGGGGGCCCTGCCCCGTAAGTGTCTCCTGCTGCTCTGGGCGCCGCCGTCTTTCTGTCCAGTGTTCCCAGGTACGTGAGGCATGTGGCGCGTCAGTTCACCGCCGCGTTCAGGGTGGACGTCCTGTGCATCCGTGGGCAGGCCAGCACCAGGCCGAGAGGTGGTGGTCAGTGTCTGTGACTCTCCAGGCTTGTTGCCCCTGCTCAGGGTCGACCCCGAGGGTTAGCCTGTCAGAGCGCAGTGCTGAATAGTAGTTGCAGCATGAGCATTGTAAAGCCAACTCCGAGGACCTTCTAAAATTACCTCAGTTGTGAATTTTACCTCAGTCTTTTCCAGTGTTTCTAAATTTCCAGTCGTCGTCTTAGTAACCCTGAGCTCTGGGAATGTAATTCAGCATCTCCCTGCCCGAGAGGCCCACCTGGCAGCGTGTTTCCCCCGCATCCTGGGCTGTCTGGCTGTTGAGCCTCTCTCAGGAGGGACCCCAGCTCCAGCAGCATGGGCTCCCACGTGCTGACCAGCAGGGGGCATCACTCTTGAGAACCTGTGTTTTCCTGAGGAGAGCACAGGGCCCTCCTGCCTGATGGGGAGTTCCAATTTGATTTTCGTACTTAATTAATTGTGTGGCCTGACGAGTTGGGAATATGGTGGTATTTCTGTGTACAACTGAAGGGTTTCTAGTGCAGCTGAAGGGTTATATACCCACCACCATAATTAATTTTAGGATGACTGTCACTCCAAAAAGAGACCCTATGCCCTTGGGCAGTCACTCCCCACTTGGTCTCCCCAGCCTCTGGCCACCACAAATCCACTTTCTGTCTCCATGGAATGGAATCGCATGACTGTTTGGCCTTTGGGGACATCTTTCCATTTCTTTAAGTCTTTATTTTCTTCCAGCAATGTTTTATAGTTCTTATTGGTTACATTTATTCCCAGGTACTATATTCTCTTTTGTGCTGTTATAAATGGAGGGTTTTTTTCTCAACTTCGTTTTTGGATTCTTCACCGCTCATATCTAATAACACACACATGATTTCTGTGTATTGAGCTTGTTCCCAGCAACCCGAAAAGGTTTTTTCCCCATGGGTTGGACCTTAGCACAAAAGTGAGTCCATCCCTTGACTTTTCTGGGGACAGACTGTCCTGTCGGAACCATGAGGCTTTCTACTGACCCTTCTGGTCAGGAGTGGTGTTAGCCTGTCTCCCGCACTCCCTAAGGTGGGCCAGTCACGAGGATGCAGAATGAAGGGGTCTGGGTGCCCCAGTGGCTGAGCTGAACCGGGCTCTGAGCCTTGGCTGTCAGTCCCAGACCCCATCCTCAGAAGGCCCCTTCCTCCTCCCGGGCCTTCCTGGCACATCTGGAGAGAGCAAGCCTGCCATCGGCCTCCTTTGATCTTTCACCACAGAAAACCGTGTCTCATTTCCCAGACATCTGCTGTAATGGCAGGACTCTTCCTGATAGCAGTTGTGTCCTCCAGGACAGGGAGCGAGTCCCAGGGAGGGCCAGTCTTCTGGGGCTCCCTAATTGTCCTTGGGGCCCTCAGCCCCTGCAGGCAGCTGGGTAGACGGGCGGAGGCCTGACCAGTCCTGCACTCACCCTGCAGTCTCTGCTGCCAGCAGTTCTCCTAGAGCCATCACTGCCTGCGGCCCTCCGGCCTCCTCCCTGGGCTGCCCCACAGACGGGACTGGACCAGCCTCTGCTTCTGTTTGAACTTGGAAATATTTGCCCTGGTTCTCCAGGCCCACGGCCACTGAAGCCCAGACCACAGGCCTTGGCCACTGTAGGTCCCTCCAGCTTTGTTGCTCTGCTCCAGCAGGCCTGCTTTTCATCTTTTGTTTTGTGCTTGTAGAGGAAAAGAGCAGTGGGTTCCGGTTGAAGCCACCGACGCTGATCCACGGCCAGGCCCCCAGTGCAGGTGGGTGTCTGCTGTCGAGGAGGCGTGCAGGGCAGCAGCCTCCCAAGTGCTGGTGCGTGCTGGGCTCCCTCTCCTGACACTTGAGCACCAAGAGTGCCCTCAGATCAGGAGGTGCTCCGTCCAATGAGCCCGCTGCCCGGAGGAGAAGGAGGCAGGGAAGGATAGACTTGGCTCGGGGTGAGGTGTTCAGGCTCTGTGCACGGCAGTCCTGTCATCGGACTGTCTCCCCAGAGCATTCTGGCCACAGCGTTAACCCAGAGTAGCAGAGTGACCATGAGTGAGCAGGGCCCAGGCTGATGCCATCGACATCCAATGGAGAGCCCATGCAGGGCTGGGGACGTTCTCGTGGTCCTTGCCCCATGTTTGGCAGACGGATCTTCTCAACGTGGCATTTTGAGAAGCACATGTAAGGGGTACCTTTACATGACCCCTCGTGGAGTCCTAAACTCTGAGAGGTCAACCATGGTTTCACTGCTTTCCCCTCACCGTCTGCCCTTGACCCACAAGACCAGCTGTCCTTTGGCTCCCCTGTAGGATTACCATACTCCCTGGATTAATCTACAGGCAAGATCTGTTTCACAGAGTGTTTTATTGACCACATATAAAAAGAACAATAGCTGGAATGTGTGTGTCTTAACTGTAAAGAAAATAGCTTGAATTTTCTTTCTTTACAGTACTTCCTGTAAAGCCCAGCCTAGGAGGGACATCACATGGGGCACTGGGAGCACTTCTAGAAGTGCCTGAGCGTGGGGGCGGGGGGCACGTCTGCCCATGGGGTTGGAGGGACCAGGGCAAGCCAGCCTGTGTCGCCAGGTCTGCCGAGCCAAAAGCCCAAGGAGCAGCAGCGCAGCGTGCTTCGCCCGGCGGTATTACAGGCCCCACAACCAAAGGCGCTGTCACAGACAGGTGAGTCACAGCCCCGGAGCCAGGCTTGCACAGGAGGGTACAATCACTGTCCGTCCCTTGCTGCGGTGCCAAGGCTCCCAAGAGCCAGATCCCACCACAGGTGCGCAGCTCAGCCCTGTGCATCTATCTCCCAAGACTGGAGGAGTGACCTGATTAGAGGTAGTCTCACCTCACTCCCCAACCTCGAGATGTAACTCCTAAACCTGTTTCCATTATATCCACATACCAGGTGTGGTTTGCAGTTGATCTGTAATTTTTTAATCACAATGGGCTTTTCTTCTTAATATTTCCCTGCAATTTAAGAACTCCTCATCAGGAACAATGCTACAACCCAGCTGGCAGAAGCAGTTGGTATTTATGAATAGTTTTAATTACATGGAAAATTGTTTGGTCTAAGAAAAGTTATGACCAACCTAGATAGCATATTCAAAGGCAGAGATATTACTTTGCCGACTAAGGTCCGTCTAGTCAAGGCTATGGTTTTTCCAGTGGTCATATATGGATATGAGAGTTGGACTGTAAAGAAGGCTGAGCGCCGAGAATTGATGCTTTTGAACTGTGGTGTTGGAGAAGACTCTTGAGAGTCCCTTGGACTGCAAGGAGATCCAACCAGTCCATTCTGAAGGAGATCAGCCCTGGGATTTCTTTGGAAAGAGTGATGCTGAAGCTGAAACTCCAGTACTTTGGCCACCTCATGCGAAGAGTTGACTATTGGAAAAGACTCTGATGCTGGGAGGGATTGGGGTCAGGAGGAAAAGGGGGTGACTGAGGATGAGATGGCTGGATGGCATCACTGACTCCATGGGCGTGGGTCTGGGTGAACTCCGGGAGTTGATGATGGACAGGGAGGCCTGGCATGCTGTGATTCATGGGGTCGCAGAGTCGGACACGACTGAGCGACTGAACTGAACTGAACGCTGAACAAAGCCAGATTTGAAGTTGTATAAGTCACATAGTTGCAAAGTGAAATGTTAGTCACTCAGTTGTGTCTGACTCTTACAACCCCATGGACTGTAACCCGCCAGGCTCCTTTGTCCATGAGATTCTCTAGCAAAGAATACTAGAGTAGGTTGCCATGCCCTCTTCCAGGGGATCTTCCCTACCTAGGGATCAAACCCATGTGTCCTGCATTGCAGGTAGATTCTTTACCATCTGAGCCACCAGGGAGAGGAGTGCATAGAAAAAACACTTTATTAGTAAAACTAGTTTTACAAAATTTATAACTATTCCCCAAATACATTCTCTTTTTTCCTCCTTATTAGTAGTATGTCTAAATAAACTGAAAACTCACAGAGTTCTTTGTAGAATTAACAATAATAGAATCTCAGTTTTGTGAGGTTTTTGTTTGGTATTTGGGTTTTTCTAACCTAAGAATTTATGATTTTCAGCATTGATTCCATATCATTTTTCTTTAAGCATGGTTATCTTTGCAGTTTTCTCACTGCATTCTGTAGCATGTGGGATCTGAGTTCCCCAGCTGGGAATCAAACCCGGGCCCCCAACAATGGAAGTACAGGGTCCTAACCCCTGGACTCCCAAGGAAGTTCAGATCCTCTCCTTTGAAAAAAAAAAAAAAAAGTCCACTGTTGGGCCCCAGTGGTAGGAAGGGGCAGTAGAGGTGATCCAACCTCTGAGATGCCCTCCGTCTTTTTTTCCCACAGTCCCGAGCAGTGGCACCAACGGGGTCAGCATCCCAGCAGACTGCACAGGGGCAGCAACATCAGCCTTGCCTACAACCCAGCCCGGAGAAGTCCATCTGATGAGGCGCCAGCACTTGAGGTCTGTCCTCGATGGGGCAGGGAGCATGCCACATGCGAGGCCTCTCGGGGTATAGCTGAGCACGTGGGCTGTGGGCCACTTTGGGCCGTGTCCAAGCTGGCCTGTACTCAGGCTGCCTGATTTGCCCGGAGGGATCCTTGGGTAACCACAGCTGACTGGCCAAGTCGCCAGGCTACCAGGACCCCATGCTTGGTTCTGAGAGAAATGGGCCACGAGCAGGGCTGTGCCACTGAGGGGGCCTGCGGCTCTCCATGGAGAGCTGTCTCCTCACCCTCTCGCACAGACAAGCAGCTCCTAGAGATTTATACACGCGCTCTGCTTTTGGTGGCAGAAGTGTGCTTGGGAGTTGGCTCAGAAATCATTCTTTGGAAGAGAAGACGAGCTGTGGGATTCTATAGGCCAGATGTGTTTTCCTGTAGCATTTCACAGCAGCTGGAAAATATGGGACATTTAACGAATTTGTGGTTGGCAGGTCAGACCTGGAACCCTAGCTGCAGTCACACATAACCCGAGGGTCCATGTGCAGAGACCGCTTGAACCCTTGTGTTTATTTCCACTCCATCCATTTGGGCAGATACAATGCTCCCTGGGCTTCTCCACCTCCTCGCCCACACCCCCACCCCCACTGGATGTTGAGGCTCAAATGGGGAAAATGAACATGTGCAATTCAGTCTTCATACATCCCTGAGCCCCCCACCCTCCAACCACAGTCGGCAGAATTGGAAGAGGAATCGTTCCCACAGCCTACAGCTTCTCAGAAACTGGTGGCTGGGGTCTCCAGGGCAGTGAGCTTGAGGAAGACCCAGAAGTGACCCCAGCCCACCTATCCTACTCCCCACCATCCTTCACCAGCATCCCCAATGACAAGGGCACTGCCCAGAGCTTGCCCTATCCTAGGTGGTCTCCCCAGCACCCCCCCACCCAAGGGCCTGCACCACAGGATTCATGCTAAGCGGATGTAGGGGCGTGAGACAGTCGTCTCGCTTCCTAGGGCAGGGGTGTTCCTGCTTTTCAGCTATCCTGTTTGCTTGTTTTAACCAGGAGAAGTCCCAGAGAAATGAGTCTAGCAATGCTTCCGAGGAGGAGAACTGTGAGAAGAGCGAGCAGGGGGCCCAGCAGGCATTCGTGTTTGGGCAGAACTTGAGGGACAGAGTGAAGGTAGGTGGTTGGAGAGCCCGGTGAGCTGGGGACTAGTGAAGCAATCTGCCTATGCCTCCCCCAGCTTCCTTTCCCAGAGATGAGGAGCGGGGCCGTGTCCAGGGTGGGACTGTGCTGTGCTGCTGGCCGCAAGCCACCCCCACCCCCAATTGTGGAGCTCGGCGGGGCTCCCAGCAGCCAGCCCCCTCATGCTCTAGGAACAAGGTCAGGCAGGTGACTGAGCCCTGACAGCTGATGTTTTTACAGCAAAGGAATAAGCAGATGTTAGTATCTGATGCTTTCAGCGTCTCCAGAGACTCTTATCCTTACTGAAGAGTTTCTCAGCACTGGCAATGTTTAGACTGGATCCTTCTTACTTCCGGGAGGCATGTCCTGGGCACTGAGGGTGTTCCCCAGCCCCGCTCTCTGGATGCCTTTCCCTGCCAGTGGTGACCACGGGAAGCATTCCCACGAGTGCTGACCCCGGGGGCTACGTCACCCGCAGTGGAAGCTGCCGCCATTTGTTTTCAAGTAGGGCAGCTGAGACGACGCTTTGTTCTCTCCCCAGAAGGCAGCAGGCTCTGCCCTTCCTGGCTGCCCCCAGCTGTGTTGGCCTGCTCTGGGAGCTTTGAGTCGGGGTTAGGGAGCTTGTGGCCATGGCAGGGGCTCTCAGTTGGGGACCCCGCTCTCTGGCCCTCTGGGAGACTTGTCCCAGCCTGGGTGCAGAAGGTCCCTCTGCACCATGTGCATCAGCTCATCTGGCAGGAGCTCCTGGAGGCTGGGTCTGGGGGCACTGGTCATTGTCACAACTGGAGGGTAGATGCACTCATACTAAGTAGCTGGAGGCCAGAGATGCTGACAACACACTGCAGTGCCCAGGATGCCCCCTCCCCACTCAGGGAACCATCTAGGTGTGGAGTCAGTGATGTGGAGGGTGGGGAGCCCTGAAATGAGACCAGAGTCTGGGGTACAGGGAAGGTGTCCAGCTGCACTAGCTGCTTCCTTCTTTGGTGCCCGCTGTTCAGCAGAAGCATGGATACCCCCAGAGACACAGAAGTAGGTGTTAATGTTGCACAGCTTTCGGCAAAATAATGAGTCCCTTGGCAGCCGCTCCCTTTCTGGAGCAGGAAGGAGGAAAAGAGAGACCTGGGCCTTGAGGTCGAGTCTTCCATGCTGCCTTGAGATTGGGGTGGGGCAGCGTCTCATGGAGGCCCCCGGGTCTCAGGGCCACATCCTGGCTTCTGCATGGAGAGTGACTGGAAGGTGTGGTTTCTTAACCCCTCTGAGCCTCTGCTTCCTCTCTCAGAACACAGTCGCTAACACCCACCTCACAGTGTTCCCAGGAGAATTGCATTGGAGAATGTTTTTAACCAAGGCAGCATGACAGTTGGCATAAAAGAAGCCTCGAGAAATGAGGCTTCTGTTTATGATGAACTCTTTAAAATATGAAATTTGTACATGATCTGTGATCTCTTGGTGCAGAAGCATTGGTGGAAAATGCCAACAGGTTGCCAGCCTGAGTGTGTTTTTTTTTTAATGGAGGAGAAAAGGCTTCCTAGCGTGGACTGTTTTACATCTTAACTGTAACTCTCAGGACGCATGCGTAGATGGAGCTGTGTGTCAGCACAGGGCCTGTGCAGATGGGCTGAGCTGCTGAGGCCCTGAACATGCCATCCCCTGAGCAGTGTTTTCTCTCATTTCCCAGTTGATCAATGAGAACACTGAAGTGGCAGACATGGAGAACGCCGGACACCCCAGTTCAGAGACGCCAGCTGCGACCAACTACTTCCTTCAGTACATCAGCTCCAGGTGTGCGCCTCGGGCTGGCGCCTAGCCTTGCTTGGGGAAGCTGCCGCCTCCGAGGGACCCACAGTCACCCACTTCCCTGGACCAGCCCTCCTCCTCAGGAGGGTGGGGGCCCAGGCAGCCAAACTCCAGTTACCTCCAGCCCTCCTTCCCTACTTGGTAGAGGTGTGGAGGGTCTGGGATGGGGGGTTGAGGGGCGCTGCAGTAGACAGCTGAGGCAAGACCGCAGGCCCGTGGGGTTGTCCAGCCCATCCTGGGTGTGGCCTCCGTCACCAGGCGCTGGATCTGGGCTCCCTGTTGGCGCTGCTGGTGGGGGCTTTCGCCCACAGCCTGGCTGCTGGGGTGTTTGGGGAGGAAGGCACACCCTGCCTGGGAGTCGGGCCAGCAGGGTGGGCACCATGTAGATGCCAGCCTCTGAGAGGCCTGGCGGGAGCAGTGACCTGCTGTTTGGCAGCCTGGCCCCCAGTTAGTGGAGCACATCAGTTATTTTAAGACATGTTTTATGCACCTCAGTGTTTCCCACATTGGGAGGCACGTGCAGCCTATGATGTCTTAACCTGGATGAAGTGCTCCCCAAGGGCCATCCTTTGTCACCCACCCGCAGCCTGGTAGGAGGTGTCCCCTCCTTGGTGTGGGGCTGGGGGAGAGGCCTAGAGAGCTGCAGCAGGTCTCGGGGGCATGTTTTCGGGGAGTGGGCGGATGGCCACTGCACTCAGCCTCTATGGTGGTGCCCTCCTCCAGGGGCTGGGGAGACGGGTGTCCAGGGTGTCACACAGTGACTGAGCAGTTGTTGCCAGGCAACTAGAGCCGAGGGTTCCTGTCTGCCTCCCGGTGGGGCCCAACCCAGAGCCTGTGGGTGCCTGTCCCTGGCGAGGCAGACCGGCCCACCTGGCCTTGGGGGCCTCGGCTGCTTTCTGCTCCAGCCGTGCGCGTTGTGTGTGCGGGTGTGCACACCGCTGGCCCTGCGTCCCTGTGTCCCTGCACCCCACACTCACTCAGCGTGCGTCTCCTCTGCAGCTTAGAGAATGCAGCCAACAGTGCCGGCGCCGCCAGCAACAAATTCGTGTTTGGCCAGAACATGAGTGAGCGCGTGCTGGT
>SJXQ01003017.1:193439-233659 GCA_006408695.1 Aepyceros melampus | reverse complement strand
GCAAGGCCACCGCTTCCCACAGGCACTGGCGATGAAGGCGATGGGCAGACGGCTGGGAGCACATAGCGCCAGGAGCCAGCCGCCGCGAGCCTGCTGCTTTGTCCGTCTGTCTGCCCACCCGCCCCTCCCCCGGCAGCATCGAGGCACGGGGCTCGGGAACCACACTCCCCGCTGGGTTGGCCACAGTCTGGATCCGCACGTCCCGTTCAGAAGCAGACTCGGGAACTGCCTGAATGTGGTTTGGGACACGAACCTCATCATATTGATGAGCAAAACGAAAAAGAACATTTCTTCCCTCCCCACCTTGAATTGAAATGGCACATTAAGACTTGTCACGGCTTCTCACTGGGACTGGGACACCTCGTTTCTTCACCCCGCCCTCCCTGTGTCGCCGGCTTCCCCCGCCGCCTGCCCAGGCCACCAGGCCATCTCACAGTGTAACACTGGGCCTGCTGGACCTCTGTTACCACCATCTTTACCTCCTGCCCCCACGTTCTGACTTGGGGGTTTTCTTTTTAGGTCTTTTCTCCCACCAAGGCTTTGTGTTGGTTTCCTAGGTCGAGCAAGGCACTTCTGTGTGTCGAGCAGGTGTGGCTGCATTGTGGGCTGCACCCTGGTTCCCTCTGTGGCCCCAGCCCCCATGCTGGGGACGCTCAGGACTGCTCGAGAGCCAGCCCCATGGGTTCCCACCTGGGATTCCTCCAGGCCGAGTCATGGGGTGTGGACAGATTGGGCCCTGGGCCTGAAGAGCTTGTCTAGAAAAGGGTCACTGGATGTGGGGTGAGGGGGGCTCCATCCTCCTGTCTGTGCCTGTGACATGGGTCACCCAGCCTCGGGTACCCAGGTGCAAGCCTGCTTCCTGCTCTTGGCCACTCATCCCTCACCAGGCCCTGGACGTCTCTGCCCCCAGGACTGTCGAGGGGAGGGGGCCTCTGAGAGGGGAACCCTGATGGGGCCTTCGAGGAGGGCCCAGCCAGCAGAGCGGCTTCAGACAGCAGGCAGAGCCCGTGCTCAGCACACACAGGAGCGCACCCTCTGCTTGCCCTACCCAGAATGTGGCCAGGAGCAGCTGGGCGCTGCCTGCCCCCACATCGGGGCTCACAGAGGAGGCTCCAGGGGTTCACAGGAAACCTCCTGCCTGCCTGACAGGGTGGGTGAGGAGGGGGCCGTCTGAGCCACGCCACCCACACCCTGGGGTGGCCCTGCAGCCGTGCCTGAGCCGTGGGACATCACCAAAGGCCCCCCAGCAGATCCGGTCACACTTCTCTGCTTTAAGCCTTAGTCAACTAGTGACAAGTAAAACCAGATAATGCCCACGTGTTTTGGAACATTTATGTAAGATTGTCATATGAAATGTATTTGGGAACTACATTAAAACTTTTAACTAAAACGCTGGCCTCCTGCATGCCCCAGGGGCCTCAGGAAGCTGGACAACCTGACCAGGGAGCAGCCTGGCCTGCCTGCAGGGTGGGGCCCTCTGCCCACCCTGCACACCTGGGCAGGTGACCCAGAATGGCTGCCTTCCGAGACTCGCAGCGGCTGGCTTCACACAAGAGCTGTCCACTTCCCCACCAGGTGTGGCCTGGCTTCCCGGGGACCCACAGGGAGGGGGAGGGGTGCTGGCAGACAGGGTTCACTGAGCAGGGATGGGAGGAGGTTTGGGGTCAGCACGATGTGGGCAAGGGGCCTTTCCTCCTGGGGTCCTGAGCCAGTGACCCATTAGGGGAACTGGTGGCCAAGCAGTACACCCGGAGACCTGGTCCAGCCGGTTCTGTGGCCTTGGACCTGCCACACTCCTCCGCACCCCCACCCCAGGGCTGCTCAGCTCCAAGCCCAGGTGAGAGGGGTCCTGGCTCCAGGGTGCCGGCTGCATGGGGGTGCGTGGCTCACAGCCGCCAGGCGCTGGTCATCATGGCCACAAACTCCTCATCCGTATCCATGGAGGCGCTCACACCACTGTAGTAGTCCTGGAACTCAGCCAGCGTGACCTGAGGGCAGACAGGCGGTTGGGGGGGTCCGGAGGTGTGGGCGAGGGACCGGGGTATGCATGCACCACCCACCTGCCCGTCCTTCTCGGAGGAGTCGAAGTTGTCCAGGAAGTGGCGGAGCACCTGCTCTTCAGTCCACTCCCCGCTCTGCACCTTTGGGTGACTGCGGCCACTGTATACCCCCCGGAGATCCTCCACGGTCACCACACCATCACCACTGCGGTCCAGTTTGGCAAACGCAGCTGCGACTACCGCCTCCCGGGCCTGGGACATGGGGGGCTGGGGAGAGTGTGGTGGTGACTGGGAGGTACGAAGCCCAGAGGCTCCCCTTAGTCTCCACACTGACAGATGAGCCCGGGAGAGTGCGGCACCCCAGTGAGAGGAAGGGACACTGCTGCACCCCCAGCTCACCCGCAGTGCTCGCAGGAACTCCTCCAAGTCCAACGTCCCACTGCCATCGCGGTCCCAGCGCCTGCACATGCCCTCTATCTCAGCTGCGTCCAGCACCAGCCCCACTCAGCCAGGCCCCGCTGGAGCTCCCCCACATCCAGGGAGCGGCTCCCATCCCGGTCCAGGCGGCGAAAAAATCTGGGGGGCAGGGGTGTGGGGTTCGAAAAGATCCGTGGGACTGGGGGTTGGGGAGATGTGAGAGGAAAGCTCACCTGGCCACACCCTGGATGCCCAAGGCCCCTCGGGACAGGCACTGGGCTCGGAGTTTCTCCATGGTGGTGTCCACAGCATCCATGCTGGCTCCGGGCTCTCTGGGTGGCTGGATGGGCTAGAGATCTGGGAGGAGGGGCTCCTGCTCAGCCACCAGGCTATGGACTGGCTGCCTTGATCTGTCCTGGAGTCTGGGTGGCTGCTCTGCCTGCCTCCTGCCCGTTCTGCCCTGCGCTGGCAGTGCGTCCTGCCAGGCAGAGCTGTTGCTAGGGGTTGCTAGGGGACAGGGCCCTGGAGACCGGGAGGGGCCCCGCTGTAACTCTCCCTGTGCCAGGGCCTTGTGGCCACAAGCACAGCCCTGCGTATGGAAGGCCAAGGACAGGCCGGCACTGTTGCCGTCAGCACTGCCCAACCACCATCCGCCTGCTCTCTCCCAGCCCTGGGAGAGAGCCAGACCCAGGCTAGGAGGAGGGTGGGGGGAGTGCGGGAGGGGCGCTTCGGTCACAGCCCTGCAGGAACCAGTGTCCCAGGTGAGGGGAGGCCAGGCCCAATTCCTATGTGACCCCTCCCCTCTCTGGGCTTCACCAGCCCCCAGCCCCTTTCCGCAGGGCTGCAGCTGAAGCTGCTGAGGAATTCAAGTTTAAAGACTCGAGATAGCCCAGGCCCACATCCAACAGGAGCTGCTCAGGCCAGTGCTGGCTGAGCCGAGACACAGCCAGTCGTGTAAACATCAATGTTGAGTTGGACGAAGCAATTCTCAGTAGTTAACTATGGCCAGTCGTATTTTTGTCAACATGGGTCTTTTGGGGGTTGGTTTCCAGTTCTCAGACATCACTTGGTGGGCTTGCTCATGACAAGCCGCTTATCCGGCCAGAGAGGACCCCTGGCGAAGGACCCCTGGCCCCCTGACTTCCTTAATCCAAGAGGAACCAAGACCACCGGCAGAGAAGGCCTGCCATCAGACTGGACATCTGGCCAACTGAGCCCCATATCAGCAGGCTAACATCGAAGATGATAATGGATTTTGCAGGACTTAAAATTCAGGCCCCTGTCTGGGGAACCCCTGCCCACCCACAGAGAACCAGAGATCATCAGAGGCTTTTCAAAGCTTGGGAGTTGCACACAGCACAATGGTATTGTCCGAAGTTGCTGCTTCCAACTGAAACCAAGCCGTGGATCACAAGCAACCTGTCACTGTAATTCACGCCACGGCGGATGCAACACCATCGATTGTTATGAGAAACTGCAGTGACATTCTGCTGCAGAAATTCTCATGAGTTGCTGCAGTCCATTTCTCTGTGTAGGCACAAAGAAATAGCTCCGTTGTGTGCTTTCATGAGGATTATAAACGTCAGGGTTTTTTTTTTTTTTTAGAAATGTAAAATGTAATCACAATTACTGTAGCTCTGTTTGGGCATCTCTGCATCTCTGAGAGAATCAGAATCTCAACAATAAAAAATTGGGGGGACTTCCCTGGTTGGTCCAGTGGTTAAGAATCTGCCTTCCAGTGCAGGGGACACAGGTTCAGTCCCTAGTTGGGGAACTAAGATCCCACATGCTATGGGGCAACTAAGCTTCTGTGTCACCACAAAGAACCCACGTGCCACAACTAAGAGCTGACACAGCCAAATAAATGTTTTGTTTTTTTTTTTAATTAACTTTACTTAAAAAAAATTGGAAGTGGCAAGGGCCCTCCAAATCCAGAGGCCCTTTCACTTTACCTCTCTGAGCCTGACTTTGCATAGCTATAAAATGGGGCAATGCCTGTGTGCATAGGTGGCTTAAGAGACAGAGCTGTATATGTGGAGTGCTTGGCACAAGCTCCCACCCAGTTGGGGCCCCACCCTGGACCCGGGAGCAGCACAGCAGCCACCTCTCCAGCCCCCACAGTAGGAAGAAGGAGGAAGGACCAATGGTACCATGAAATCATTTGGTTTATTCTTGAGCGTAGACAGGCCCTAGCCTGCCTTCCCCTTGTACAAACAGCACCCCCCTTATTCGTCCAGAGAAAACTGGGCCATTGTCACCACACTGAGGTCACTGTGGGACTCCAGGAGGCACCCTCTGCAGGGCGGAGGACACGCTGAGCTTTCTGGGCTGAAAGGGGCTGTGCCCCGCAGTGGTTCCTGGGGTAGGGATTCCCTGAGTCAGGAGTCAGGAAACGGCTGCCATAGTCCCAGGCCAGGCACTTGGGCTGGGCAGAGAAACGCACAGGGCTCCGTTCTGATAAAAAAGCAAATTGCCTCAAATGTCTCGGGCCAACAAGGGCAGCATACAAATAGGGAGTGAAAAAATAGATTCTCTGGGGATTAGAAAAAGGAGCCAGCTGGTGCTATGAAAGGAAAGCTGCCGGGGGCCTCATCAGATGTGCTGGGTCCCAGGGTGTGCCAGGCACTGGAGACAGAAAACAAAAACCTGCCTTCATGGAGCTTCCATTCCAATGGTAACAGGTTATATAAAGGAAGTAAAATGGGGCAAGGGGGGGGGGGTGGAATGGGGAAGAATGACTTCTGATAAGGCAGTCATGGAAGCCCTCTCAGAGGAGGTGACGTTTGAGCAAAGACCTGAGGGAGCAGGAGCCAGTCATGTGGCATCTGGGGGAAGAGCATTC
This sequence comes from Aepyceros melampus, assembly GCA_006408695.1. Taxonomy (NCBI): domain Eukaryota; kingdom Metazoa; phylum Chordata; class Mammalia; order Artiodactyla; family Bovidae; genus Aepyceros; species Aepyceros melampus. The sequence goes on along the minus strand of SJXQ01003017.1, from coordinate 228,400 downwards.
TAGGCAGAGGAAACAGCCAGTGTAAGACCCCGAGGAAGGATGCTATCAAGAGAAGGTTACAGGATGCCTGAGTTAGCCTGGGCAGTGAAGCCTGGTTGCCAGCATCTCGGCACATCCCACCTGCACACTCCTTCCTGGGTTGAGAGGAGGAAAGAATTAGGGGGAAAAATATCTAAGTATAACCAATGCAAAATGGCCTGAGGCTTGAGGTTCACAATTCTGGACTGAGATGAATAAAGCTTTAGGATGAAGAGTGCTTCCAGAGGAACAAAAACCGGGGCAGGGCAGAAAAGAGGCACTCAAATCACGTGCACTTGATGCCATCCACCTCCACCAGAAAAAGAGAGGTCTCTAACTCAGATGTTTCAGGGGCCAGACATCCGGCCTTGAGAGATAAGGGGGTGAATGGAAACTTGCCCTCGCTAAAGAGGGTGTCCTGGACTCAGATCCAGGCAGGCACAACCCAGCCTGAAACCAGAAATCCAGATTCGTGTGTAAGCACGACCAGTTCTCCAACAAGGGTGACTGATTCAAAGTTTTGCTTTTTAAAAGAAGAAAGGAAAACTGGCTGAGTTCATCTGCATTTGGCCTGCAGGCCACCCGTATGAAACCTATGCCTTTTTAACAGGTTCTGGCTCTTCCAAGTGGTCCTCTCTGGAATATGTTTACCCTAAGGATACCCAAGCAGTAGAAGTCCCCACTGGAGTCCTCTTTCTCCATTCCGGAACTTGCTCTCTGGGACTCACACAGTGGTCCCAAACACTGCGGGTTCAAGCTGGTCGTTGTCCTCTTCCTCCCCAGTACTGTTGGCAAGGGGTGAGCTGGGCCCACCAGGGAATGAGTCACTGGCCGGCAGGGGCCCCAGGCGCTCGGCCTCCGCCAGGGTGGCCAGCAGCCCAGCCAGGGGTGGCCGGCGGCGGCAGAGATCCTGCAGCAGCTCAGCCCGGGGCTGCAACTGCCCGATGAGCTTGTCCCTCTGGCGCACAGCAGCCTGCAGACTCTGAACAGCAGCCTCGGAGGTCAGCAGCTGCTCCTGGAGGGCGGCAATCTCACTGGCAGGAAGGCAAGACGGAACCATTATGGTACCCGGCCACCAGAGGTTCTCTTCCCCCTGCTCCCAACCTCCATCCCCAGATTCATAGATTGAATCCCTACGCAGTGATAGTATTTGGAGAAGAGGGCCTTGAGAGGTAAGGAAAGTTTACATGATGTAATTAAGGGTTTCGTTTTAAGAAGAGATACCAGAGCTTGCTCTCTGTGTGTGTGTGTGCTTTGTGAGGACACAGTGAGAAGATGACTGCTGGTAAGCCCGGAAGAGGACGCTCACCAGAATGAATCATTGCCTTGATTTTGAACTTCCTGGCCTCCAGAACTGTGAGGACTCATTTGATATTGTTTAAGACACCAGTCTGTGGTATTCTGTAATGGCAACCTCAGCAAACTAACACACTCCCTCATTTACCCCCTAGCAGTTCCCTTGTACCCTCCATCTTTTCCTATTTGCTGTTCAGCTTAGATGCCTCCTCCTCCAAGAAGCCTTCCCTCTGGGCCCTCCTAGAGCCGTGTTGCCCTCCATCATACACAAGAATACTGTGAGCAGGTTGAATACTGGAGTAGGTTGCCACTTCCTTCTCCAGCCATCATACACACACATCCCAATCACCCTGTGTTGTAATTGCCAGTGTGCTTGAGGGCAGGGCTGTACAGGTCTTACTGATGTGCCCTAATGACCAGCACAGGGCCTGGCACATGGTAGGGTGCTCAGTAAAGATGAAGTAACAAGTCCAGCCAGCTCTGAATTGTTTCCCACCGGGTCCTCAGAAACACTTTCTTCCCTGGGCGCTTGTCTCATCCCCTTGAATCCTCAGCTAGAAAGACTTCAAAACTGCCGATATAATCCCATCCTCCCAAAAACCTGCCATGGCTCCTATACCTACATCAGGCTGCTGGTGGTCCCTGTTCCACTCAGGACCAGCCTGTTTTGCCTAGTGGTAAAATGGACCCTGTTAAGTTGGATAGCCATACCCAAGTGACATCTCTCAACTTTCTATAGTGATGATTCAAGTATTTTTGTGTTTGTTTTTCCAGTCCCACCAGTAGTCCAGCTCCACGTGAATGCCCACGTCTCCCCTACCAGTATTCCTTTCCTATCTCGGATCTGCCTCTGCCCAGCTCCTCCGAGAAGTCCACCTGCCGGGTCCCAAGATTCACCGGTCTTTGGCGCGTCCCAGCTCGTCTAAAGCGGCACTCAGTTGCTGGTCGTGGCGCGCCAGGCGCTCGGCCTGGGCGCGCACCGTGCACTCGGCTGCCTCCAGCCGCGCCTCCAGTTCCGCCGCGCGCCGGTGAACGGCAGCAGGTGTGCGTTAGCCTCGCGGATTTGCAGGGGCGGCGGCGCTGACATGGCACCTGCAGACTACCAGGCCTGGCCACGCCCACGGGCGGCCCGGAACCGGCGCTGGACACGCCCCCTGAGGGCCACACCTCCGAGGGTCCGTTCAAGACTTCGGCGTGATTGGCCGGGTTCACCGCTAGGCTCCGCCCTCCAGGGCTGGGTCTAGTACTCAAACCCGAACGCCCTCACTGGTTCCGGCAACTGGAAACTCCTCCCCGTGGCCAGCTCAGGCTCTGGCAACAGGATTGGTTATTCTCTAGAGGCAGGCCCCGCCCTCCTCAGAATCTAACGCGCCAAATTGGTCGAGCCCCACAAGTCTGACCACGCCCCTGAAACCCGTTATGCTTCTCTCATTGGCTGTTCACGCCCCTTAGGCAATTGTACAGCTCTTGATTGGTCCAGTCCCCTTCAGGTTATGTTTGGGATTCTGGAAGCACACCCAGTGGGTGGTCATTCTTCATCCCTCCCAGGGGTTGGACTACAAACCGGGCACAGACCCCGTCCTGCTAAGAATCCAAGCACTGGGAGTGGACACTTTCTCGTTAAGCCCCTGAGCCTGAGTCATTGGAAGGACTGACGCCGAAGCTGAAGCTCCAATATTTGGCTACCTGATGCGAAGAACCGACTCACTGGAAAAGACCCTGATGCTGGGAAAGATAGAGGGCAGGAGAAGAAGAGGGCGACAGAGGACACGAATCTGAACAAACTCCGGGAGATAGTGGAGGACAGGGTAGCCTGGCGTGCTACAGTCCATGGGGGGCAAAAATCGGACACAACTTAGCTACTAAACAGTACTTCTGTGCCTGACCACGCCCCCAAATGGTAGCACGCCGTTAACTAGGCTTAAAACTGGCCATTGGGCGTGACCACGCCTCCCCACATATACTGGCGCTGGGAGTGGCCACATCCCTCCGTGTTCCCGCCCCATAATGACGTCTCGCTCCAGTAGAGTTTGGCTCCGCGGTCTCCTCTCTGCATGTGGATGGCTTAGTACCTTTGATAATACTCCTAGTTAGGTCCTACCTCTCGGGGCACACTATTCTTGACCCAGGATCTTCTGACCTGAAATAACGACAACTGCCTTCACTGATCCTGGTCAGTTTCCCCCTTCAGAAACCGGCCAGTGGTGCACGCGCTCTTCCTTTACTCCCATCCCGACGCCAGAACTTGAGCGCAACCCGTGTTCACGTACGCGGCGCTCAATAAAGTTGCTTACTTGTTGCTGTCCCGCCCCCAAGAGAGGCTGCGCGCGCCGCCCAGGAAGTCTCGCGAGAGTCAGAGGCGTCTGTCCTTGGCCGCAGGAGCCGCCGGGAGGTGAGGTGCAGGACCAGGGCTGTGCTGTCATGGCCAAGACGCTTCTTCACCAGTACTGGGACATCCCCGAAGGCACCGAGTGCCACCGCAAGACCTACGCCACCACCAGTATCGGTGGTGCCGCTGGTGCGCACCGGCCGGGTCCCCAGGGTATAGGGCGCAGGGAGGCCGTCAGATCCCCTCGGGGACTGCCCGAGGGCGTCCTGGAGGGGCTGCGGACCTCGCGGGGTGGCAGTAGTCGTCGTCGGGGTATGTGGGGTGGCCTTGGGACGCCGGGGGGCCTCTCGTACTAGACAGACTTTGTGGGGTTGTCGGACTAACGCAGAGGGCGCAGAGAGATCATAGGGTCTGAGGGGGTCCCATGAGGGCTGAGAATCTCGCGGAGTGGGTACGTGGTCTTCGTTGGAGTGTCTGAGCCGGCCATGGGGACCTCTGGTGTGAGATAGACGTTGCGGGGAGAGGCGGAGGAGCTAGCAGGGTTCCTGGGCCCTGGGAGGTTGTATCTGTGACAAGCTGATCACTGGCGTAGTCAAAATTCCTAGGTGCTCGGTGTTTGTGGCGTCTGCTTGAATGGAGTCTGGAGGAGCTTGTTGGAGGGTGTTTGAGGGGTTGCAGGTGGAAACCTTTGACAGAGGCATTATGTCCTGTGGTCATGAAGAGACTCGGATTTGGGGGGCTGTCACTGATTTCCAGAGCCCTGCAAGGGGACTTGTGGGTCTTCAAGGGTGTTGCTGTGTGCCTGTGACACTCATTTTGCCACCCGGATTGCCTCACCAGCCAACTCCACTCAACACTCAGCACCTAACTACACATGCTCCTCTGTCCTCCTACACCTTCTCCCTTCTTCCATCCCTGCCTCCTCTCAGCACTCTACAGCAAGAATTCACACTTGAGTTCTCTGGGATGGTGAGCCCCTTTGAGGGCAGGGGGCTGGGCTCTAACCCAACACAGAGCACACAGTAACTGGATGATGGAATGAGAGGAAAGGGAGGGGAGGTAGTAACTAGGAATGAATGAATGACTTTACGAATGAATGAATGAAGGTACACAGTAACAGTGAGTGAATGAATGTGAGAATGAGTGAATGACTGTGCATTCATTCATTCATGTGAAGTGTCTGGAAGTCACTTCAGAAGACTGATGGGGAGCCAGGAGCTGGCAGAGGGGCTGAGGAGGGGTCTTTTGAGGGGGTGGGTGGTGGTGGCTGTAGCATCTGAGGAGTTAAGTGGGCTGGGGGAGCTGGCTGGCATCTCATCTATTAAATGATTGTTTTTGGGGGGTCGGGGACGGACAGTCCTTGACCTTGGGATAATCCAGTGGCTTCCAGGTCATCACTTCCCAGTTAAAGGACTTCTGAGGGCTCATAAGATGCTGGGGTGTGTTCTGTGCCCGATGTGGCCTGGCAACTGGGTGTCCCTCGGCCAGGGTCACAGGCATGTGGTATGTATGTGTTAGTCATTTAGTCATATCTGACTCTGTGACCCCATGGACCGTAGCCCACCAAGCTCCTCTGTCCATGAGATTCTCCAGGCAAGAATACTGGAGAGGATTGCCATTTCCTTCTTCAGGGGATCTTCCTGACCCAAGGATTGAACCCAGATCTCCTGCATTGCAGGCAGATTCTTTACTATCTGAGCTATAAGGAAAGCAGGCATGTGGGGGTAGGATCAATAAGGTTCTCCCCCGGGACTCACTGCGGTTTGGGGACTATCACGAACCTTGTCTGTGGTTCCTCTTCAGAGGGTCGTCTAGAAATCATGCATCCCCAGGTCCCAGACAGGGTGGGGAGCTGCTCTGATTAAGTCTTTACAAGCTGAGGTGGGGGTGGGGGCCTCGTATGAGAGAATAACTGAGGAAAGGGGCTTGCTGGGACAGTGCGGGCAGGGCTAGCCCCGGACTCTGGCCCACTCCCTCCTTCCCAGCCTTCAGCCTCTGAGGAGTGCGGGGACACTAGGGTTCAGCGTGGGATGTGGAAGGACTGGACCTGGGAAGCCCCCAAGTGGGCACCTGGCGTACGGGTGCCCTCTGTATATGCGGCTCCTCTCCCCTCATCCCTGGGCCTCGGCTTCCCCGTCTGGGAAGTGGGTCGGCCATCTTGGCCCTCCTCCGAGTTACTCCCAAAGTTACTGCCCTATGCTCTGTGACAAATCCCCCATAGCTCTTGTGAGCTGAACCTCAGCAGGGCTGAAGGGCTGCTGCTCAGCTGGGAAGGTCATGTTTGGGGAGTGCAGCACGCCAGCTGCTGGGTCTGCAGAAGCTGGGGACTTGGAGACTGAGCGGGGCCCACGTCCCTGGGGCATCGGTGAAGGTGGTTGGCCTTCAGATCCTCCGGTCTTCCAGGCTGCTCTGCCAGGTTAGGTGGCATCAAGGGAGTCTCTCTGCCTGTCTGAGGGGCCCCCCCCACCCCTCGACAAAGCAATAAGAGGGGACTGAGCCCATCAGTCCCTGAGGAGGGAGAGGGCAGTGGGTGCCCTGTCACCTGACAGGAGGTGGTTCTGTTTTATCTGAGACGGGCTGGGCCCAGGAGGTCTGTGCTGGCAGCTGGGCCCCACTGTCAGTCTGTCTGGAGAGGAGAGCTGCAGGGTCAGCTGGAGGGTGGGGAGCCCTGTATTGGGCTGTTCTGGTGACGGAGAGCCAGCCAGGTGGGCGTAGGTCTGTGCATCCACCAAAGAGGGTCTGGCTGAGGAGGCTGACACACGGAGCGGGTCAGCATTGGCTCAGCATGCCCCAGGGTAGACCTTGGGCCTGGCTGCCCACCAGGGCCCCTCACACGTAAAAACCAACATCAGGGGCAGGTCATCTGGGGTAGCGGTGGAGATGGAAGAGCTTACCAGAGTGGTGAGGCTGAGCCAGCCGGGGTGAGGGTCCGGTCTGGGAGTGGCGAGAAGAGGTGACAGGAGCCATGGGCCCTGCGGCAGGGACAGAGCTTTGCTGGAAGTGGGGAGCAGGGCTGGGGTGCTGGTCTAGCCACCAAGGCCCCAGCCCATCCTCAGTGGGGGCCGTGTTCTGGGCTGGTGCCCTGTGGGGTGGGCTGGATGAGGGGGGTGTGAGCCCAGGCCTTGGAGCAGGAGAGCCAGGTTAGATCCCAGCTCATCGACTGTGGGACCCCAGGTGAGCCCTGTAACAGCCGCTTCCTGGCCCACCTTGGCCCAAGCCACCTTGATGGTTGCCGCGGGAATGCAAGGAGCCAGCGCTGTGGACTGGGGTGGGACCTGCCCCCTCCAGGGCCCAGGGCTGACTTGCCTGGCTGCCTTTCTGTCCCTCTCTGTCTGCAGGCCTCGTTGTCTCTGCCTACAGCGTTGCCCTCAAAACCCCGACCTCCTTCTTGGAGGGAGTGGCGAGGACGGGACAGTACACATTCACCGCAGGTGAGCAAGCCCGCATGACGTCTGGGCTCCTCAGGGGCCCTTCCGGCACTGGTCTGGACCCCTGACTCAGACTGGGGCCCTTCCTGCCCCCCCTGCCCCCACAGCCGCCATCGGAGCCATATTTGGCCTCACTTCCTGCATTAGCGCCCAGGTCCGCGAGAAGCCCGACGACCCTCTCAACTACCTGATCGGAGGCTGTGCCGGAGGCTTGACCCTGGGAGCGCGCAGTGAGTGAGCCCCGCGCCCCTGACCTCTGCCAGCCCACCTCCCTCTGCCCGTCAGGGCTGGGTGTGCAGAACGTACATCTGGCAGGGGAGAGGGCAGCGCCCGCAAGAGGTCCCGCGCCTCTGAGTCTCAGCCACCAGCTAGTTTAGCATCCACCTCGCTACACCTCCTGCCCCCATGGTTCGGCGTGGCCTGCATGGACTTGCTCTGCCCCTATCCTGCCCTCGCTGCCTTGCTCTCTCTGCTGCAGCTTCACGGCCTCCTCACTGTTCCTCCAGCACCCTGAGGCCTTGGCATGGCTGTGCCCTCTGCCAGAACACCCTTCCCCCCAGAAGTCACTGTCCCAACCCGCTATGTACATCTGGGCCCCTGCCTGCTTCGCTTACGTCTCTCTCCCTCTGCCACATCTTGTCAGAGAACACAGGGTCACTGCCCATCAGGGGGAGCAGTTGGGGCTGGCTTGGAGCTGCTGGCACCCAGGGCCCCACAGAGGAGAAGAGGATGTCTCCCCTGTGGGAGGCCGGGCCCCAGGCCAGCCTGGTACAGCAGAGCCGCCTGGAATAGGAAGCAGACACCACTCTTCCCGCCTCCCATAGCCTGGCGGGTGGGGGCGGCCGGCCAGGGGAGAAATGGAGGCCACACGCAGATAAACACCCCAGCCTGCTGGCTGGAGTGTCTGTGGAAGTTTCCAGCCAGGAAGAGAGGGAGGGTGCCACGCCCTCCTGGCCTTTGCTGGGAGACCTTGGCTGGGGTCCGGCTTTGACCTGCACCCCTGAGCCTGCAACGGGGTGTGTGAGCCCGGTGCTCAGCAGGCAGATCCCCCTTCCCAGGGCACCTCTCAGGCCGCAGGCATCTAGCGTTCTCCACTTCACAGACCACAGGGCAGACTCGGCCAGGACTGAGACCTGCCAGCAGTCTTCAGTCCCCTCAGGCCCTCATGCCTGGAAGTCTGGAGTCCCGCCTCCCACCTCAGTTTCCACACGCCCACCTTCAAAGGCAGAGGCCCCGGGGCTCCATCCCAAGGAGCATGTGGTCCAGCCCTGGCCACCTGAGCTTGGAGGGAAGGCCGTCCTCAGGCAGTGCTCAGGGTGGGCGTAGGCGAGCCTCGCTCCCCGCATGCTGTCTGATGCCAGTCTTTCCGCCCCTGCAGCCCGCAGCTATGGGATCGGAGCCGCTGCCTGTGCGTAATGGGCTTGACGGCCGCACTGGTCAAGATGGGCCAGCTGGAGGGCTGGAAGGTGTTTGCAGAACCCAAGGTGTGAGCCCTGTTGCCGCCTCCCAAGACCTCGGGCAGGTTGAAACTTGTCTAAAAATAATAAATCCTGTGTATATTTGTGTGCATCTCTCCTCTTCTGTCATTCTCCAGGGTGAAGGCCTGTTCAGGCGACAGAGGCTGGGTGACAGGCCAGGGCGGCTCAGGGCAGACGTGGGAGGGAGTGAGGAAGCGGCAGGAGATAAGGCGTCTGGGTCTGTGCCCGAAGGGGCAGGCGTGGCGCCAGCCGGGCCCCAGTGTGGGAGCAGGTGTCAGGTAGAGGTCGGCGGGCCTCAGCCAGTTCTCTGTGAACGGCCTTGGGGACTGACAGTGGAGAGGTTGGGGGGGACTGGGCCCCGCAGCCCACAGCCCTTCCTGTGGCCCCCCTGCAGCTTGCAGGCCAGCCCCTCTCTGGGCCTTCCCCCAAAGCCAACAGCATGTGGAAAACACGCCCAGGCCCCACGCACGGCCCATTTCCAAATTCCTGGGCACTGGAGCGGAGAGCCCCAGACGGCCTGGCCCTCAAGCCCTGTCCCCATCAGGTGGGACAGGTGGATGACAGGCCACCGGGAGCCTGCAGGGCAGGGGCCCTGGTCGGCAGTGTGAGAAGGACTCGGCCTCGCACGCACGGCCGCCTGTCAGGCCCGGTGATGCAGGCAGCCCCAGAATGCTGGCGCAGTCCTGGGCTTTCTGCACAACCAGCTCAGTTCTTCCTGGCAGCCAGAGAGGAAGGCCCTGCGTGTCCCAGCACGCCTCAGTGGGCCATAAATTAGTGCTCCCCAGGGCCCACCCTGCGGGGCGGGATCACATCCTGGCGCGGGTCTGGGTGCTGCAGGAGCCCCCAGGGGGTCCAGGGATGGCAGGAGTGGCCCTCCCCAGTGTCTGCCCCAACCCTCCTTCCGCTTCCTTCTCTCCCGGAGCCTGATACGGTTGAAAGCTGAACTTGGAGCCTTGCATTATGCTGTGTCCAGCCCAGGTAATGATTCACCCGAGTGTGAAGCAGAGCACGGAGCCCCGGGGCTGTCAGCTGGGCCGCTCTTGCTGCCACTGTTTGCTGACACCCCAGCCCCCGCACCCTCTTACAGCCACTCGGGTCCCTCCCAGCCCTGCCCCCTCGGCCTCCCCACCTGCCACGCTGAGCCTCTCTGCACGGACATGGCCCCTTCCCAGCACACCACCCCAGAGTGGGCACCAGTGTCCATGTGCAGCCTGGGTCCAGGCGCCAACTTGGGGTCATATCCAGGCCTAGGTACCCAAGTCCGGACTTGGGGGTCTCTGAGACAGGATGGAGATGCCCCCCTCGCCCCTGCCGTGGGACCAGCTGGCCTCAGGGCTCCCAGACCTGCATTCGAGACTCAGCACTTGGTTCTTTCCTGCTCTGTCCTCAGTTTCCCCACCTGGCAAGTGGACATGAGTGCAAGCCTCCTTCAGCTCTTCCCTGAAGAGGGGAAGTGGCTCCACCCACGGGAACGCCCCTTCCATGCCCGCTGAATAGGGGTCAGGTCCCTGACTCCAGCACCAGCCTGGCCTGTCCCTGTGGTGGCCGGCAGGGGGCAGGGCCTGCCGTGCTCAGTCCGGTGCCCCCAGGTCCCTGGCCCTGCAGCCCTGCCTCCCTGCCCGTTCGCCCACACCTTGCCATCTGTCCTGCCTGTAGCATCGAGGAGCAGGGTAGACAGAGTCTCAGAATCAGTAGTGTCTGTGATGGTGTCGGGGCTGCCAGAAGCTCTGGTTCAAGGCCCCGCAGCTGGTCACTTCCCGGCCCCCACATTAGCTTCCAGAACTAGATCCTCCTAGGTGCCCCACCTCACCCCCACACAGCCTTCCTCAGGCTGGCTCTCCTGAAGCCCAAACCGAGTGCCAGGTCCGAGGGCCCACAGAGGGGACGAAAAACTCATTCAGGGCCAGCCAGCCCCAGCCTGCCTCCTAGCCTCAGTTTCCCTTGTGCGGGCGGGGATGAGGATTGGAGCAGGCCTTTCAGACCCCCAGGATGGGCAGGAGGGAGCAGCTGCTCACTGGACCCCAGGGAGCCCCAGACATAGGTCCCCTCTCCCATAAACATTTACCAGGCTGGGAGGTGCCCCGTGGGGATGGCCCCCAACCAGAGCACCCTGTGCTCCCACTGTTCTACCTGGAACCCCACATACTGCCCCAGCAGCACCCCCGTGTGTGGCACTGAAGGGCCTTTCTGTAGTCACCTAGACCAAGCCATTCCCAGCCCCTGGTGGTCTGGACTGGAGCAGAGGGGGAACTCAGAAAAGGAGCAGGGGCCTCATTGGAGGGGACTAGGAGGGCTTCCTGGAGGAGGCAAAGGGAGGACCTGGGGATGAGGGGCTTTCCAGATGTGCGCCAAGGGGAAGAGTGTCCCAGGCAGAGGACCAAGGAAGATCCAAGGACTGAAGACCCCTGGGGACAAGGCTGCAAGGACTGACCCAGCCCTCCAGCCCAGGCCAAGTCTCTGAGCTGTTTGCAGGCCAAGAAAATGTGAGCAATCCAAAACAAGAGGAGGAAAATCTTCAGCCCTTCCCACCACCGGCAGGGCACAGTTGTGGATGGCATTGTTACTGTCAGCTCATTTTGTCAGTTTGTTGAGTCCTCGAAACCCATGCCCTTCCCCACTCCAGAGTGAGCTCTTCACTTTAATCTTGTTTACAGATGAGGAAACTGAGGCCCCTACAGGTGATGTCACAGGGCCCAGCTCACAGTGGGCACTTAGTTCTCTTTTTTGGGGGGGCCACACTGAGTAGTATGGGAGGATCTTAGTTCCCCAACCAGAGATCAAACCCGCGCCCCCTGTATTGGAAGCATGGAGTCCTAACCACCAGACCACCAGGGAAGTCCACAGTGTTAGTTCCTTTATTATTATTAGCTGTCATTGGCAAAGAGCATTATAGACTGCCTCTGAAAGACTTCCCATGTGGTCGCCATGGTGACAACAAAAGCAACCCAGTGGGAGGAGGGATGTATGCTCCCGGCCAAGAGATCTTAAAAGCAAAATTATAACCCAAAACTCTTGTAAAAAGTTGCACTGGACAAGAGCTAGGGGGATACATAAGGCTTTTGTGGAGGCCCCACAGGCCAGCCATCTGCCCCACGCTGGCCCTGGAGGCTGATCTGATGCCTTCTCACCCCTTTTCACACTCTTCCGGCTCCAGAATGCATCCAGGACCTACCCACACCTCACTCCCCCCCAACCCAGGACTGCCCCCATCAGCACCACCTGGACCTGGGTATTCACTCCCATCCTGGTCCCCGGCTCTGCGCTCGCCCCCCAAGTCTGTCTTCCCGCAGCAGCAGCCCTGTTTGCACTCAAGTCAGGCCCTGCCCTGCTCTGAGTCAGGTCCCGCCCCACTCTGCCCACAGCCCTCCAGGGCTCCCATATCCCTGGGGGTAAAACTCCCAGGTCCCTCCCTTGCCTTTTGCTCCTCCTTCTCTCCCCCTCACTCACACTGCTCCAGCCACACAGTCCTGCCCCAGGGCCTTTGCACAGCCTATGCCCTCTGCCCAGACTTCTCTCCCCTGACCTGTCCCCTCCACTACAGCTCCCCAGTTACCACCTTCAGTTTCAAATTCAAATGTCACCTCCTCGTTGAAGCCTTCCTGACACGCCTCTGAACCTGCGTCCTGCCCAGCACCCCACATGCCCTTTGCCCTCTTCTATTTTTGTCCATCGCATTTACCAGCTTCTAAATCCCCTGTCATCACTGTGTGTATTGTTTAGTGGAACATGGGGCATATCCCAGTTGTTACACCCTCAGGTCAGCACCCAGCCTAGGAACACAGCAGGGCTCTGCAAATACATGGCCCAGCCCTGCTCTGAGTGGGGACCCACTCAGTTCACCCCCACAGCTGATGGTGGTGGCAGGGTGTGGGGAGGAGGCAGGGTCAGGCAGGAACCATCTGTGAAGGAGGGTCTCAAAGTCAAGACTTAGAAGTGTCGGACTTCCCTGGTGGTCCAGTGCTTTGGACTCCCCCTTCCAATGCAGGAGGTGCAGGTTTGATCCCTGGGCAGGGAAGTAAGATCCCCGTGCCTTATGGCCAATAACCCAGAACACAAAACAACAGAAGCAATATTGTAAAAAATTCAGTAAAGACTTTTAAAATGGTCCACCTCAAAAATTAAAAAAAGATTTCTTTAAAAAAGCAAGACTTACACATCTTTACCAAGTACCCACATGAGTCTTGGGCCTGGAGTCCCATCAGGTGACAAGACCCACGAGGCTCCCACCTTCCTAGAAGTCAAAATCTGGTCTGGAGGAAGAAATAGTAAAATGGTAAAAAAAAAAATATATATATATATATATATATGTTTGTATAGTAAAACAATACAATGAGCAAACATGTAAATGAACAAGAGTGATTTACATAGAACTATGCTGGAGAGAGAGAACTAAAGTGACATGGGAAAAAACAGGGCCGTGAGCCAGTGGGCATGGTGGGGGCAGTCAGGGAGGGAGAAACCAGCCTGGGCTGACTGAAGGAAGGACATTCCAGCCAGAGGAAACAGAGGGTGCAAAGGCTGTGGGCTTGGAAGAAGCAGGGAGCAACCTCCCATGCCAGCTGGGAAGCCACATGGCAGGTCAGGGTGGACTGTGAGCAGAGTCAGGCATGGCCCCGGGTGGACCCAGCCTCTCAAAGCAGACAGCTGGGAACCCATCCTGCACCCACCATAGCAGGCACTTCTGGCCCCGTCTCCTCTGAGCCGCCCGAAAAGGGCACCTACCACCATGCCCACAGGGTCACCACACCGAGAGGAGGGTAGAGCGAGCAAGGAAGAGACTGAAGTGGGGGATCTTGGGAAGGGGGACCCAAGGATCCCTGTCTGGGTTCTGTTGGGGGCGTGGCTAAGTCGGTAAAGACTCTGCCTACAGTTCAAGAGACCTGGGTTCGATCCCTGGGTCAGGAAGATCCCCTGGAGGAGGACATGGCAATCCACTCCACTATTCTTGCCTGGAGAATCCCATGGACAGAGGAGCCTAGTGGGCTACATACAGTCCATGGGGTCACAAAGAGTTGGACACGGCTGAAGTGACTTAGTACGCATGCTGGCATCCTCTAGTTTAAAGACTTTTAAGACAGCTGAAATAGGAATGCAATTGCTAATTATTAAGGGAAATGCTCTTTGTCAACACTGATATAACATGGGGGTTGCAGAAGTAACATGACAAAGGCACTGGTGTCTCTCAAAAGAAATATGGAAAATGAAGGATGAAGATCTATGTGCCAGAGTAGAGTTCCAATGTTAGAGCATCCTACTCAAACTTGAGGAAAGAGGGTTTATTTTATTCTAAAAGACCGAAATTTCATTCTTTTCTTTATTCCACAAATACTGACTGAGTGCTTATAACATCTCAGGCATGATGCNCTGTCTCTTATACACATCTCTTCAGGGGTCTGAAAGTGAGGGAGAGTTTTGAACACCCATCACCTTGTCTGGCTCGACATCCAGGGCTCAGAACCCAGGGGAGTCCTCAGTGCCTGAGATACTGGCCAATTCTAGCACCCCCGGCTGGAGAGTGCTGCCATGAGAAAGATGTACACACCAACCCCCCGACCAGGGGTCTCCAGTAGCCCCCGTCCAGTCACCCTTCCTTCCTCTGCTCTGGCCCTCCTTGGGTCTGGCACCTAGAGAGGTCCTGCTGGACCGCCGGCCTCACATAGGCACTCACGGCTCCCCACTTGAAGCCAGCCAAGCCTCCAGGGGTCTTCCCGGAGCCTCGAGGGCCTCTGTCAGTCCCGGCCCCAGGCCAGCCCACGTCTCACCCCTGGGGGCCACAGGACTCTGAACACTCCTTGACCCCGAACAGGAAAGGTGTGAGCTCCCACAGGGGCCAGACACTGGGGGGCACCAGAGGCTTTCAGCCCGAAAGTAGGGTCTGCCACAAACCTGTGATGTAACCTAAAATTCCCCCCCACAACACCCATCCAATCGCTTTTATTTTGCTCCTTTTTTTCACAGCAGTCTTTTAAAAATATATTTAACAGTTTATTTTTTTTCCATAGGCAAAACAGACTCAGGCCACACATGTAAACTATACCAGGGGTGTTCAGGAGAGACACCAGCCCCCCAGGCTCCCCAGAGGCCACCAGCCAGGGTTTCGTTTCTCCTCCCAGCAGTGTTCCTCCCCCAAACAAGCGCATCTGTGTACCTTCCCCTTCCCCTCATAGAAACAGCATCATCCCATCCATCCCTGCTGTTTTGCAGCCCTTCTGATTTCCTCATAACAGTATGTCTCAGCTTTCTTCCCATAAAGAAGCTTCTCTGGCCTTTTAACGGCTGTATAACATTTCCTCTTGGGGCTGGATTGCCGTCCCCATGAAAGCATATGCCCTGGGTCCCAGCATTCTGCGGGTTTAAACGGTGAATCCATAAATCCTGTAGCGGGGCTTCCCCGGTGGTTCAGTGGTGAAGAATCCTCTGCCAACGCAGTTTGACACCAGTTTGACCCCCTGGTCTGTGAAGATCCCACATGCCACAGAGCAACATGGCCCAGGTACCACAGCACTCGAGCTTGTGCTCTAGAGCCCGGGAGCTGTAGCTCTGACGCCACGTGCCCTACAGCCTGTGCTCCCAACAGGAGAGGCCACGGGAGCCACACCTCGAGAGCAGCCCCCAGTCGCTGCAGCTAGAGAAAAGCCCTCACAGCAACAAAGACCCAGCACAACCAAAAGCAAACAATAAACAAATAAAACTGGATTTAAAAATAGAAGTCAGGAAATTAAAGGAAAAAAGCCGTAACAATGTCGCTGTTCTTGGGGGTCAATATACTTGCACCCCTCCTAAAAATTTTTTTCTTTTTTGACCGCACCCGATGGTGTGCAGAACTTCCCCAACCAAGGATCAAATCTGCATGCCTTGAAGTGGAACCTCAAGAGTTTTAACCGCTGGACTGCCAGGTAAGTCCCTGAAGTTGATTTTCATTGATAAACTTGATATTCGGGGCTTGCCTGGTGGTCCAGTAGTCCTCAGACTCTGCGCTCCCAGTGTACGGAGTCCAGGTCCCATCCCCAGTCAGGGAACTGGATCTCGCATGGTGCAACTGAGAGTTCACACGCTGCAACTGAAGATCCCGCAGGCCGAGACTAAGACCCGGTGCAGCCAAATACAATAAATAAATAAACTTGATATTTTTAGAGCTGTTTTAGATTTATAGGAAAATTGAGCAGAAAGTGCAGAGTTCTCACACAGTACTTACTTCCGTAGTGCACACACACAGTTCCTCCCCCAACCACCTGCTTTTAAAAAAAAAACTCTTGGCTGAGACACACAGCAAATGGGATCTTAGTTCCCTGATCAGGGATGGAACATGAGCCCCTGCATTGAGAGGGCGGTGTCTTAACCACTGGACCAGGGAAGTCCCTCCCCTATTATCAACATCTTGTATTAGTGCATTTTATTTGTTACATTTGATGAACTAACGCTGATACATTATTTAAACTAAAGTCCATAATCAGCATCAGGGTTCCCTCTTCTCCCCCCCGCCCACCCCCCACACACTGTTCTAAAGATAGGATTTTTTTCTTTTTTTATTGAAGTATAGTTGATTTACACTGTTGTGTTAATCCACATGTACAGCAAAGTGACAGTTCAGTTCAGCTGCTCAGTCATGTCCGACTCTTTTCAAGCCCAGGGAATGCAGCACGCCGGGCTTCCCTGTCCATCACCAACTCACAGAGCTTGCTCAAACTCATATCCATCAAGTAGATGAAGCCCTCCAACTATCTTATCCTCTGTCGACCCCTTCTCCTGCTTTCAATCTTTCCCAGCATCAGGGTCTTTTCCAGTGAGTCAGTTCTTTGCCAAAGTATTGGAGCTTCAGCTTCAGCAGCAGTCCTTCCAGTGAATATTCAAGGTTGATTTCCTTTAGGATTGACTGGTTTGATATCCTTGCAGTCCAAAGGACTCTCAAGAGTCTTCTCCAACACCACAGTTCAAAAGCATCAATTCTTCATCGCTAGTTATACATACATGTATATATTTTTCATATCCTTTTCCTTTATAAGTTATTACAAGATACCGAGTATAGTTACGGAGAAGGCAATGGCAGCCCACTCTAGTACACTTGCCTGGAAAATCCCATGGACGGAGGAGCCTGGTGGGCTGCAGTCCATGGGTGGCTAGTCGGACACGACTGAGCGACTTCACTTTCACTTTTCACTTTCATGCATTGGAGAAGGAAATGGCAGCCCACTCCAGTGTTCTTGCCTGGAGAATCCCAGGGCGGAGCCTGGTGGGCTGCCGTCTATGGGGACACACAGAGTCGGACACGACTGAAGTGACTCAGTAGTGGCAGCAGCAGAGTATAGTTCCCTGTGCTATACAGTAGAACCCTTTGTTCGTCTTTTTATGTACAGTAGTGTGTATCTGTTAATCCCAAACTGCTGGTTTATCCCTCCCTCATTCCCCTTCAGTAACCATAGGTTTGTTTTCTTGTCTGTGAATCCACTTCTCTTTTGTAAAGAAGTATATTTATTTCATTTTGTAGAACCCATGTACAAGTGGTATCATGATGCTTGTCTTTCTCTGACTTACTTCACTTAGTATGAGAGTCTCTAGGTCCATCCACGTTGCTGCAAATGGCATGCTTCATTCTTTTTGTGGCTGAGTAGTATTCAGCTGCATATGTACATCCTGTGTCTTCTTTATCCATCCTCTTTCAACAAACACTGAGGTTGCTTCTGTGTTTTGGAGATTGTAAATAGCACAGAAGTGCACTATTGTAAATAGCACAATGGTGCGCATTGGATGAGGGTTCACTGCTGGTGTACATTCTATGGGTTTGGACAAATGTCGAATGATAAGCATTCACCATTGTTTTGGGTTGGCCAAAAAGTTTGTTTGGGTTTTTCTATCACATCTTACAGCAAAACCTGAGCAAACTTTTTGGCCAACCCAATAGCATCATGCAGAGTGGCTTCACGGCCCTGAAAATCCTCTGCGCTCCGGCTATTCAGCCCTCCACGGGGGCTCCACCCCTGGCTCACTTCAGTCGTGTCTGACTCTTCGCAACCCTATAGACCGTGGCCCACTGGGCTCCTCTGTCCTTGAGATTCTCCAGGCAAGGACACGGAGAGGGTTGCCATGCGCTCCTCCAGGAGATCATCCCAACCCAGGGATCGCACCTGTGTCTCTTGTGTCTCCAACATCGGCAGGTGGGCTCTTTATCACTAGCGCCATCTGGGAAGGCCTACCGTTTCCACCTTCGCCTTTTCCAGAGTGTACTATAGCTGGGATCACAGTCTGTGGCCTTTTTCGGATCAGCTGCTTTCAGTTAGTCACGTGCATTTAAGCCCCCTCCACGTCTCATCATGGCCGGGTAGCTCATTTCTTTTTAGCACCTGAATCACATTCCATTGTTTGAACGTTCCACACTTTTGTTTCCTTTTATCTGCTGAAGGATGTCTGAGTTGCTTCCAAGTTTTGGCGATCATGAGCAAAGCTTCCATAGGCACTCACGGGCAGGTTTTGTGTGGACATCAGCTTCCGCGTGGATATCAGTTTTCAACTCCTCGAGACGAATTCCACGGAGTGTGAATGCTGGGCTCTGGTCAGAGCATGTTTCGTTGTGCGAGAATGAGCCACCTCCCAGAGTGGCTGGCCCGTTTTCATCCCCAGCAGCAATGAACCAGAGTTTTGTTGCTCCACATGCTCACTAGCCTTTGATGTTGCCTGTGTTCTGGATCCGGGGCATTTCAGTGGGTGTGTAGTTGCACCTTGTTGTGGTTTCAATTTGCTTAAATATGAGATAAAGCTTTGTTGAGCCTCCTATTGGGAGCCAAGCATGGCTCCTTACGTCTCTTGTATGGTTCAGGCTAGGACGGAGGTGCTAGTACCCCATTTTACAAATGGGGAAACCAAGGCTCAGAGAAGGATAGCTATTTGCCCAAAGTCACACAGCAGATGGGGTGGAGCCAAGGCCTTGTGATAGACCCCAGAGCATTTCCACCTGCCATGTCCCAGGCCTTGTGTTGGGCACTAGGGACACAGTGATGAACAAGACAGACCCAGTTTACCCTCCCAGGGCTCACAGTCCAATGAGGGAGACAAACACGTGAGCAGCTACAGCCTGGGCTAACCAGGTCTGTAATGTGGCTGCCCGTGCACAGGGTCGAGGGGCAGGCACCTGACCGGGCCTGGGTTGTCCAGGGATAATCGAGTGCTGAAGCATGTGTAGGAGCTTTCCAGAAGGGGAGAGAGCAAACCAGCCCAGATGAACAGCAAGGAAGATGGCTCAGAGGCACGAGGGAAAGTGGCGTGGTCAAGAGCGCTGGCTGTGGCAGGAACAAGATCCTGGCTCCAGTCCCCGCTCTGCCCGCTGGTGGCCAGTCAGCCCTTTCTTTGGGCCTCAGTGACAGCTCAGTGGCCTCACTTAGGCTGTGAGGATTCGGTGACCTCTGCAGGCACCACGCTGGGCGCAGCAGGCCCTCAGGAGCCAGAGGGCAGGAGGAAAGCCGGAGGGCAGAGCAGGCCCCCGCCCCACTGCCCCCAGCTCCTGGATCTGGGACTTGGGGGTGCAGGAGGATCTGCCCGGGAGTTGGTGGAATAATATAAAAGCATCCAGAATTGCAGCTTCTGGTCTCCAGTCTCAACTCAAAGGAAACGGCCCCTTGCGGTGGGAGTCAGCTTCCGCCCCTGCCCCAATTGGATGCTTCCTGCCCCAGGCCAGCCCCTACTCCCCCTCTAGCCCTGTAGGACTGTCAGGCCCAGGTGTTCCCTGCCCACTCTCTGCATTAAAAATGAATAATGAATAATGGGCCCAGCAGGCGTGACCTGGAGGGGAGGGGGGTGGGGAAGAGAGGTCTCGCCCCCCCACCTCCTCCCGGACCAGTCCTCCCCCCAGCTCCTGTCCCGAGGCAGGGGGGAATTGAACCAGAGTCGCCTCGACCATCCAGCGCCTCCTGTGGCTTACCTACCCTCTTCCTCGCTGCCTGCTCTGGGTAGAGGGGGTACACCTCAAATTATCAGATTAAGCAAATAAAAATGCAGACGGCCAGTGAAGTTTGAGCTTCCTTTAAGCAATGAGCCATGTCCTACGCGGGACATAGTTATGGTTCGCACCTGAAGTCCAGACTCAGCCAGCTCTCCAGCGGTCCGCCCCTAATCTTGCCTGGGTGGACAATGGGCCACAGTGGGCCTCCCTGCATTTGGAGCAGATATTCGGATGCAGACCCACACTGACCAATCAGAGGGATGCAGCCCCACGGGGCCCTGGGGGCCTCCCTGTAAGGTGCGTTTCCCTCTCAGGCACTGGACCTGGGGCCTGGGATCGGGGCCCAGGTGTGGATGGAGGCAGCTGAGGCCTCATCTAGCTGCCAACCGCAGTGGACGTATTTGAATTTCGATGCTGAAATTATCCCTAGGGGAGAGGAAAGGACGGGTGGTCAGCCCACTGCCCCCAAGTCTTCACTGCCTAGGGGCTCCGTTGTCTCCCACAGCCTTCAGCAAGGCCCCGATGGTGACTGTGTCAACCCAAAAGCCAGGTTCAAACCCTAGCCCCAGCCCCTCATGAGTGGTAAGATCACCCAGGGTTCTGTCATTGCCTCAGTTTCCTCACCTGTAAAATGGGGATGAATGATAACACTGCTAATAATAGTACTGAGGGTCGGGTCATTGCAAGGATTAAATGCATTCATGGCTTGGAGGAGCTTGGCTGGCACAAAGTTAGCGCTCAGCGAAGCGATGGCCTGTCCCAGCCTCCCGGCCCAGGAGGGAAGGGTTGAGCGGGAATCAGAGGCTAATTTTAGCCCTGATGACACCTCCTGGCTGCCTGCCTTGTCCAAACATCCTCGGCCAAGCATGAGGTTCAAGGCGGCCCCCACCCCCCAACCTCTGACATCCAAGGAGCCTGTTTATTCATTCCTGTCGGCCAGAGCATTCCTCGCCTGCCTGCCTGCCTGCTTGCCTGTTCCTGCCTTCCGGCTCCATCCGAGTGGGTGTCACCCGCTCTGGGTCAGGACCACCTCACCTGTAGGCCCCTTGGAGACAGCCTGTGGCCCAGAACAGTCGGAGGTGGGGGCAGGGAAAAGGGTGGGTGATAGTCACTCCTGCTCCAGACTCTGGCATCCCCGAGTCTCCGTTTACAGTTCCCCGAGTAACACTCCAAGCTTCTGTCTGTGTGGACTCTCAGATGCCTTAATTTATTCAGCACCTGTTTACTGAGTGCCAAGTCCTGCTGGAGCCCCAGACCCTGCCCCACGGAGCTCCCAGTCTTGGGGAAAATTGATGAGAAGCTGGGAAACAGGAGATTTTTCAACCGCGCTTAACATTGTTCATTCATTTGCTCATTCATTCATCCGAGGCATGTTTATCAAGGCCGTCCCATGTGCCAGGCACTGTTCAGGCTGCTCGGAGCACAGCAGGGCACAAAGCAGGCCAAGACCCCTCACAGAGAGAACATTTTGATGGTAGAGAGGCATGAGACAGTTAATCATGCCAGTAAGTCTAATACATGGTCTGGTGAAATGGTAGTCATTTGTACAGAGAATAAAGCAGGAAGTGATTTGAGAGGGAGCTATCTGAGGGAACCAGAGGGCTGTCAGGGTGGAGGGAGTTCCAGGCAGCAAGAACAGCACGTGCAAAGGTCCTGGGGCTCAACCACTGGGTCAATGCCACAGAACCTGTGTGCTCTGCCTTTGGGATTGTAGGGGCCATGGGAGGATCTTGAGCAGAGGAGAGCCCGAGGTGGCCTGAAACCCTCCTGCCTGGCTCTCCCTTCGTTCTGAGGTACATTTCCAGAATTGTCACCCTTCAGGCCAAGGGACCAGGCCAGCGGCTGCAGCTGGGCTGGAGACCCAAGTGGCTGCAGGTGGATTCTAACCCTAAATGAGGACTTCCAGAACATTTGGAGAGCCTGTGTAGGGGGGGAAATTGCTGTTCCCTGGAGATTGCCAGTGATGATGGGGGTGGAGTTGGCAGGGTAGGGGGGGATTCTGAGCACTTCTTCCCCACGTGGCATCTCCATACGCTCCCTGCAGGGCTGGGCCCGGAGCCCAGCGTGCCAGCATTCTTGGCTCCGTGTTTTGCCAGTGGAGGGACAGGTGTCTTAGAAAATTGGACAACATCCTCTGAAAACAAAACAACCAAATCTACACTCTTCCGTCTCCTTGTCCTGACAGATCTTCTCTGAACCATTCTCTTTCTTGCAAAATACCTTCCCTGGCTTTTCCGACCCTGAAACTGCCACACACGCTCCACCAGACCTTTCCAAGGGGAGAGAAAGGGCCCTTTGTTCCCTGGGGCCCCGCAGAGTCCCTGGAATGTTCTGTCTCTCGCAGCAGCAACGCACCTAAGCACTATTGTTTTTTTTTTCTTACCCAGTTTTGCAACCGGCTTTTTTCCACCCAACAATAGGTGGCCGCACAGCTTTTATTTCCAGAAATTGGAAAATGAAGCGTGTCTGGCAATCCCCTTCCTCACCCACTGTGGGCTGAAATTTAAGCCCCATGAACCCGGCAGGGCTGGGGTGCCAGGGGCAGGCAGTCCCGAACGCGCCAGGGGGCCCTGGGTGAAGACAGGCCAGGAGTGGGCAGCACAGGGATGACAGGTTTCTGTCACCATGAGTTCCCCCACTCCCTCTCCAGGTGGCAGCCCCAGCACCGTAACGCCAGGCAAGGAGAGGCCTCACAGGTTAACAGACCATTGGAGGAGAGACTGAGGCCTGCAGATTTCCAGCCCCTGCACACAATCCCACCCTGAGAGAAGGTGTGGGAGGGCAACCACCTGAAGGGGGTCCTAGCATGGGCTCCATTTTGCAGATAGCACAACTGAAGTCCAGAGAGGCTATGCCACTCACCCGAGGCCACACAGCTGCCGGCCAGATAAGCTCCGAAGCTCTTATGTTTAAGAACTCTGAGTCAGATAGACAGGTACCAGCCCAGATGCACCACTTAGGGGCCACAGGTGGATTCTGACATTAAATGAAGACTTCCTGAACATTCCAGAACTTCCTGGTGCTGGGGTAAAATGCTACTGTCTGGACAATACCAAGGGAGATGGAGTTGGGGGTGGAAGAGAATTCCAGGCACTCTCTGAGCCTCAGTGGTGTACCTGTCTGCACAGCAGGGATCTTTCTGATGCCTTTGACTTGGGCCAGGACCCAGGATGGGAGAGGGGGGCACTGGTGGATGGCAGGAGAGAGGCCTCGAGGGCCTCTGTCAAGCCCGCCAGTGACCGCAGGCTTGAGCCAGCCTTGCCAGGCCCATCGCTCACCTGCCACCCACACCACACACCTGCGGCCCTCCCCATGGGCTGGCTGTAGGCCAGGGTCTTGGGAGGCAGACAGGGCCCTTGGAGGGCCAGGCCAGGGTTTCCTTGCAGGCTGGGGCAGGACTGGCCCCCCACGGCTGGGGAGTATAGAGTGGTCACCGCCTCCAACTAAACTGACAGCTGAACACCTCATTGTTTCTCCTTCTCTCTCCCTCTTTCTGGAAGTTTCTCTGAGGCTCAGAGGAGAGTGGGAACCCGCCTTGAGCGCCAGCCATGTGGGTCAACATCAGGAGACACCAGCACTCCTCATATCCAAGCACCATCCTCGCACCCCGTCACCTTCCTGTGCCCCTCACATCACACGTGTGGCTCATTTCTCACCCATCCCAGGCGTGGGGGGGGTGCCCTCCTCCTGAGCCAGCAGCCGCCCTTTGGCTCACAGCCCAGCGCCTCAGGGATCTGCACTTTCCAGTGATCTACCAGCTCTCTCACTCACCCAAGGCGCTGCGGGCTGATGCAGGCAAAGAGCAGGGCTGGGGCGCAGACAGCCCTAACTCACCCCCACGCTGGCTGGCCTCAGCTCATTCCAAGCCTGAAGGTCCCCCACACTTGGCCTGGGACCAACCCCTTTCCATAGAGGCCCTACCTGGCTGGCATCAGCCAGGCAAGCCACCCCCAGAGAGGGTCAGGAAATACTTCCTTGGTTCTCTCCAGCTTTGGGCAGGAGGTTCCTCTCTGCCCCTTAAAGCCTGAACCCCAGGGCCTGGTGGTTGGTCCAGCTACACATCCGGAGGCAAGGAGACCTCAGTTCAAATCCGTTGCAACGCCCTCCACCCCACCCCAGCTTCCCACCTGTGCCATGTAGGCAAAAGCGGCAATAAAATCAGAAATTGTAGGCAGAATAGGCGGATTTAAGGCTATAAAACTAAATGATGGAAGAGACCATGAAAGGAGGCCTCTGAGAAGGAGGATGTCGGGGTGGGGAGTGGAGGGGATCAACGGGTGAGGACGGGGTCAGGTGTGTCCCTTGGCCAAACTGGGAAGGGGGTGACATCTGGGCAGTGCAGGAACTCACTAGGCGGGTCAGTGGGGGATTGGATGCACAAGAGGTAAACTGTGTTCCACTTACACACACAGGTTTCGTCTCCAGGCCCTGCAAAGTGACAGGACTTGCTGGAGGGTGCTGGTTGGGCAGAGCGTTGGTGATCAGGAACCCTACATGCCTCCCACGAACCCATCTCCAATGTTCCCTTCTCTGCAGCTCAGGATCAGGGCTCCACTGGGACTGGGGCTCTGCCAGGGTCAGGACTCTGCCTGGCCACAGTCTGCGTGCCTGTGTGCTCAGTTGTGCCTGATTCTTTGCAACCCCATGGACTGCAGCCCACCAGGCTCCACTGGAGTGGGTTGCCATTTCCTACCCAGGGGATCTTCCCCAACCAGGGATCGAACCTGCATCTCCTGTTTGGCAGGTGGATTCTTTACCACTGAGCCACCTGGGAAGATTGTTGTTACTTACCCCAGAAGCACCATCCCAGAAGCCGGCCCTGCCTTCCAGCTTCCTGCTGCCCTGTGGGACCGAGTTCAGGCTGCGACAGGCCTCTGGGAGGCTCAGGCAGGCTGGGTACAGAAAAACTGCTACCCGTGCTTCTAGCCTGGCTTCATCTGCCCCCGTCCCCACCACACCCATGGCCTGGTGACAGATGGCTAGAACTCCCAGGGGGTGTGGGGGTCTCAGAGTCCTGAGTCCAGATGTGTGCGGGGACCCACTGCGAAGAGCAGCACCTCCACTACCCACGTATTTGCTGCACAGTGACAAGTGGGTGTGAAGCACAGAGTCCAGAAGCAGGTGGGAGAGGAGCACCCAGGCCTCCCTCTGGTTGCAGGCCCAGCCCATCAGGCCCTGTCACAGAGAGGCCTCCTGGAACCTTCCCAGCCTGGCCCAGGAGCAGATAAAAGCCCTCCTCGGGTCTTCTGGGGGGGGATCTCAAAGCGGTGTTGAACAGCAACTCTTTCCACAGCAGAACCTTCCTGCTTGGATCCACCCCTTGACGGGGAGCTCATTCCCTCTAGAGACAGTAAGGGAGCATTCTCAGTACTAGCACAGGCCCTGTGTTATAGAGGGGGGAAGCGGAGGCTCCCAGAGAGCAGTCCCCCTCCTCAGGCCCCTCAGGGGTACCAGGCAGGACCAGGGTCCCCATCCACACACTTGCAGACAGAGCCCACAGAACTTGATGACAAATTGTGGAAATGGCTTTGACCTCTCCTCAGCCCTCCATAAGAGACCTGCTTTGAGGTTTGTGGGGGTTTTCTTCTTTTTTTCATCTTTATTTTTATTTATTTATTAATTTGGCTGTGCCGGGTCTTAGTTGCAGTATGTGAACTCTTAGTTGCGGTATGTGGGATCTAGTTCCCTGACCAGGGATCAACCCTGGGCCCCCTGCATTGGAAGCGTGGATTCTTAGTCATTGGACCTCCAGGGAAGTTTCTGCTTTGGAGCTTTAAATCCTTAAGAAACTTAAAGCCCAATTTCTTCCTCTCTCCTCCTCACTCTCACGTCTCCCCAGCGTTTCTGTCCTCATGGGGCTGTCAGCCCAACAGAGGAAATGACACCAAGTGGCCAAAACTGAGCGGGACAAGCAGACAGCTGTGGGGGCCAGAGAAGGGACTGATCCAGCTGAGGAGATGGGGAGGTATCTGGGGAGGCTCCCTGGAGGAGGTGTCTACACTGAGTTCTATGGGATGACTAGGGATTAAGGGGCAAAGAGTGTTCCTGGCAGAGCAGCTTTTGTAGCTGGAGACCCCTCTGTGTCCTTGAGATTCTGAGTGACCCTGTCTAGGTCTCAGTGTCCATATTGGCAGGGTGGCTGTGTGAAGGCTGAAGACTTGCCCATCGAGGTTTGGCCTTGGGCCGAGGACACAGTGACCTCCTTGAGTTATATTTTAATAAGTCACCAGATAATTCTGCCTGTCAGGAGTGAGCCATGAGCAGCTTGGAATAAGCCTCCTCTTTCAACGCAAGTCCATGCACTCGACGCACAGTGAGGCCAAACAATACCGAAACGGAGACTGGAGCAGAGAAAGGTTTATTGCAGGGCCAGGCAAGGAGACATAATTCTTTTCCATTATGGCTTATCATAGAATATTGAAAGTAGTTCCCTGTGCTATATGGTAGGACCTTATTATTTTTCCATTCTATATATAAAAGCTTACATCTGATAACCCCAACCTCTCACTCCATTCCTCCGCCCACTTCCCCTGAGCAACCACCAGTCTGTTCTGTCTTTGATTCTATTTCTAGTTCATAGACAGGTTCATTTGTGCCATATTTTAGATTCCACCTATGACTGATACCGTACAGTATGGTCATAGCTGGTTGCACGCATGTTGCTGCCTTGTCACACTCGTTATGGCTGAGTAGTATTCCACCATATACAGCTTCTTCATCCATTCACCTGTTGATGGACCAGTTCAGTTCAGTTCAGTCGCTCAGTCATGTCTGACTCTTCGCGACCCCATGAATCGCAGTACGCCAGGCCTCCCTGTCCATCACCAACTCCCAGAGTTCACTCAGACTCACGTTCATCGAGTCCGTGATGCCATCCAGCCATCTCATCCTCGGTCATTCCCTTCTCCTCCTGCCCCCAATCCCTCCCAGTATCAGGGTCTTTTCCAATGAGTCAACTCTTCGCATGAGGTGGCCAAAGTACTGGAGTTTCAGCTTTAGCATCATTCCTTCCAAAGAAATCCCAGGGCCAATCTCCTTCAGAATGGACTGGTTGGATCTCCTTGCAGTCCAAGGGACTCTCAAGAGTCTTCTCCAACACCACAGTTCAAAAGCATCAATTCTTCAGTGCTCAGTCTTCTTCACAGTCCAACTCTCACATCCATACATGACCACAGGAAAAACCATAGCCTTGACTAGATGGACCTTAATCAGCAAAGTAATGTCTCTGCTTTTGAATATACTATCTAGGTTGGTCATAACTTTTCTTCCAAGGAGTAAGCATCTTTTCATTTCATGGCGGCAGTCACCATCTGCAGTGATTTTGGAGCACACTGCCCCCCGCCCCAACAAAAAAAAGTCTGTCACTGTTTTGTTTCCCATCTATTTGCAATGAAGTGATGGGACTGGATGCCATGATCTTAGTTTTTTGAATATTGAGTTTTAAGTCAGCTTTTTCACTCTCCTCTTTCACCTTCATCAAGAGACTCTTTAGTTCCTCTTTGATTTCTGCCATGAGGTGGTGTCATCTGCATATCTGAGGTTATTGATATTTCTTCTGGCAATCTTGATTCCAGCTTATGCTTTATCCAGCCCCACATTTCCCATGATGTATTCTGTGTATAGGTTAAATAAGCAGGGTGACAATATACAGCCTTCACATACTCCTTTCCCAGTTTGGAACCAGTCTGTTGTTCCATGTCCAGTTCTAACTGTTGCTTCTTGAACTGCATACAGGTTTCTCAGAAGGCTGGTAATGTTAGGGGAAGCACACTGATTGAAACTGCTCACCCTGGCCAGGCACCATAGTAACCGTCTGAATGAGTTGTTTTACCACAGGAGGTCCTGGTAAGGAACAGGGAACTAATAAGTCTCCATGATATTTCTTCTGGCAATCTTGATTCCAGCTTATGCTTTATCCAGCCCCACATTTCCCATGATGTATTCTGTGTATAGGTTAAATAAGCAGGGTGACAATATACAGCCTTCACATACTCCTTTCCCAGTTTGGAACCAGTCTGTTGTTCCATGTCCAGTTCTAACTGTTGCTTCTTGAACTGCATACAGGTTTCTCAGAAGGCTGGTAATGTTAGGGGAAGCACACTGATTGAAACTGCTCACCCTGGCCAGGCACCATAGTAACCGTCTGAATGAGTTGTTTTACCACAGGAGGTCCTGGTAAGGAACAGGGAACTAATAAGTCTCCACCAACCGGAAGAGTTTGGGAAAGGTCAAAAGGAGACACGACATGTCCGACCACCTCCCAGAATCCTTCTCTCTGGCATCCATCTTGACTGAACAAGGTGTGCACCACCAGGAAGGACTCTGAGTCAGAATGATTGGCTAAAGACAACCCAGAAACTAATCCCATCACCATAAACTCTGCGACCTCATGAGCCGCAGCATGCCAAGCCTCCCTGTCCATCACCAACTCCCAGAGTCCACCCAAACCCATGTCCATTGAGTTGGTGATGCCATCCTCTGTCATCCCCTTCTCCTCCTGCCCTCAATCTTTCCCAGCATCAGTATCTTTTCAAATGAGTCAACTCTTCGCATCAAGTGGCCAAAGTATTGGAGTTTCAGCTTCAACATCAGTCCTACCAATGAATATCCAGGACTGATCTCCTTTAGGATGGACTGGTTGGATCTCTTTGCAGTCCAAGGGACTCTCAAGAGTCTTTTCCAACACCACAGTTCAAAAGCATCAATTCTTGGGTGCTCAGCTTTTTTTACAGTTCAACTCTCACATCCATACATGACCACTGGAAAAACCATAGCCTTGACTAGATGGACCTTTGTTGACAAAGTAATGTCTGCTTTTTAATATGCTGTCTAGGTTGGTCATAACTTTCCTTCCAAGGAGTAAGCATCTTTTCATTTCATGGCTGCAGTCACCATCTGCAGTGATTTTGGAGCCCAGAAAAATAAAGTCAGCCATTGTTTCCCCTGTTTCCCCATCTATTTGCCATGAAGTGATGGGACCGGATGCCATGATCTTAGTTTTGTTCTAGTTCTGTGAAAATGCCATTGGTAATTTGATAGAGATTGCATTGAATCTGTACATTGCCTTGGTATTTCCAGTTTACTCTTTTTTTCAAATTGAAGTATGGATGATTTCTAGTTTGCTTACAAAAAACTGTATTGAGGAATAATTGCCAAATATAATTGTATGTATTTAAAGTGTACAATGGGGAACTTTCTTGGCAGTCCAGTGGTTAGGACTCTGCACTTCCACTGCAGGAGGCATATGTTCCATTCCTCGGTCTAGGAACTAAGATCCTGCAAGCCATGTGATGCAGCCAAAAGTTAAAAATAGAATAAAGTGTACAATGTGATTTATTGACATGCATACACATAGAATGATTACCAAGATCAAGATAATTAACACACCCATCACCTTACACAGTTAACAAAGTTAACTCTGTGTGTGTGTGTGTGTGTGCGTGTGTGTGTGTGGAGAGAATGCTTACAATCTATTCTTGCCAACTTTCAAGTATCAAATACCTTTTTATTAACTACCATCAGCATGCTATTCATTACAGCCTCAGAACTTATTCTTCTTGTAGATGCAAATTTATACCCTTTGACCTATAGCACCCCATGCTAATTAGAAAGCATACTGCTCAAATCAAAACCTCTGATAGCTTCTAGAAGTGTATTAGTGTATTAGTGGTGAGCAACCTTTATCCACTTCCCCCAACCTCCCGCGGCCTTCCTCAAGAGACAATTTCAGGGAAAGAAAATGATGCTTATAGGCTGCCTATATTTGCATTGCAAATGAAAATAGCTTTGAATCCTGTGGGGGAAATATGTATTTTCTTCCAGGGGAGCTTGCCTGTGCAATCAAGTAGATTTATTCTAATGAGCAACTGATGCCATTTGCCAGTTACTAAAATGTTAATATCGGCAGAATTGAAAACTCGTCACATAGAGGCAGTTTTCTAATTTTTTATCCTAAAATTAGTTGACAGGCTGAAGGTGGAGATAAATAGAAGAGCATAAAACCGTTTATTACAAGTGGTAGGCTTCATCTCGCTCTCTTGATACATCAGTTAGACTTGTTTTGATGCACTACAGGAAACCAGCTTATTAAGAATTCTGCTAAAAAAAAAAGAATTCTGCTTGTTGGTAATTGCAAACTGTACATTTCAATCAGAACTCAAATGGTTTCCAAGTGCAGGCCAGTGCTCAAAATAGCTGCTGCCCCCAGGGAGTGAGGGCTTCCTAAGAGGCCCTTAAGGGAGTCCAGAGCGAATTTCCTGGAATTGCTGGTTTTGGAGGCTTTAAAAAAATATTACAAATATAAGTCCTTATGTGTTACCAGGCAGATTTTGACACACAGGTCCTAACTCAAAGTATTGTGTGATTGACACTTGTATTTGCTAAATCATTCAAGTCCTAGTTGATTAGAACTATGATAACAAAAAATTTGATTCCTTTGATGCTAAGGCAGCTGAGTAATATCTGGAGTCAAAGTGCCTAGATTGGAACCCCTGAGAAAGCACTGTTATCTATTTAGTTAGCACTCTGTTCTGGCCACTAGTGCAGAGGGACTCACAGAAAGGACCAGGGGAGGGTAAGGTGGTTAGCAAGATGGCACATATGGGAACTTAATGATACAGCACAGGAGGAACAGACATAGGGTACTAGGAGAAATCACACGATCTGGGAGATACTTCAAAATTCACTTTCTTATGTTGTTTTAGGCAAGAATGTTCCTTACCATAGCAAGACTAAATATATTGTCTGCCAGGCCTTAATTCTCAAATTGGTTTTCGTTGTTAAAAAAAAAATGATGTAGAAAATGCTGAGTGGCATTCTCTCCAGTCTGCAGCATTGCAGAGCCCATTTATTAGAAGCCATGAAAGCTACAGAAGTTCTCGTCTTATTTTCTGCATTTCTAGTTTTATGCAATTTCATTAGATTTTTCTGCTTTGGTAATAAATTTAGAAAGGAGAAGGAAAAGAACACAGTTACAAATACAACACTTGTAGACTTTCCTGGTGGTCCACTGGTTAAGAATCTGCCTGCCAATGCAGGGGACACAGGTTCGGTCATTGGTCGATCCCACGTGCCACGGAGCGACTGAGCCCATGCTCCAGAACTACTGAAGCTCAAGTGCCCTAGAGTCTGTGTCCCACAACCAGAGAAGGCCGCACACTGCAACTAGAGAGTAGTCCCCACTCACTGCAACTAGAGAAAGCCCACTCACAGCAACAAAGACCCAGCACAGCCAAAACTACAAATATTAAAAATAGATATATAACACTTCTTACCATTTTAAAGTGAAAGTCACTCAGTTGTGTCTGACTCTTTGTGACCCCATGGGCTATACAGTCCATGGAATTCTCCAGGCCAGAATCCTGGAGTGGGTAGCTGTTCTCTTCTACAGGGATTTACCCAACCCAGGGATCGAACCCAGGTCTCCGTCATTGCAGGCGGATTCAATTACAATTTGCTCACCAATAATTAATGGTAACTTTAATCCCTGCAGTACAGTTTTTCTAATTGAAATACATTTGATGTGTAACATTGTGCAAATTTAAAACTCAATTTTTCCTTTGTTTCCTTTGAAGATAGTGTGACTTGTTTCTGGATAAAAACATCTTCAATATTCTCTCCTCTGGGTATGTAACATTAATCATGGGGTGAGGGGTAGAATTGATCAACAAATAGTATCAGGCACAGTCAGGAAGAGGAGAAGAGGCGACAGTGGATGAGATGGTTGGATGGCATCACTGACTCAATGGACATGAGTTTGGGCAAACTCAGGGAGAGAGTGAAGGACAGGCAAGCCTGACGTGCTGCAGTCCGTGGGGTCACAAAGAGTTGGACACGACTTGCTGACTGAACAATAACAACAGTCAGGAAATGCTAGCTATCTCTTCAAAGAGATAAAACCATGTATTTTGGTCCCCAGTTCCACAGATAAAACACTTCGTTATTAAATGCTGATGGATTCCAGTCAAGTCACGACGCAGGAGCCCCAGCCATCAGCACCATCCATAACTGTGGGGTAGTTTCGCAAAGCTACCTCCTGTTTGCTTTATTCATTTGACCAACAGTTTAATACAAAGAAAACAATTCTCATTTTTCTCTCTCTGTGCAACCCCAGGAAAAGTCATTTAAGCTTTTTGAGCTGAAATTTCTTCCCGTGCATGATAACTCATATGATGCTGAGGATTAGGGCTGTCCTGCTTTCTGAGAATGAACTAATCCAATCTTTTCATGTTGTCCTATTCTGTAGAAAAAAGCAAATAAATATAATGTGATCTTGTGATATCACTTAGCAAATCAATAAGGAAAAATCCCCACTGGGTTTTTCCAAAGCAAACACAGAGGAAAGCTAACTGCCATTGGTCATTTATGAATATCGCCCCCCAAGCATTACCAGGAATCACTTGGTGAACATGGGCCAATGTTCCAGAAGATCCTTTGTGCTAATTTCGGCAACAAAGCCAAATTTAAACAGAAAAGTACCCCCTCAGCGTTGCCACACCCCCACATTTTCTTGCTTTTCTTTCAAGAGGAGGGGCGCCTGAGCAACGCCAGAGCACATTACATTTCTTCCTCTGAAGCAAATCACACGTTTCCAAAACATCTTGGCTAAAAATAAATTAAGTTGTGTTTCTTTCCGAGATGGAAATTGCTTCTGGCTGCTCACCCAGCCATACTTTTCTGCTAAACTCTGGGCTTTGTTTTTGATTTTGATGAAAGCAGGTTTATAAACACCAGAGGCAAAATGCAGCGACTAGAACAGATGGTTAAAGTGCTATTTCATTTGTCATTACCGGTTTGGGGAATACTGCAGAGTCGGGCTGCTGGGCTTACAGGCGTTCGGCTAGAGGAATTGTCTTGGGCAGAATCAAAGCCCCTTGTTGCAAAGCTGGGGTTCAGTATTTTCCTTTCCTGAAAGGAACAGGTGACAAATAAACCATTCTCTTCTTGCCCATGGGGTTCCTCCCCCAGGTGAAGAAAAATCAGGTGGCTAGAATCTTGTCTTTTCAAATGGGGGAAGGCAATGTTGATGAAAATAATCAATGAACAGTCTATAATAGGAATAGAAAATAGTTTTATTTGAGTCAAACTGAAGATTATAGCCCGAGAACAGCCTTTCAGATGACTGTGAGAAAGTGCTCTAGAGAAGCTTGGTTTTCAGCGCAGTTTTATTAATATAGCTCATCAGAACGAAGAACATTAAACAAGTCAGGGATACATTCCTGCAAGGTTTGAAAAAACAGATCAGCACATACAGAGTCAGGATGGCTTGGCATCTGGGAAGGGAGTGTTATCGTTGAAGGAGCACCACCATTGGTGTCCCAGGAAGGGGAGCATTTAATCTTTATATTATTATTATTATCTTACTTAATTTTTACTTTTTGTCTGCCACACAGCTTGTGGGATCTTAGTTCCTCTACCAGGGATCGAACCCGGGCCCCCTGCATTGGAAGCATGGAGTCTTAACCATTGGACATCCCGGGATGTCCATAATCTTTATTTTTTAACACGAACTTTCTTACTTCTGGTCAATGCACCCTTTTTTCAATAATTAAAGCAGATATACAATATATGTTTCATAGGCCACAAACAGGCTGTTTCGTTAGCATGAGATTCGAGTTAGATTATGTCTAAGCCCGAATGACTTCTCCATACCTCAGTACCTGAAACTTTCTTCCATCAGCAGTCCTGTGATATCCCACAGCCTTACAGTTGGTGGGGAAAACCATTTCTAACCCAGAATCCCTTCACCACTTTTGACCTTTGACACCTTTGCCTACAAGATACTACACTACGGTGGTTTTGTTCACACGCTGCATTGTCAATGTTCCTGAATTTACTAAATCCTTTTTTTTCCCTTGGGGTTCTTTAGGGAAGATTCTCCCTGCTCCTTCTCTAGAGAAACCCTGTGAGGTGCCTGGGATGAGTTGCTGTGGCTCCTGCACGGCCGCCTGGCACAAACAGTGCCTGAGGGAGACTCGCTGAGTCAAGACCATGATTGCTTCTAAATGGAGGAGGGGAATGGGGCTGAGGATGGGGGTTGGGGGACTCATGGGCTTTATTGTAACACTTGATGTTTTTAATGAAAATAATACTTAAAGCAAATATGCCATTAATAGGTACCTGGGTGTTGTCTACTTGTCTATAGTTTTAAAGTTTGGCAACCCCCCTCCTTTTTTTTTTTTTTAAAGAACAACAGTGCACTCTGGAAATGGTTTTTAAACCTGACTGCAGTTATATGTGGAACTTTAAAAAATGTTTCAGATTCCTCAGGGGTGGGACCTAGAAATTAGGGTCCTTTAAAAAGCTCCCCAGATGTTTCTCATTCAGCCAGTCCAGTGTTGGCCCTTAGACCAGCTTTGAAGCACCACTACCTTGAAAGGTCATTCAGTTGATACTTATAAGTATTATAATACTCACGCATGTGTGTTAGGTCGCTTCAGCTGTGTCCAACTCTTTGTGACCCTATGGACTGTAGCCCGCCAGGCCCCTCTGTTCATAGGAATCTCCAGGCAAGAATACTGGAGTGGGTTTGCTTGCCCTCCCCCAGGGGATCTTCCTGACCCAGGGATCAAACCCACATCTCTTATGTCTCCTGCATTGGCAGGCAGGTTCTTTACCACTAGCACCACCTGGGAAACCCATAATATTTATAATCCTGTGTATAACCCCAAATTGTGTTAACTTATGCTATGAGTTGGTTTTTTAGTGTGTATCTATCATTGGGTCCTTTTAATCTAACTATAATAAACTAAATTGTTGGTCTTGCTAGAGTAACAAAAGGGTCTCTTTTTAGTCTCTTTGTGAAAACTAAGTCAAAACTCATGTGACGACACAGATCCTTGTGCAGTTTTAAAGCCAAACTTTTAAACTTTAATAGGTTAGATTTTAGATTACAACACAGTCTATAAATGGCCTTTCAATATACATGAAATTTCCTTTTCAATCTGGAACTTTAATTCTGCCATGTTTAGGGCAGTTCAGCTTGACAATAGCATCTTTTCCCCAGTATGATTGGATATTATAGAATTGTATACAAAATTTCTTTTGCTTGTCCTCCTGTTTAGCTTCAAGTTTCTTTTCCCAGGCTCACTCAGAAATTTTTTTTTATTATTTTTACTTTATTTTGCTTTACAATACTGTATTGGTTTTTGCCATACATTGACATGAATCCGCCATGGGTGTACGTGAGTTCCCAATCCTGAACCCCCCTCCCACCTCCCACCCCATATCATCTCTCTGGATCATCTCCGTGCACCAGCCCCAAGCATCCTGTATCCTGCATCAATCATAGACTGGCGATTCATTTCTTACATGATAGTATACATGTTTCAATGCCATTCTCCCAAATCATCCCACCCTCTCCCTCTCCCACAGAGTCCAAAAGTCCGTTCTATACATCTGTGTCTCTTTTGCTGTCTCGCATACAGGGTTATCATTACCATCTTTCTAAATTCCATATATATGTGTTAGTATACTGTATTGGT
>SJXQ01003017.1:115725-192133 GCA_006408695.1 Aepyceros melampus | reverse complement strand
AACCAGGACAATTCTATGACTCTGTATGGCTTGCTGCTGCTGCTGCTAAGTCGCTTCAGTCGTGTCCGACTCTGTGCGACCCCATAGACGGCAGCCCACCAGGCTCCCCCGTCCCTGGGATTCCCCAGGCAAGAACACTGGAGTGGGGTGCCATTGCCTTCTCCAGTATGTCTTGCTATCAAGTATATTTTACGATTTGTTTTCCTCACAACAGTTAAAACTAGGCTGGGTTTTTCTCTTTTCTTTAAAAATTTTTAAGATCGATTTTGTAACAGTTGAGAAGCACTTCCACGTTGGAAGGGCCCTCCAGCCCTGGCTGTCCAGACTGTGTTTGGGACTGTGAGTGTGAGGCTGGCCTGCTTTGGGCTGGGCGGGTTCTTAGCCCAACCTTGCAGGGATCATCATGTATTTCTTCGGCACCTGTCATGATCGTGTGCTACATCCATATTCCTGGGATACCTGTCACGTGTCCAACAACGTCTTACATACATTTCAGTAGGTAGCAAAAACTGAGAAGATTCCCTTCTTCTCAGTGTAAAATTCTCCTATCCTCTGACTTGTTTGCAACTTCACTGATGTGGACAGGCTTATTAAAAGAGCAGAACTGGAGACCTAGTGACCAGCAGTGTCATGCGAGGTGTCCCTGCTCTTTTTGTCTGGCTCCAGACCTTTCCTAGGGGTCACTGCAGCCCTTGCTGGTTCCTTGATTTCATAACATTGGAAAAAGGAAAGCAAGTTCAAGTCTATAGGAGCATTAGAACAGCAGAGAGTTTTTGTTCATTTGACTGTACTGTGTGGCATGTGGGGTCTTAGTTCCCCTGCAGCAGAAGTGCAGTCTTAACCATTGGACCATCAGGGAAGTCCCTCGATCATTTGCAGTGCAAACTAATTCAAGCAAATACAAAGAAATAAGGGCTTCCCAGGTGGCGCTAGTGGTAAAGAACCTGCCTGCCAATGCAGGAGACGTAAGAGATGTGGATTCGATCCCTGGGTTGGGAAGATCCCCTGGAGGAGGGCATGGCAGCCCACTCGAGTTTTCTTGCCTGGAGAATCACCATGGATGGGGAGCCTGGCGGGCTACAGTCCATGGGGTCACAAAGAGTCGAACAGGACTGAAGTGACTTAGCAGGCAGTCACAAAGAAAGTGGCCAGAGTTGGACAAAATAATATTCCTTAAACGTGTATATGTTCAAAATCTGAATGTTAAAGAAAAAGTAAATATGAACAAGCAACTCAAAAGCCAGCAATGTAAACAAACCACTTTGGGCTGTGTCCACCTATCCAAGTAACCAAGCTCAACATAGGATTTTATTTACAGGAATCCTAAACTTAGTTTTTTGATTTAAATCAAAACTGAAAGGTTTGACTGATTGGCTTTCTTTAAACTTGAAGGTTGCAATGACTATAAAGAAAGCTGGCTTTTCTTATAAAAGGCACAAGCAAGTACATCTGAAAACCCCCAGCAAGGACTTGCTGACCCTAGCATTTCTCTGGAGCGAACCGCAAATGACTTTACACTCAGGATTAATGACTGCATTTGATGATCAGAGCTTATGAGGGATGCACTTGGGTAAGCTCAACATAGGATTTTATTTACAGGAATCCTAAACTTAGTTTTTTGATTTAAATCAAAACTGAAAGGTTTGACTGATTGGCTTTCTTTAAACTTGAAGGTTGCAATGACTATAAAGAAAGCTGGCTTTTCTTATAAAAGGCACAAGCAAGTACATCTGAAAACCCCCAGCAAGGACTTGCTGACCCTAGCATTTCTCTGGAGCGAACCGCAAATGACTTTACACTCAGGATTAATGACTGCATTTGATGATCAGAGCTTATGAGGGATGCACTTGGGACCCAATTCCCATATTAAAATCAAGGGAGCAACTGTTGTTATTGTTTAGTTGCTAAGTCATGTCCAACTCTTTGCGACCCCAGTGACTCCTAGACTCCTCTGTACATAGGAATTCCCAGGCAAGAATACTTGAGCGGGTAGCCATGCCCTTCTCCAGGGGATCTTCCCAATTCTGGGATCGGCTCTGTGTCTATTGTCTGCTTCACTGGCAGGCGGGTTCTTTACCACTAGCGCCACCTGGGACGCCCAAGAGAGCAATGCAAGACGATGCAACTGAACGCGTTATCCAAAGAGTTTGCCTTTGAGTGAGAAGTGTGCTTGACATGCAGCACTCGCGCTTCTATCTGCTCTGATAAGCACCCTCATCTCCTTTCTTTACATTCATTTATTTCTTCAGGGCCCATAACTTGTTTGCAGTACTAAGTACTTCTTCAGAGTGACTGTTACAGCAAAATTAACTTCTGATGAAAACTCCTTTTAACAAAGACCAGACTGAAAGGCACAGGAGAAAAGTCCCTGCCCTGCGGCTACCCAGGTGCACTTTAAATTCAGACCATTTCCAAAAGGGTCAGAAGGAGGTGAGTCTTTAAATCAAGATCTTCATGGTTGGGTTTAATATGAATAAACAAGCTTTTTTAAAAAGCGTTCTTTTTTCCCAGAGGAGAATGTTTATAGTTGAGATCCAAGTTGAGAACCACACAGAAAGTCAGGCTGCCTTGTTCTAGTCATCGCTATTTGAGCGGGCAAGAACACAGCGCATAGACCACCTCTTCTGTTTGGTGTGGGACTGAAGTCGTTACTGGGATCTGTGGCCAGGAAGCAACAGTTAGAACTGGACATGGAACAACAGACTGGTTCCAAATAGGAAAAAGAGTACGTCAAGGCTGTATATTGTCACCCTGCTTATTTAACTTCTATGCAGAGTACATCATGAGAAATGCTGGATTGGAAGAAACACAAGCTGGAATCAAGATTGCCGGGAGAAATATCAATAACCTCAGATATGCAGATGACACCACCCTTATGGCAGAAAGTGAAGAGGAGCTAAAAAGCCTCTTGTTGAAAGTGAAAGAGGAGAGTGAAAAAGTTGGCTTAAAGCTCAACATTCAGAAAACGAAGATCATGGCATCTGGTCCCATCACTTCATGGGAAATAGATGGGGAAACAGTAGAAACAGTGTCAGACTTTATTTTTCTGGGCTCCAATATCACTGCAGATGGTGACTGCAGCCATGAAATTAAAAGACGCTTACTCCTTGGAAGAAAAGTTATGACCTAGATCTAGATAGTATTTTCAAAAGCAGAGACATTACTTTGCCGACTAAGGTTCATCTAGTCAAGGCTAGGTTTGTCCAGTAGTCACGTATGGATGTGAGAGCTGGATTGTGAAGAAGGCTGAGAGCCAAAGAATTGATGCTTTTGAACTGTGGTGTTGGAGAAGACTCTTGAGAGTCCCTTGGACTGCAAAGAGATCCAACCAGTCCATTCTGAAGGAGATCAGCCCTGGGATTTCTTTGGAAAGAATGATGCTGAAACTGAAGCTCCAGTACTTTGGCCACCTCATGCGAAGAGTTGACTCATTGGAAAAGACCCTGATGCTGGGAGGGATTGGGGGCAGGAGGAGAAAGGAACAACCAAGGATGAGATGGCTGGATGGCATCCCGGACTCAATGGACGTGAGTCTGAGTGAACTCCGGGAGTTGGTGATGGACAGGGAGGCCTGGCGTGCTGCGATTCATGGGGTCGCAAAGAGTCGGACACGACTGAGCAACTGAACTGAACTGAACTGAAGGATAACTTGACAGCTTACTTACGGTATAGCTGGCCTTCCATGTAATATGATTGAATGCGTGAGTTGATTCAATCAGACATTGGATTGTGAAAAGGCCACTTTCCATAAAATTGCAGTGTTTTTAAGCCTTTAAAATTGCCACACTTTGAAACTTGCCCTGGGTTATAGATTTTCTTTTGTACTGGTGCCAGTGGTAACTTTGTATGGGTTATTCTGAGGAAGAAACTAGAGCAGGTAGAAAAGATAGCATGCTTTTGGCAGTCATGTTGAGTGATTTTTCAGTTCATTAAGCCTCAAAATTTAAGCTGTTCTAAATAAGACAAATGTGTTCCATTTCTTCCAATATATAAAGCATAATTATTTCAAATTACTTACTTGGCCATTTCATATATATTTTAAGATCAAGAAAGGTGAATGAGTTAACATTGAATATAATTGTTAACTATAATATACCATTTACCTTTGTGGTATAGGAGTGTGTATGTGTGTGTGCCGTATGTGTGTTTTGAATGTAGATGTACATGTGTGTGCGTGCCCAGAACCTCTTAAACTATAACTAATAAAATTGGGAAAATCTGCTCATTGAATTGCTTTACTTGGGTATAAATTTTATTTGAAAATCTTTGACAGATATTTCTTAAAAAAAATTTCATCCATAAAGGATTACTGTTTTACTTATCAATAGGGCAAGTTTTAATGCAAAAACTTGTAATAGCCTCTAAGTCATCAAAATATTTTCATTTTAAAAATTTCCAATATCTATACATATAGTGACTATCTTTTTTCCTCAACAGCCCAGTGTTTAAGGACACCATAGCCAACTCACTTTAATTAAGTTTTAAAAAAAAAATCTTAATATGGTTCTTGCCTGAAAATACTCTTTCAGAGATAACTGTATGTGTTGCTCTCTCATCTCTCAATTTTTTGTTCAAAGAAGTCATGTATATCAACTCTATTTAAATAACAACCTTTCATTCCTAAACCTTCTCTACTTTATTTTTCTCCACACCAGTTATTGATGTCTGCATACTATATCAATTTTCACATTGATCTGCTTGTGGTCTATTTCTCTCCATTTCAATGTAGACTTGCAGGAATCAGGAAAATGTATCTTTGTTTGCTCTTATATCTCCAGGACCTAGATCAGTGCCTAGCAATTAGTAAATGTTCAAGAAATATTTACTGGAAGAATGCAAAAAAATATTTGTCTGTTTTGTATATGTTATATGTAGCTTGATATTTACTGAATATTTTCCTGGAGCACATAAACATTATTTTCTTTTATTTACTTGAATAGGGTTAGGAGAATAGATATTATTTCCATAATTTGGTTCAACACACATGTGTGCCTGTGTATATTTGTACACACAGAAAGATGAAGAACTCTAAAAATATATTTATCTTCTGAATTTCTTGTCATAGAATTTCCAATAGTACTTGGTGTAATCATCATGATGGATTTTCTTAAAACTAATACAAAGCACAGAGTAGCAGTTTTTTCAAGTCTAATTAAGAAGAATTTCCCCAATTTACTAGTCATAGTGTTTCCCTCATAGTTCAGTCGGTAAAGAATATGCCTGCAATGCAGGAGACCTGGTTCGATTCCTGGGTCAGGAAGATCCCCTGGAGAAGGAAATGGCAATCCACTCCAGTATTATTGCCTGGGAAATCCTATGAACAGAGAAACCTGGCAGGCTACAGTCCATGAGGTCATAAGAGTCAGACACGACTTAGCGACTAAACCACCACCACCAACTAGTCATAACTATTGCATTTCTTTCCTGTTTGTCTGTGTTTGTATATTTTAAAATCATGTCCTTATCTTCTCTAAGACATGCTTTAGAGTTTTTGACCAATTTTCAGATTTGAAAATATATCTTAAACTTCCATACACATCTGTGTGAGATATCTGAGAGGAATAAATAGCAATGAAATGGATACTGAAGCTTATTTTATCTTTTGTGTGAAAAGTCAAGGAAAATGATGAGCAAACGAATGTCTGTTCATTGATCTTGGTATTTAAAAATAAAAGTCACAATGCATTTAATTCTTCTCTTGGCTAAGGAAACTCTATATTGAAAGTGCAAATATTTGAAACACAAAGCCTACTATATGTTCTTTTTATTGACCAATTTTTTTATTTGCAAACATTTAGAAACTCTGGGAGGGGTTAAAAATGTGTCTTTATGAAAAATGAGTCAGACCAGACTAATCTAATTCCCTCTGTAATAGTGACAGACCCTGTGGTTAAGAGGAAAGCAATAGATACAAGATCTTTATTTCAGTCAGGCTTTTAATTCAGACTTGTGTGACATTAATTAGAGAACAACAAAGCAAAGTTGAGATCCTACTATTAGAGCATGGGTGTGCAACTGCTTCGAAGGTCACACTCAAAGAGTAGTTATTAATCGGTCCATGCTGCCCTAAAGAATAGACATAGATATTGAGTGATGCTTCAGTATCTGTCCTGGGTCCAGTACTATATCTTGATCAGTGACTAGGGATGATTAAGTGAGCTCTTATTCATTAAGTTCATGGATAACATCAAGTTGGGAGGGGTAACTGTCCTTAGAGTAAACTTGAAAATTTAAATGACCTTCTTAAGATGGGGAAGTGGCTGTGAAAGCATAAGAAAAGAAAAAGAATTATGCCCTAGGAATAAATAGAAGGACACTCAAATAGAAAATTCTCTGCAAACTAAATGAGACATATAGGACTATTTTTAGGTAGTACAGTGAATAGCACAATAAAATTTGTCCACCAACAGAGTAATTTAAAAATATTTAGTGCTCTGAAATTACTGAACTAAACATAAGAAGGCAAAAATCCTGTTTGCTAATTTGACACTCTCTATTTCTGTCATTTTAACTACTGATCAACTCGCCTAGTTTTACAAATCCATTTTCATTTGATATCCTAGGCTGGCCACACCCCTGGTTTCATTTCTGCTTCACTAGGAGGCATAGAGAATAATTTGTGGAATAAGGATCCACCCCTTATTCATATCCCTGCTCTAGCTGTTCGCTAAAAGAAGTGCATTTTTTTCCTTTTCTCAATCCTATATTTCCAAACTATTTATCTTGGTTTCTCTTATATTGCCCTCCCAATTCTTTGCCTAAATGTTGTAATCATTGGTTTTCTTTTTCTTTGTCATTCTAGGTCCCAAAGTTCATAATCAGTAGGTGAGTAGCTTCTTGATTTATGGGGTATGAGTACGCTGGCTATTTACTATACTTGGC
This sequence comes from Aepyceros melampus, assembly GCA_006408695.1. NCBI lineage: Eukaryota > Metazoa > Chordata > Mammalia > Artiodactyla > Bovidae > Aepyceros > Aepyceros melampus. The sequence goes on along the minus strand of SJXQ01003017.1, from coordinate 185,251 downwards.
CACAACATTGCTCACATCAACATTTAGTAGCACTGCTTTCCCAGACTCCTGGATGTCTGTATGTTTTGACTTCTAACCTCATCTCAGACAATGACTTGTCAGTTTTGACTGCTTGCCAAGACTTGACCCTGCACCTAGCTTTCATTTCTGGTGTTTATTGGTTCTCTGTTTTCAAATTGATCTCCTGGATGCGGGCCTCTTGACATCCCACAGGCCACCACCTTTAGCTTCCATACACACAGCTGGTGGCTAGCCTCATGGTTGTCCCCTTTGTGAACATTTCAAACTATATTTATTAGGGTTTCTATTTTTATTCTAAAATATTATAAAACAAAATCAGAGTAAAATTGAAACTTTACAAAAAAACATTTTCGATATAGCAAAAAGTCCTTATATTTTCTGGCCCATCCTGTTGCACTGATATGTTTTCTGACAATAGTTTAATGTATAATCTTGTAGGTACATATAGTTGTAAAATTCTATCTATGATGATTTTTTAAACAAAATGATATTAGTGTGGTAGTGTCCTACAACTTGCTTTTTTTTGGTTTATATTTAACCATTTCTCTTTTGATGAATAATACAATATTTTTATGTTTCTCATATTATAAAAACCTCTATATGTATATTCTCACAAATTTATCTCAGGCACATATATATATAATGCACTGGTTCCAAATAGGGAAAGGAGTACATCAAGGCTGTATATTGTCACCCTGCTTATTTAACTTCTATGCAGAGTACATCAAGAGAAACGCTGGACTGGAAGAAACACAAGCTGGAATCAAGATTGCTGGGAGAAATATCAATAACCTCAGATTTGCAAATGACACCACCCTTATGTCAGAAAGTGAAGAGGAACTAAAGAGCCTCTTGATGAAAGTGAAAGAGGAGAGTGAAAAAGTTGGCTTAAAGCTCAACATTCAGAAAACGAAGATCATGGCATCCAGTCACATCACATCATGGGAAATAGAAGAGGAAACAGTAGAATCACAAGTTTATTTTTAATGAAAGATTTCCTTTAATTTCATTTCAGTCACCTTGTCTCCATTGATTTCAAGTAAAAGTAAAATTAATGTTCTTTTATTTTGAAGATATCTGTAGCACAATCTAGTATCTATAAAATTAATTTTTGTTATTTATTTGGACTCTGTCTGGAATAATATTTGACTATATTACGAGGATTATTCCTAAATAATGGGCTTTGTATTTTTCTCTCAATGTTATCTTGTACTTTTCTGTGTTTAAATTCTCAACAGTGAGCATAAATTATTTTTATAAATAACAATTTATCAATTTTTTAAATGGCAAATTGTTACTGGGTGGTGGGAACATGAGTAATGGCTATTATTTCATTGTAATCTTAGTTTCAAAAACTGTAAATAAAGCATTAATAGTGTAAAATGCTGAAAAAAAAAAAAAAACCCTAGCTCTGAAATGTAAAAAAAAAAAAAAAAAGAGGAAACAGTAGAAACAGTGGCAGACTTTATTTTTCTGGGCTCCAAAACCACTGCAGATGGTGACTGCAGCCATGAAATTAAAAGACGCTTAGTCCTTGGAAGAAAAGTTATGACCAACCTAGATAGCATATTCAAAAGCAGAGATATTACTTTGCCGATATTAAGATAGATATTAAGGTCCGTCTAGTCAAGGCTATGGTTTTTCCTGTGGTCATGTATGGATGTGAGAGTTGGACTGTAAAGAAGGCTGAGTGCTGAAGAATTGATGCTTTTGAATTGTGGTGTTGGAGAAGACTCTTGAGAGTCCCTTGGACTGCAAGGAGACCCAACCAGTCCATTCTGAAGGAGATCAGCCCTGGGATTTCTTTGGAAGGAATGATGCTGAAGCTGAAGCTCCAGTACTTTGGCCAATTCATTCGAAGAGTTGACTCATTGGAAAAGACTCTGATGCTAGAAGGGATTGGGGGCAGGAGGAGAAGGGGACGACAGAGGATGAGATGGATGGATGGCGTCACTGGCTCTATGGGTGTGGGTCTGGGTGAACTCCAGGAGTTGGTGATGGACAGGGAGGCCTGGCATGCTGTAATTCATGGGGTCGCAAAGAGTCAGACATGACTGAGCGAATGAACTGAACTGAAATGACTGATATATATTTCTAGAAAAAATTATTGAAATTTTATTACTTTCAATTGAAAGAAATTATGAAGATGTTCTGATTATAAAGTTGCTTGATTGCATTGTCTGTCCTAAAATGCTCAAGCTTTAGGTTAAGAGCTAAAAAGTAAAATGTGAATCAATAAGTTCACAGTTTTGTTTTTTTAATTAAAAATACTATTTAAAAATGTTTAATATAAGAATATTTAATGTAATGGCAATTTATCTATAGTTTATATTTGGAGAAAGTAATGATATCTGAACCTCTTTCTAAAGCTGAATTATTGTTATGATTAATCACTTAAGCCAAGGAGACTCGTTTCTCACACTAATGTTATTTTTAGGGAAAATTTATTTCAAATAACCAAACTTTTTTTTCAATTATGACATACATTTAAATTCAATCTTTTCATTTACCCTCAAAAAATTTTATATGGCCTGCCTCAATTAAAGATACATGCCTCTAACCTTTGAAAAAAGTCTTTTTGAAACATTTCAAAATAAATTATGAACGAATACAGCTTTATAGCATAAATATAATTTCTTTTCATCTCAGAGAACAAACCTTTAGCAATGCCCTTGAGGTCCTGGTGTTATTTATTATTATGTGGCATTTTAGATTCACAGACCTAAAATTTCCACTTTGACCTACTTCTATTTTCAAATTCAGCTTCCAAAATACCAGAAGTTTTCCTTAAAAGCTAAAATGTTAGGAACAACTTTTCCGTGAAAAGTAGTGCTTCTGTTATAAAGCTTTGGATTTTCTGGTTAAATAGAAGTGTTTACCTGAAGTAAACAGTATGTAAGTTTGCAAGCCTGGAATAGGCTTAGAATTTTATTAGTTTTCTCCCAAAAGAACCATTTTGAGTAAGGTGACTGATATAATCAATATTTTGGGGAGGGGGACGAAATAAAAGGTAAAATGTGCTAAAGAATTTTGCTTGTACTTCACAACAGATGCAGAAAGAAGAATGAAGTTGATTAGAGATTAAAAGTACAGATATCCCAGCAGTCAGAAGAAGAAATAGAAAGAGAGAGGCAATCATAAGGAAAGGAACAAAAAAGTGTTCAAAAGTATGACATTATTATTCAGCATTATAGAGCTCTCCATGTTAGTAAAGATATATTGTACCTCACTGTACTTTATTATTCTTCACTGACATGATAGGATAAAACCTCAAGATCAGTCTGTTATAGAGGCAGAAAAACAAAGGGAACAAATACAGATGGCTTCCTTTGAATACCAGTGAGCTACTTAGTTGGTGAAGAGATACAAAACAAGAACACTTAGAGGATTAAAATAGAGATCAGTTTATTCTTATATCTTGCTGGATTTTGAAATTTCATTCTTTAATTTGAAGGTTTTGTGTGTACAAATTAGAGCATATATTCCAGTTAGAGTCTATGGTACTTAGTTATTTGTTATCAGGGGGAACGACACACTCTCAGGGCCTCAAACAGACAGGTAAACACTGTCAGAAAACAGTCTTCTCCATACTGTAAATAGTACATAAAAATTCTAGGGTGTATTTTTTAGGTAGAAGTTACAATATTCCTGTGACTAAGGAACTAAGTCCATCCAGAAATATTGGTTTGGCCAAAAAGTTCATTTTGGTTTTCCAAACCATGTTATAGAAAAATCTGATGGAATTTTTTGGCCAACCTAGTGTGTGTGTACTAAGTCGCTTCAGTCATGTCTGACTCTTTGTGACCCCCATGGACTAGCCCGCCAGGCTCTGCTGTCCGTGGGATTCTCCAGGTAAGAATACTGGAGTGGGTTGTCTTACCCTCCTCTAGCAGGATTTTCCCAACCCAGGAATCAAGCCCATGTCTCCTATGTCTTATGCATTGGCAGGCACGTTCTTTACCACTACTGCCACCTGGGAAGCCCTGACCACATATATCTGGGATCAACACCTTCAAGAGTCTTTGCTTCTAGGAAGGTTTTCTTAGTCTTCTCCAAATTTCCCTGATTAGAAACAATTTATTTTCTTTTCTAAACCTCTAGTGTTCATTTACACAAATAAATATTTCTGGTACATGTAATATATTATTGCACTGCTTTGTGTGTGTGTGTGTGTGTGTGTGTGTGTGTGTGTTTTACAGATTTAATGCCTTGCATCCAAGGAAGGCATCATATTTGACTCTCCATGCTACATATCCCAGCACTCAGTACCCCATAAGCACTAAATAAATACTGCTGGTTATTTGCTGAATCTTAAACATCTTCAGAATTAAATATGTCATTATAATTATTGTCATTAAATTGTGTACTCACAGTTCAGTTCAGTTCAGTTCAGTCGCTCAATCGGGTCCGACTCTTTGCGACCCCATGAATCGCAGCACGCCAGGCCTCCCGGTCCATCACCAACTCCTGGAGTTCACTCAGACTCACGTCCATTGAGTCCGGGATGCCATCCAGCCATCTCATCCTCGGTCGTCCCCTTCTCCTCCTGCCCCCAATCCCTCCCAGCATCAGGGTCTTTTCCAATGAATCAACTCTTTGCATGAGGTGGCCAAAGCACTGGAGTTTCAGCTTTAGCATCATCCCCTCCAAAGAAATCCCAGGGCTGATCTCCTTCAGAATGGACTGGTTGATTTCCTTGCAGTCCAAGGGATTCTCAAGAGTCTTCTCCAATACTATGTGTCCAATTTGAGGGGTATGTGAAGAAATATTATTTGCCATACAAAGCAAATGAAACAGCTTTTATTTTTCTCTAGACATGTATATTTGGAATCAAATTAACAATGTAGACATATATAAGCACATAATACATACATATATCCATATATATATATATATAGGCATAAATATATATATATACACAGATATCTATCCTAAACATTAAATGTGCATATAAAATGTGGAAGCCTATACAAAAAATTATGCAAAGTTTGACCCAGGAACTGACTGCCAGTTCTCAAACTATTAGTTACTGGTCTGAAGTGAGATAAAGTACTTAGGCCAAAAAGTAAATCAGATATAGAATTAAGCACAATATTTAGTTAGGCTGACTTTAGTTTTTTTAATAGGAAGACATTTCTAATGAAAAAAGCAGTTACTTGATTTACATACTGGCATAAGTTCCTGATCTTGTTGGGGACCGTCATTTTAAGTAGCACTGAAATATAATATTAATGCATTCAATGTGCAAGCCAAAGGAACCTGCCTCTGAGAGAATTTGTTCACATCTTATTAATATTGACTGTCCAGATAATTGCAAAGGAAGATGGTTCATTGCACCTGCAGTACATTGTGAGTGCATATACCATGAGAGACCCCCCAACTTTATGATAACATAAAAATACTGAAATAAGTATTATATGATCAATGACAAGCAGGGTGACAATATACAGCTTTGAGGTACTCTTTCCATTAAGGCTGTATATTGTCACCCTGCTTATTTAACTTCTATGCAGAGTACATCATGAGAAATGCTGGGCTGGATGAAGCACAAGCTGGAATCAAGATTGCCAGGAGAAATATCAATAACCTCAGATATGCAGATCACACCACCCTTATGGCTAAAAGTGAAGAAGAACTAAAGTCTCTTGATGAAAGTGAAAGAGGAGAGTGAAAAAATTTGGCTTAAAACTCAACATTCAGAAAACTAAGATATGGCATCTGGTCCCATCACTTCATGGCAAATAGATGGGAAAACAGTGGAAACAATGACAAACTTTATTTGGGGGGGGTGCTCCAAAATCACTGCAGATGGTGACTACAGCCATGAAATTAAAAGACATTTGCTTCTTAGAAGAAAAGTTATGATCAATCTAGATAGCATATTAAATAGCACAGGCATCACTTTGTCAGCAAAGGTCCATGTAGTTGTGAATGGATGTGAGAGTTGGACTATTAAGCAAGCTGAGTGCTGAAGAATTGATGCTTTTGAACTATGGTGTTGGAGAAGACTCTTGAGAGTCCCTTGGACAGCAAGGAGATCCAACCAATCCATCCTAAAGGAATCAGTCCTGAATATTCATTGGAAGGACCAATGCTGAAGCTGAAACTCCAATATTTTGGCTACCTGATGTGAAGAATCGACTCATTGGAAAAGAGTCTGATACTAGGAAAGAATGAAGAGAAGGGGAAGACGGAGGATGAGATGGTTGGATGGCATCACCGACCCAATGGACGTGTCTTTTAGTAAAGTCTGGGAATTGGTGATGGACAGGGAGGCTTCACATGCTGAAGTCTATGGGGTCGCAAAGAGTCATATATGACTGAGCTACTCAACTGAACTGAACTGATGAATGATAGAAAAATGAACAAAGGAAACTGAGGATTTTATATAAGTGCTTGTAAAGGGGATGAAGAGTTCAACCTCTTAATGTCAGGTCAGCACAATACTTTTTATATAGTTTGTGTTAAATGCATATTTGTAGATGAGATTGAAGGATAAAGATGCATTATCACAAACATAGTAGTAGAGGAAATATAGATAAAAACAAAAGAAGGATTTTACTATCATTATATCCAAAGGTACATATCGCTTGGCCACTCTGAAAATGAGGACCAGTGAACTAATCAAAGATTCAGTTTATTCCTAGGATAGAAAGAATTGAGAATGAAGATGTTCTTGTATGTGCTTTGGGTGAAGGTCAGACAGTTAGATCACAGAACCAAAGAGTATTCAGTAAAAAGAGGTTCAAAAGTAAAACGGAGAATCATTTCATTAGTGAGAAATCCAAGGCTCGGGGAAGTAACTATGAGGTTGTCTAGCTGTTTATTCCTATATTCCTTGTGTCTAACCACTTTACAAGCAAAGGGGATATTTTTTAAGGATAATTAAAAATAGAGTTTATTAATGTATGGCATAATTAAGAAGTCACCTTCAGAAATATAAGGGAAAACACGTAGCTTAAATGGGATGTTTGCACGATGAGAAATGCAAACCTAGATGTTTAAAAATTCTAAGTAAATCACCCTGCTGGGAACAGCTGAACCACACCTTTTCTCCACAAGTAGGAGCTAGTTTCATTCTCCAATAACCAGCCACTTTGGGCAGTATGCCCATTGTGTCACTGATATAGCCCAGTGATAAATTGGTAACTAAGTGCAGTTACTGGTGATACATCCCCACTGACATCATGATTCTAAAATACTTCGTGCTATCACATTCACTCTTTGGATGGTTGTATTCTGCTGAGTGGTCAGAATGGGATTAAATTGGTGGCAAAGGGCTACCAATATATTGTGACTTTTCTACAAATGTTCTCTGTTGTCAAAGTCAAAGGGAGTCAATTGGCAGTTACAGTCTCTCTGCTATTATGCATTCTTTTGTACTGCTTGGTAACAATTAAGATAGAGCCAACTGGAAAGCACTTTAAGCTCATGCCTTTAATGAAACTTGACATAATTTTTCTAGAAACAAGAGTAGTTTTGAATGAATAATAGCTCAAATTTCTAATAGGATGATTTTGCTAAATATTCATAGTACCTAAGTATACCCTACACTAAATATTTCACAAATAATATGTATCAAAGAAATATAAAGGAAAAACAGAAACTACTTAAATGAAACTATTCTTAACATTTTTCTTTATATAAAATTATGTAGTCACATTTTAAGAGACAGATAAAACGGCAGACTTCCTGGTAACCTGTGAACTCAGTATTATTATATAATAAAGCAAAATTGCCATCTGGATTAAATATACCCATATTGTGATTTAAACTTTTGGAAAATTTATACTTGAAGATATTTTCAATGGCACTTTTTTGTGTGCATATTTTGAAGGTTTTTTTGCAGATGTGGACTTGATGGTGCTCTGAAGAGCTAACTGTAATGAAGCTTTGGATCTCCCACTTTCTTGTTGTATGATTACTAGGAAATAAATGCCCCTCTCTTTTATTTTTTCAAACTATAAAATGCTTGTAATCAAAGTATTTGTGAAGCTGAGTTAGATAAGAGACAGCAAGTATTTTCAGATCTTCAGATGGTAGATGCTGTATAAACACAAGATATAGACATCAGTATGCATTTAATAGAAGATTGCAGTGATGGTTATAAATACAGAAATGTATATTTGGCTACTTAACTTGATCATTGGTTGAAGCATTTATTTCAGAAATGAGCCATACTTCTGAGGTATTATCTACTCTGTGTGACAGACTTGACCTTCAACAGGCAACTTTCTGATTATTCCTGTGAAGAATGAGCTGTGTGCACTGTTTCTGGATTTGTGTTAAAAATAAGCTTCTTATTTGCAAGATATTACCTAACTTCATTTGCAGAAGAGAAAACAAACAATCAGCCCCATATTTATTCCATTTGAAAATCTCATAATATTAACTTAGAGTCTGAGTCAGGGGCATGTTTGCTATGTCATCTTTCCTTTTATTTTTTAAATTAAAACTCATTTATGTTCTATCTCCAGATTACACATAATATTGGATGTAATTGAACCTATTTCCTACATACAATGGAATCTTCACTAATGGCTCTTCTGTAGGACTAACTGTGACTAGTTTAAGAAGTAAAGCTTTTTAAACGAATACAGTATTGTAAAGCAAAACAAACTAAAAAAATAAAAATTAATTAAAAATAAATAAAATTATTCAAGCATCTTATAAATTTTGATGGGCTTTCAACCTTCTTAGAATTAATTCAAATAGTGTGCTTCAAGTAAAACATGAGACACATTAACCTTCAAGATGGTTTTAAAACAAATACTTTTAGATCTGTAAAATAGTTAGGTATACAGGTTTTTTACAAAAAAAAATCTTCAAAGTTCACTTTTTATGGAAGAAAAGAAATAAGTGAATGGGCCCGGCTAATTATCTGTATAACTCTATTTTCTATTAACACTGTTCTTTGAATACAATAGATGCTATTAAATTGTCTTCTTAGTGTCTCTTTACTTCAACTACTTTTAAAATTCTTATTTAGATAGCCACAAGAGATAAATTATATATAAATAAAAGATATTTTTAGACAATTAGGATCAATCTTGAATTTTATATCCCACTCTAAAAGAAATGAATTGTCTTAGAGTGTTTACAGTTTATAATTGAATCTTTAGTATCTTAAACCTAAAATATACAATAATCCCAGAGTTTTTTTAAAGTCAAGTATACACCCAAAGTTTTAGAATCATTAGTTGATTCTTACTAAATGATGCATAAAATTCTTGAGTTGTCATTACAGGCATTAGCAACAAATCACAGTGTGTTGCTGCATATAGAAATGAAAAATATTATGTCTCTTGGGGTCAAAGAGGAATCAAAAATTAGTTTTGTTTAAAAATCACCATAAAGTTAGCACCTATCATTTCTGGAAATTCCATCATCATCTGGCATTAAAAAGAAGAGCAGATCTTTATCTCAAAAAAAAAAAAAACAGCCTAGTGAAATTAAACAGCAATCAAAATACCTCTGATGATGGAAAACTTATCTTTGTTCCATAGCTGAACTTAGTTACACCAGTCAGATCTGCTATCTCTCCACTGGAAGAAGAACTTGCCAGGCTTCCATTAGAGCAAACAGAATAAGGCTGAAGTGTGTGGCTTTGATGGTGTAGAGTTCAATCACTGGTTGCAAGAAGGCAAACTTTTTTTTTAATATAAATTTATTAATTTTAATTGAAGGTTAATTACTTTACAATATTGTATTGGTCAATCTTGAACTGGGGATTGGGGCCATTATAATTCAGTAACACCTCTTTCATGAGAGGTTGACTAATTATGGCCATAGAGTCTTTTCTTAGAGTTGTATATTTTCTTAAAGATTCATTAATTCAGTTATTACCAACTATATATATATATATGTATATATATATATATATATATATCAGAAAAATATCCTCATAGTTAAACCATTAGGAGATGCCCTTCTTGGCTTTTATATTTTATGTATAGAAGAAAAAAATCATATTCACAGTACTGGGACCAAACTGTTTGTCAACCATGATATCCAACCCAGGCCCCAGGCACAGAAACTTTTTTTGCTTTTTGGGTGGGGGTGTACTGAATCCCTTATGATTATACAGTGGAAGTGAGAAATAGATTTAAGGGTCTAGATCTGATAAATAGAGTGCCTGAGGAACTGTGGAATGAGGTTCGTGACATTGTACAGGAGACAGGGATCAAGACCATCCCCATGGCAAAGAAATGCAAAAAAGCAAACAGGCTGTCTGGGGATGCCTTAAAAATAGCTGTGAAAAGAAGAGAGGTGAAAAGCAAAGGAGAAAAGGAAATATATAACCATCTGAATGCAGAGTTCCAAAGAATAGCAAGAAGAGATGAGAAAGTCTTCTTCAGCGATCAATGCAAAGAATTAGAGGAAAACAACAGAATGGGAAAGACTAGAGATCTCTTCAAGAAAATTAGAGATACCAAGGGAAAATTTCATGCAAAGATGGGATCGATAAAGGACAGAAATGGTATGGACCGAACAGAAGCAGAAGATATTAAGAAGAGGTGGCAAGAATACACAGAAGAACTGTACAAAAAAGATCTTCACAACCCAGATAATCATGATGATGTGATGACTAATCTAGAGCCAGACATCTTGGAATGTGAAGTCCAGTGGGCCTTAGAAAGCATCACTATGAATAAAGCTAGTGGAGGTGATGGAATTCCAGTTGAGCTGTTTCCAATCCTGAAAGATGATGCTGTGAAAGTACTGCACTCAATATGCCAGCAAATCTGGAAAACTCAGCAGTGGCCACGGGACTGGAAAAGGTCAGTTTTCATTCCAATTCCAAAGAAAGGCAATGCAAAGAATGCTCAAACTAGTGCACAATTGCACTCATCTCACATGCTAATAAAGTAATGCTCAAAATTCTCCAAGCCAGATGTCAGCAATACATAAACCATGAACTCCCTGATGTTCAAGCTGGTTTTAGAAAAGGCAGAGATCAAATTGCCAACATCCGCTGGATCATGGAAAAAGCAAGACAGTTCTAGAAAAACAGCTATTTCTGCTTTATTGACTATGCCAAAGCCTTTGACTGTGTGGATCACAATAAACTGTGGAAAATTCTGAAAGAGATGGGAATTCTGAAAGAGACCACCTAACCTGCCTCTTGAGAAATCTGTATGCAGGTCAGGAAGCAACAGTTAGAACTGGACATGGAACAACAGACTGGTTCCAAATAGGAAAAGGAGTACGTCAAGGCTGTATATTGTCACCCTGCTTATTTAACTTATATATGTACTTTCCTCTGTTCAAGAATGCTGTGTAAGACTTGTGGACAAAGGAGATGGGGAGGAAGGAGAGGGCAAGACAAACGGAGAGAGTAACATGCACACCACCATGTGTAAAATAGATAGCCAATGGAAATTTGCTGTACGATTCAGGGAACTCAACCCGGGGCTCTGTGACAGTCTAGAGGGGTGGGAAGGGTTGAGAGATGGGAAGGAGGCTTGGGAAAGGGGACATATGTATACCTAATTCATGTTGATGTATGGCAGAAATCAATATTGTAAATCAATTATCCATCAATTAAAAATAAATTTTAAAAAGAGAGAGAAAAAGAATGCTGTATAAATGGAATCATACAGTATATGACCTCTTGGGGCTGGCTTTTTTCACTTAGCTTTCACTCAGCATAATTACCTGGATTCATCCAGGCTGGTGGATGAATCAATTCTTCATTCTTTACCACTGAGTAATATTCCATGGTGTGGATGTTCTGGTTTGTCTAACCACTCACCTCCGGAAGGTGAATTAGGTTGCTTCCAGGTTGGAGCTATGATGAATAAAGTTGCTCTGAGTATTCATGTGCGGGTTTTCATGTGAACATCCATTTTCACTTTTCTGGATAAATATCCAGGAATGTAATGGCTGGGTCGTATGACAATTGCATATTTAGTTGTGTAGAAGGGGGCAAACCAATCTTGAGTGGCTATACCTTTTCCCACCCCTGCCGATGGTGTCTGAGCGGTCCCTCTCTCTCCACCCGCACCAGCGTTTGGTGGTGTTGCCGTATGTTCCTTTGGCCATCCTGGTAGGTGTGTGGCAATGTCGCACTGTGGTTGTAAATTGCACTTGCTCAGTGTTCTCCAGGACCAGTAAAGCTGAACGTGTTTTCACGTTTATCTGCCATCTGTGTCTCCTCCTCAGTGGTCTATCCTGTCGTTGTTCAGTCGTGTCTGACTCTCTGTGACCCCGTGGACTGCAGCACACCCAGCACACCAGGTTTCCCTGTCTTTCACCATCTCCTGGAGTTTGCCAAACTCATGTCCATCGAGTCACTGATGCCATCCAGCCGTCTCATCCTCTGTCGTCCCCTTCTCCTCTTGCCCTCCATCTTTCCCAGCATCAGGGTCTCCAGTGAGTTGGCTCTTCGCATCAGGTGACCAAAGTGTTAGAGCTTCAGCTTTAGCATCGGTCCTTCCATTGAATATTCAGGGTTGATTTCCTCTAGAATTGGCTGGTTTGATCTCCTTGATGTTGAAGGGACTCTTAAGAGCTTTCTCCAGCATCACAGTTTGAAAGCATCAGTTCTTCGGTGCAGCCTTCCTTATGGCCCAAACCTCACGTCTTTATTTACATGACTACTGGAAAAATCAGTATTCATGACTTTCATCTATTTTTTAAAATGTGAATGCTTTTTTTTAATATTGAGTTTTGAGGGTTCTATATATTCTAGAAACTAATCTTCTGTTGGATATGTGACAGACTCTTTTCTCTCAATCCATAGCTTTCCTTTTAATCCTTCAAGTGGGATCTCTCACAGACCTAAAGGTCTTAATTTTGATGGGACCCAATGTATCAGTTGTTCCTTTTGTGGACCATACTTTTGGTATCAAGTCTCTTGGGATCTCTTTGATACACCTAGATCCTAATTTTTTCGGTGCAGCCTTCCTTATGGCCCAAACCTCACGTCTTCATTTACATGACTACTGGAAAAATCAGTATTCATGACTTTCATTTATTTTTTTAAATGTGAATGCTTTTTTTTAAATATTGAGTTTTGAGGGTTCTATATATTCTAGAAACTAATCTTCTGTTGGATATGTGACAGACTATTTTCTCTCAATCCATAGCTTTACTTTTAATCCTTCAAGTGGGATCTCTCACAGACCTAAAGGTCTTAATTTTGATGGGACCCAATGTATCAGTTGTTCCTTTTGTGGACCATACCTTTGGTATCAAGTCTCTTGGGATCTCTTTGATACACCTAGATCCTAATTTTTCTCATATTATTCTTTTTAAAGTTCTACACTTTTATGTTTTCCATTTGCAACCCTGATCCATTGGAAGTTAATTTTTGTATAAGCTCTGAAGTTGAGGTCAGGATTCTTTTCTTTGCCCCTGGATGTGCAGTGGCTCCAGCCCCATTTGTTGAAAGGCTTTTATCTTTTCAACAAAAGCTCCACCCCTGCATGTCTCTCCGTCCATTGAATTGCTTCTGCAACTTTTTCAGAAATCAGTTCGGCATATTTGTATGGTAAATAGTTTTTAAAATTTAAGTGAAGCTGCAAAGTCACAGAGCGATGTGTATTGTATGGTCTCATTCCTCTTTGTTAGCATAAGCTTATATATCCACATGTCCATGTATACATATTGACTGTGATGTTTATTATGGTTATCTCTGAAGGTTGAAGCAGAAAGATTTTCACCTTCTGTACTTAGAAAGGTTATAATTAATTGAGCATTTATTGTATGACTGGTGCTAATTAGAATTTTGTAATTCATTAAGGAGCTAGTGTAAACAGTGATAGTCATGATCATCGTCACTGAGTTACTACTGACTCTCATAGAGCAGATACGGTTCTTAAATGCTTTCCCCATGTCCTCTTGCTTGACTGCCACACCAACCCCAGGGGGTAATTTCTATTGCCTGTGAACGGGTATAGTCTTTCAGTCATGTCCGACTCTTTGCAACCCTTTGGACTGTAGTCCTCCAGGCTCCTTTGTCCATGAGATTCTCCAGGCAAGAATTTGGAGTAGGTTGCCATGCCCCTTATGTGTAGAGTTGACTCACTGGAAAAGACTCTGATGCTGGGAGGGATTGGGGGCAGGAGGAGAAGGGGACGACCGAGGATGAGATGGCTGGATGGCATCACGGACTCAATGGACGTGAGTCTGAGTGGACTCCGGGAGTTGGTGATGGACAGGGAGGCCTGGCGTGCTGCGGTTCATGGGGTCGCAGAGAGTCGGACACAACTGAGCGACTGAGCTGAACTGCCATGCCCTCCTCCAGCAGGTCTTCTGACCCAGGAATCGAACCCACTTCTCCTGTGTCTTCCTGTATTGCAGGCAGATTCTTTACCCACTGAGCCATCAGGGAAGCCCTAGGGTTTTTCCCCCAAGCAAACTTCTAAGACTTCTAGAGTATCCTAATATACATACTTTCTAAAAAGAGATCATGTTTAAAATAATCTCTGTTTTTGAGAACTGCACTTGCCTGGTTTCTGATGGCTCCTGAGGATGAAGTGATCTCTACAGTACCTTCCCTGTATTCCAAGTAAACAAGACAAAACCTGAAAGCTCAGTGACAGGACAGGACCCCAGGCTTGCTCAAGTCTTCACGGCCCAGAGTCACCTCGCCGGAATGCACTCAAAGGCAAACAGAGAGCCTTCTTTGAATATTTCCGTTTTTCTGCCTTTATATTATTCCTTTTATTATAGCAAACCCCTAGAAAGGAAGTGGTAAATAAGTGTTAAGATATACATTAACTAAAATATATAAGTATATTAACTTATATATTAACTAAAATATATAAGTAATATATAACTAAAATATATATATAATCACTGGAGTAAAAAACACTCTCAATCACCCCAAATCCTGCAGATGAGGGAAAATAAGGGTTTATGTATATATTCCGTAGCACTTGCCCTCAGCCCCCTTATTTTACACATTTCCAATTTACTGACACCTCTCCATGACCCTCAAAGTGCCACAAAAAATAAAAACTATTGATTAAGTAAAATTAAAAAAATAAAAAACATTTCAAGTAAATTATTCTTCCAAGTGCGGTTCCTTCTACCCAGGAGATGTTTCTTCCGTTACTCATCTCCTTCCTGTTCTGAGGGCCGCTGGCTCAGTCTGGGCCTCTGTCACCTGTTTCTGCCCGTACCCTAATTATCTTCTGGCTTCTCCTAACTCGAGTCTTCCTTCTCCAGTCAGTCGTACCCACGCCGCCAGGTTGACTGCCAGAAAATGCAGCTCTAGCCATGTGAGACCCTTGCTCTTCGCGGGCTCCCTGCAGCCTTCCGATACAGGTACAAACTCCACAGTCTGGAATTCGCAAAATTGCTTCAATCCAGCTCTCTCTGCTTCGCTCCCTGCCCTTAACCTTGCCCTGCCGAGCCTTGCTCCCTCTGGAGGGAGGACCCTTTCCAGGACGGCCTCCACAGCTGTGTGCTTCTCCTCGGGGGGCCTTCAGCGGGCTGTGCTCCTGGGATACTGGCCACTGGCCTCCTCCTTCAAAGCCAGCAGAGGCCCTCCTTCCCCAGGAAGATTTTTTTTTTCTCTCCTATTTCTCCAAACTGACCAACACCTTGAACATCATCTTGATAATCCTCAAGTCCACACAGCAACTTGCTGTGTATAACCCCTCTCTCGGTATTCTTGCCCTGCCATCCGTAGCCTGCCTCCAGCTGAAAGAACGTGAGGGGAGTGCCCATGGTGAGAATGTGGCTTGTTATTTTCATTTATGTTAATGAAAAGATGAAGGTGAAGGATGTTTGCTAGAAGTTTACTGATATTTTAATGATAAGTGTGACTATCTTGCTGACTTAAATAGTAGCTTTCGAATATGGGAAGAATGTGCTGTTAAATTTTTGTACCATTCACAGTGTCATAGTTGGAGACATGATTTGAAGGTTAATCTGTTTTATTAACATTGTTTCCAGCATTTTCATATGTCTGGAGAAACAAAATCATAGTAAATTGAGCCGTGATTAGTAGTGTTTGCCTCTTTTCATGGTGGCAATACTCGCAACATGGCTGATTTCAAGCTACCAGTTTGACATCAGTAACACAAAGTTGAGAAGAGATGTAAAATAGCACATCATTATGTGACATTTTTACCATACACATACAATGGATGTAAATAATCTCAGCAAAATAGTCAAATGTAAAATACTTAGGAATGGTCAATTAATTTTCAACAAATTTTCAGCAGTGCATTTCAGTGGCGAAAAAGTTTGTCTATATGAAGAAAAAAAACGAAAAAAGAACTCTGACTCATATCATACACCATAGACAAAAATCAATTGGCGAAAGGTTCACTGGCCTAAACATAAAAGCTAAAACTATAAAGTTTCTGTAAAGAAACTTGGAGAATATCTTCACAACATTTAAGAGAGCAAAGGTTTCATAGAACACAGGAAGTACTAATTATAAGGGAAACAATGGTAAAAATGGACTTCAATTTAATTAAGCAATTAGCTTCAAAAGATAACTTCCTTTAAAAAGTAAATAAGCAAGACTCAGACTTGGAGAAAATAGTTTTAATACATATACCTGACTTAGGATTCATATTCAAGTTATATACACATATATACAACTGCTGAAACTCAATATAAAGATAAATGACACCATTTAAAATAAAATATAAGACTCAAATACGATCGTAACAAAGAAAAATATCAAATGAAGCACATGAAGAAATGTTCAAGATTAGTCATCAAGAAAACACAAATTAAAAGCATGACATGATGTTATACACCCCCTGCTGCTGCTGCTACTAAGTCAATTCAGTTGTGTCCGACTCTGTGCGACCCCATAGACGGCAGCCCACCAGGCTCCCCCATCCCTGGGATTCTCCAGGCAAGGACACTGGAGTGGGTTGCCACTTCCTTCTCCATATACACCCACTAGAATGGCTAAAATAAAAGAGATTGGCTATGCCAGATGTTCATGTGGACCCAGTGGGAGTGCAAAATGGTAAAGATCACCTTGAAAATCAGTCCAGCAACATCATTAAAGTAACCCTGCACCTACCCCATGACCCAGCAATATCACTCTTAGATGTTTACCCAAAAGGAATGAAAGCAATATACACAACAAGAGAATATTTATAGACACTGTTAATAAACAACCGTGCAGAGAGCCCAGATGTTCATCAGCATGAAACAGATAGACTATTTGTGATCTAGCCATACAATAGACTACAGCACAGCAAGCAGAGGTAGCAACTACTAACACATTACAACCTGCACGAACGCTCAAAACACTATGCTGAGCAGAAGAAGCCAAATACAGGCATACTGCTGTGTGAGTCCACTCAGTTGAAGTGTTGAAACAGGAAAAACTAACCTCTGATGAAAAAAAAAATACGTCTAAAGCTTTTTTCGTATTACCTCCAAGAAAGCCAGTCAATGTAAAACTCTTAAATGGGCATGCACACACACACCCCCCCCCCACAACCTTCTGACAGATGATACCGAACGTGACTTAGCCGTCTCCTTCACTGAAATGCAGAAATTGGATTTTTTCCCCCCTGCTTGTACAGAATCCTCTGTACTTAAGAATGCAAACTGTAAGTCAATACCCACGTCTTAAAGGTGACATTTCAACAACTGTACATCCTGGAGCCTCTCAGGATCTCAGGATCGTTTTGTTCCTGTCAAATGTCTAACCCTGTGAATAATTTATGGGCATCCGACTCCGCACCTTGCACTACAGTCTTCACTGCCTTCCTTTGGTAAGTGTGTATCTTCATTCAGAGAGTTGGTCATTCGTTCAAAACATTACTGAATGCCTACTGTGTGCTGGCACTGGATTGGACAGTGTGAATGCAGCAGGGGAAATGCCTAGTCTGAACCTGGAACTTATGGGGAGGGGGAAAGGAGAGACGTCAGGTTACAGATTGCACCATACACTTCACTTGTAATGATTGCTTTTTCCAAAAATTAATTTCTTTTTGGCTGTACTAGGTCTTCACTGCTATCTGTGGGCTTTCTCTCATTGTGGTGCTTGGGCTTACTGCCGTGACTTCTCTTGTTGTAGAGCACGGGCTCAGTAATTGTGACGCATGGGCTTAGTTGCCTCGTGGCAGATGGAATCTTCCCAGACCGGTATTGAGCTCATGTACCTTGCATTGACAGATGGATTCTTTACCACTGGCTGCTGCTGCTAAGTCGCCTCAGTCGTGTCTGACTCTGTACGATCCCAGAGATGGCAGCCCACCAGGCTCCCCAGTCCCTGGGATTCTCCAGGCAAGAACACTGGAGTGGGTGCCATTTCCTTCTCCAATGCATGAAAGTGAAAAGTGAAAGTGAAGTCGCTCAGTCGTGTCCAACTCCCAGCGACCCCATGGACTGCAGCCCACCAGGCTCCTCCGTCCATGGGATTTTCCAGGCAAGAGTACTGGAGTGGGGTGCCATTGCCTTCTCCCTTTACCACTGGACCACTGGGGAAGTACATGATTGCTTTTTTTAAAAAAGGAGTTAAACAGTGCAGGCCTCTTATGAGCACATTTACGAAGAAGTCTTCCTCTTGTCTTGGATAGATGGAGAATAAATTAGGAGTTTGGAATTAACATATACACACAGCTATATGTAAAGTTCCTGACTGGAGAGACTGACTGAGGGGGAAACTGGGTCTTGTTCTGATGGGCGGGGCCGTGCTCAGTAAATCTTTAATCTAGCTTTCTGTTGAAGGGCAGGGCTGTGTTTCCTCCCTGCTGTTTGACCTGAGGCCAAACTCAGGTCAATGGTGGAGGTAATGAAGACCACGGTGACCTCCTTCCAAAGGTCCCATGATGCACTGCTGTGCTCAGTGCCCCTGACCCCGCAGCAGGCCCCCGCCGACCCACACCTCGGCCAGAGACTCCCGGGCACGCCCGGGCAAGTCTGGGTCAGTCTCTTGTGGGGTCCCTGCTCCTTTCTCCCGGGTCCTGGTGCACAAGGTTTTGTCATGCCCTCCAAGAGTCTGCTTCCCTAGTCCCGTGTAAGTTCTGGCGGCTCTGTGGTGGGGTTAATGGCGACCTCCTCCAAGAGGGCGTATGCCATACCCAGGTCTGCTGCACCCAGAGCCCCGTCCCTGCGGCAGGCCACTGCTGACCCGTACGTTCACAGGAGGCACCCAAACACTCAAGGCAGGTCTGGCTCCGTCTCTGTGGGGTCTCCTGGCACACACAAGGTTTTGTATGAGCCCTCCAAGTGTCTCTGGCGGGTGTGGGGTTTGATTCTAAACGCGATTTCACCCCTTCTACCATCTTGCTGGGGCTTCTCCTTTGCCCTTAGATGTGGAGTATCTTTTCTCGGTGGAAGCCAGCATTCTTCTGTCGATGGCTATTCAGCAGCGAGTTGTAACTTTGGAGTGCTCACAGGAGAAGATGAGTACATGTCCTTCTCCTCCGCCATCCTGTAGTTCGACCATCACTGATGGTCGCCGTTTTGTAGCAACTGAACTGAACTGATATGTAGAGTTGATAACCAACAGAGCCCATTGTATAGCACAGGGAACTATACTCAATATCTTATAATAACCTACCTCAGTATCTTATAATAACCTACAAGGGAAAATAATCTGAAGAAGAATGTGTGTGTGTGTGTGTGTGTGTGTATCAGTTCAGTTGCTCGGTCGTGTCCGACTCTTTACGACCCCGTGGACTGCAGCATGCCAGGCCTCCCTTTCCATCACCAGCTCCCAGAGCTTGCTCAAACTCATGTCCATTGAGTCGGTGATGTCATCCAACCATCTCATCCTCTGTATATCTATCTATCTATCTGTGTATATCCATATGTCATAGGGCTTCCTGGTGGCTCAGTGGTAAAGAATCTGCCTGCAATGCAGGAGACACAGGAGGCATGAATTCAATCCCTGGGTCAGGAAGCAACTCACTCCAGTATTCTTGCCTGGAGAATCCCGTGGACAGAGGACCCTGAAGGGCTACAGTCCACAGAGTCGCAAAGGGTAGGACATGACTGAAGTGACAGAGCACACACACATTCATACACACACACACACACACACACATATATAACTGAATGTGCTGTACACCTGAAATTAATACAACATTGTAAACCAATTATATTTCAATTAAGTAAGACAAGGAGGACTTTCTGGAGGAAGAAGCTTTCAAGCTGGGCTACCAGTGAAGTGCAAGAGTTTACTGGAGTGAGCTGATGTTTCAGGTAACTGAAGCATTGTGTCCATGGTCCTGATACACAGACGAGCATGATGTTTTCAAGGTTCCAGGAGAAAGTTTATCCTTGGGGAAAGTAGAGACACAAAGTGAGTCTAGTGAAACTGACAAGATTTGAAACAAGCAAGACTGTGTTAAGAATCTCTGATTTATTAACAAATAAAATCAGAGGGAAGCTATGAAAGAGAGTTGCACTCTAGACGGATGCAATAGCTGGTTACAGCGTGTAGAATAGCCTGGGGAGTGTATGTACAAGCTGTGGGGAGACCAGCTTGAGGTCAGCACCTATACAGCGTAGACAAATGCCTCCGCTGATGTCCAGCGAAAGACCTGCTCTGAGTTCTGTGGGCTACAGAAAAATCTTTGATAGCCGGACTTTGAACAATTAACAAATATCCTGGCATTGCTTTTCAGACAGAAGATGGAGATCTGAGAGGCTTACAGGAGAGAGTTAAGGAGCCCATCAAGAAGAGGATGGACAGACCGAAGGAAATAGCCCGCGGCCACAGACACCTGAGATATAGGTATGTGCCAGTTGTGTTTTCCACTTTTATCTGGAGTCTGCGATCGAGAGCTCACTCTAATGACCTCACAACTCTACCAATCGCTTCATATTTATGAGAGTCAATGCTGACCTCCATCCTGCAAGTCATGCAGTATTACTGAATATTTTTCACAAAGAAAGAACGGGAAGTTAAGAGAGGAGGAGTACCTTGTGGTTATATCAGCTGTAAGTAGCAGAGGCAGAACTTGAAATCTGGCTCTTCACCACCAGGGTTGGCGCTTCACCACCTCTTCAGTCTCCTGTACTGGTTCTCGTTTGCTCTGTTCCCATTATGTTGGAGAACAGTTTCAGGTTTTCCTGTACTTTGTCACAAATACATAGACCCTGAGGTCTGCAAGGTCTTAGACATCTGATGGCCCAGTCCTCTTATGTTACAGGGGAACTGCATGAGCCTTAGGGCTATGCCAGGAGCCACCCGAGGTCCCAGCAAATGCTGGGCAAATGAGGATAGAACCTGGAGTCTTCCAGCAAACCAGGATCAAACCCTCAGACCAAACTTGTCCAGCTCCTCTGTTCTCTCGGCAGATGGGGGGATTTTGCCATCATAAAGTTTTACTGAGCCTGTGGCCTTCGTTGGTCAAGGGAGAGGCAGTTCTTACTTGAGGAGGGTATTTCTGAGCTCATCTCTTACACATAATTGCTTAAAGAACCAAACCTATAAAGCATATATACATTCTTTTAAATATTCTTTTTCATTATGGTTTATTTGAAACAGTTCTCTGTGCTACATAGCAGGGCCTTGTTTATCCACTCTGTGTATAATAGTTTGCTTCTGCTAACCCCAAACTCCCACTCCACCCCTCCCCCTGCCTCGCCTCCCCTTAGCAACCACACATCTGTTCTCTGTGTTTGTGAGTCTGCTTCATAAACAGGTTCATTTGTGCCATGTTTTATACTCCACAAGTAAGTGATGTCTGTTGGTACCTGTCTTTCTCTTTCTAACTTCCTTCACTTGGTGGGATGGTCTCCAGTTGGGTCCACGTGGCTGCAGATGGCATCGTTTCGTTCTTTCGTGGCTGAGTAGTGTTCCGCTGTGTGTGTGTCCCACATCTTCTCTCTCCCCTTCTCTGTCAGTGGACACTTAGGGAGCTTCCGTGTCTTGGCGGTTGTGAACAGTGGTGCGGTGAACACTGGGGTGCGTGTGTCTTTTTGAATTGTAGTTTTATCCAGATATATATGCCCAGGAGTGGGATTGTTGGCTCATACGACGTTCCATTTCTAGTTTTCTGAGGAGACTTCACACTGTTTTCCATAGTGGCTGCACCAGCTTATGTTTGGGGTGGGGGGCAGTTCTTAAGCATTGGTATGTGAGCAAGGTAATCACCAAATGATTGATATGAAGCATCAGACAAGTTTGAGAAAAGAGTCACTAGGTCTAGACAATGAGTTTGTCTGGTCTACCCTTCTCCAGTGGGAGGGAGAAATGTTACTTAACCTGTATTAAATGTGAATGTTTTAGAACTTGCAGCTGGACTCATTGCTTAATTATTCACAGATTGCTTAGGGCCAAAAGCTGTCTGCTGGGGCAAGAAGGATTCTTTGGTTACCTGAAACTCTAATGCCGATAGGAAAATTTCCTTTCACAGCAGCAAAGGAATAGCCCCCATTAGATAGAACCGTGGACTCGTTAAGCTTTCCAGAAGGGAAATTTGCATTATTTAGACTTCAAATTATACATTAGTACTTAAATGTAACTCAAAGTACCTACAAGATATTTGATCGTCTCTAGTCTTGGGTAATTAAATGCAATTAATATGTAGCTACTCCAGATTCTGGAACTTAGCAAATCTCTCAGCAATTCTTGTTGGCAAAAGAGCATCCAACTGGGAGCAGTCTCTGCTGGGTGGGAGGGACTCAGATTTAGCAAGAGCAAACTCTACGATTCAAGGGAGACCCTTCATGTTTCCAGCAGAAGATGTGGGACTCATCTCTGTTGTGAATAGGAGTGTTTGGAAAGCTCAGTATCTTCCAGAATGCCAGGGCTTGATGATTTTAGCAGAATTTTTCACTTTTCAGAGATGCTGATGACCATCTCTGGGTGCACCTAAAAAGAAGTTCTACCTTCAGTGATGTGACAGAATGGAATTGATTTTATATTTTCAAGATAAAGAACATTAACTTTTCCCACCAGAAGGAAATCTCTGCAGGCTGCTTTTCCTACAACTCTGTCATAAACTCTCCTCTCTGATGAGCAGGTATTTTTTAATTTCTGGCCCATCAGTATGTCTTCTCAACTCCTGGAGAGGCACAGAGCCCATTTCCCTTCCTGCTGGATTAGCGGTATGACTGTCCCTGACTTGCTGCTACCATGAAAAAACTCACTCAGAGCTGTAGCCAGCAAACAAAATCCCACAGGTGGTTTGTTGTTGTTGTTTTGTTTTGTTTTGTTTTTTAAGTGATTCACTGAGTAGATTGGGATTAAGCTCTGAAAAGTTTTAAATTTCTTTTCCACTGTTTGCTGTTTGTGCACCTGGGACAAATGAAGTGACTTCTCTGAATCTCAGCTTCCTTGTGGACATAACATTTGTCGGTCATCATGATGACAGGGTGAGATCCCTCTCCTCTTGTATCTTGCAGTCTCTGGAACAAAGTGAATCCCATAATTATTCTCTCTCTGTTAAAAAAAAAGATACCAATCCCATATATCGTTTTGTAAATCCAGAATCACTCACCTTATTTCAAAAAGGACACTGAGAAAACTTAAAAGGAAAGACAGATAGGACTGAGAGTTGAGCAAGGTTCTGAACAAAAACAAGAGAAAACCAACAATAACAGGGGATTTGCCATAATCGTTTCTGAAGATCTTTCCTGAGTAAAGTGGGACTCTTGCACAATGGCTAGCTGTGAATTTGACAAACAGAATGATTGTTTTGGTCTGTGGTAGGTCAGAGAACAACGGTAGACCAGAAGGTCATGGAAAGGATTTAAGTTGGGTAAATCTCTCATCCCCTTCTGACAGTTCTAGTGGAGTCAGCCTCGATAGAAACTGCTAATGTTAACTTCTGGGTTTCCAAGGACCCCCACACAAGCCAACCCTTTGAGTGTTAACAGGCATTGTTGTGTTTGCTTTGGATGCAGTAATAAGCACAAAGAGAATGAGACCTTCCCTAGATTCTTAGACGTGATTGCTTCTTGGATTTCACTGAATTGAGGAGTGAGGTTTCTTACTGAGGCTGCAAGACTAGATGATGAGCTCATAGCCTCTGTTTGGTAGCTGCTGTAGGCAGGAGACCAAAGCCAGGCTTTCAGCTTCCATCTAACACATTCAAAGGAGCAAACTCATGGTCACAATACCTCTGTGTGTGTGTGCTCAATTGTGTCATGACCCCATGGACTTTAGCGCACCAGGCTCCTCTCCATGGGGTTTTTCAGGAAAAACTACTGGAGTGGGCTGCCATTTCCTGCTGCAGGGTATCTTGCTGACCTAGGGATCCAACCGGAGTCTCTTGCATTGGCAAGTGGGTTCTTTACCACTGTGCCATCTGGGAAACATCATGAGATATATTTTGCATTTTCAGAGTGTGAGAGCCTTTTGCTCTGATTGCCTTCCACTGGTCCCCAAGCACACCCTCAAAATTCCTGCCATCAGCCACACTCATTCATGGTGATAGATATGGATAGGATCTCAGGGAGGCTTGCAGCTTTTCATTTGATGATGAAGAAGAGAGAGTATTGTGTGTGAATCAGCCTGTCCCCCATAGCCCCATGGTATCAAGATGAAGAAACGTCATCAAGAAAATCAAGGCTAAACACATGAGTGAAAATGCCTAGTAGTAAATCTGAAGAGGGAATTCTGCTGTTTAAAATAATGATAGTATCAAGAGTTGGACTACTTAGAGCAATCCCCCCTGCCCCGCTGGTACTATGGATGGTGCTGAACCCTCATACACCGCGCCTTTCCCTGTACTTCTGTAGCTGTGTCAAAGCTCTTATTCAATCAGTTACCTTTAACCTGGGGCATTGAGAGTCTGCCTTGTCATTCATAACAATGTGTAGAAGTTTCCTTTGGGCTCTCTTACCCTCCCCAACCCATAACACACTAACCGCTGGAGATGACTCCTGCTTACCCTGAATGGAGAAAAAATTTCTTTAGCACAGGATTTTCTTGGCATTTTGGAATTTATGGTTCAAACCCTTGCTCTTTGTAGGCTCTGAGGACCCTCAACTTTTTTAGTCCAGGGGGCTCTTTCCACTCCTCCTGTGGAACGAGAACTGGCTTGGCGGTCAGCTCCAAAACCGGGGGCCTGAACTCCTAACCAGAGCACCCTCCCCCTCAGGCCCTAACCCAGCAGCAGTTCACACCTCTCGTTCTTTGAGTTCCTCCTCCCCTTTCCATGACCAGACTTTAAACTTATGGAGTCACAAATTTCATCTCTGCATCCCCAGCAGTTTTCCTCGTATACTGCATTCAGAAGGTGCACCATAAATGTCAGATGTGGTAACAAGGAATGGGAGATGGCTCAATCAGCGCAAAACCAGAGGGAGAATACAGGGGCCACTCCAGCCAGAACTGGAGAGACGCTTCTCCAGCACTTCCCCAGCCAGGATGGGTCCCTCACTGCATTTCCAGAACCACGCTCTTCCAGGACTTAGGAGAACACTGATGTCGCAGAGGAGATGGAGCTCAAACTGGGAGATGGAGGCGTTTTCTCAGAGAAGAGCCAGGCATCAGTCAATCCCCTAGACTCCCAAGTGTGCTTTCCAGGTCAAGACTTGAGGAAAAGCCCAGCCTCCACTTTCTTCATGCCCTGCACTCAACTCCTGTGACCCAACTGCCCATCTTAGGCTGCCCAGCTGTCCACTTGTTGGTGCAGTTCTTAGACTCCCCCCCGGGCTCCACTAAGGAGTCTGTGTGCCTGTGTCTCCAAGAGGCCCACCTCCTGCCAATCTGGGAAACAGGCAGAATCAGGTTTTGACCTCCCCGCCCCTTCCTCTCCTGCTGCATCTAATACTGCCTTCCATACAGATTGTCAAAAACACATCTGTCTCCTTTCTCAGTGGATGTGGTGGGAATGACTGTTTCCTATCCAAGATCTTGGGAACACTTGGCTCTTCTGTTGGGATATAATCCCCCAGGTTACATCACGGTGACAACGTAACAGTTTGGGGACTGGGTTCTGCCTCCCCTGTAAGGCCCTTGAGGTCGCAAGCCAGGTCTTTTCATCACCATCCTGATAGGAGTCTAGCACCAGAGGCATACGCATATTTGGCACTTGGTACATATTTATGAAAAGAAATGGGATGAAACGATCTGGAATGAATAGATTCATTAAATGAGGCGTGATCCAGCATACCAGCCATCTGCAAAAGAATGTAGCTATTTAACAAGCATTTAAAGTATCTCTGATTCCTTCAGTTGGTCTCGATAATAATCTGCTTTGGGTAAAGGGAAGCATAAGAAGTGAAAAAGTATGTCAGAATCTCCGTGAACCATGGTACACTCCCTAGAGTGGCCGAGGAGAAAGAGAATGACTGACAGCGTCAAGTGACGGAGCGGGCGTGAAGCACCCTGAACTCCCACACGTTGCTGGAGGCGAATAAAACTGCAGAAAACTGTTTAACAGCTTCTCAGAAAAGCTAAACACACATCTACCTAATGATCCAGAAATTCTACTCCTAGACATTTAACGAAGAGAAATGAAGGCATGGATCTATGAAGAACCTTGTCCAAGAAGATTCATCACGACTTTACTCATGAGAGCCAACGCCTGGAAAACGATGAGACGTCCACTGATAGGAAAAATGGATAAACAAACTGATATATTTGAAATTGAATATTATTCAGCAAAAAAAAAAAAAAAGAAAGATAAACTGCAAAATACACCGAAGCACAGATGAGTCAGGGAAATAATATGCTGAGCCAAAGAAGTCAGACGCAAGAGCCCAAACTGTACATATGGTTCTACTTGCTTGAATTCTAGGGTATGCAGAACCACGCTACAGTGGTGGGAATCAGACCTGAGGCTGATTCTGAGGTGAAGAATCGACTGGGAAGCGGCACAAGGGGCCTTAACCTTGTCCTGGTTAGAGGCAGCGAGGCCACACAAGCACGTGTGTTCTTCTCAGCACAGCCACCAGTGCGCTGAAGAGCATCTTGCTGTGTATAAAATTATAATTCAGAAAATAATCTGGGATTCACTGTTTGTCAAGTCTCAAAGAGAAGCCTCGAGTTGGGGAGCAGAAGGCAGCCTGGAGAAGTCATGTGGTCCCACCCTTCGTGGAGATGGAGAGCCCCAAAGGAGAAGTGGCATGCTCACCATCACTAAGACTTCGTGGCAGAAGCAGGACAAGAACGCAAGACTCTTCCTGGCAGGAGAGTTGGAGCCATTTCCTGGGAATGTTGACAATCACATCCGCCCTGCACTCTCCTGGCTTTAAAATGGTCAGTTAATTGGGCCCTGAACCCCGGTCAGCCTAGCTTACCCGTCTGCCCCGGGCCCCTTCACAGCCTTTGCTGACAATCCTTCACCTAGGAGGATGATTTCTGAGGCCCTGTCTCCATGAAGGCCAGCGCGGAGCGAGGCTAGCTATTAATAGGAGAAAGCAGAGTTGCATTGCTCTGAATATAGGAACTCTGGTTTCTCGGTCCTTCTTAGGTGGTTGGAGCATTTCTAAAAGAGATTCAACAGTTCTGAGGACAGGCAGAGGAAACTAACAGCCAGGAATCAGGAAAAACATCCTTGGGTCAGATTCAGGAGAAATCCACACGTCTACAGACAAAGGTCATTGTAGAGTCAAGGAGAAGAGGGAGTGAGGAATGAACCCCTGGTTACCCCAGGTGGCCCCTGCACACCAGGCTGGCGGTCCTCCTCACACGCCATACTCAGGACCCCGCTGGTGCCCTTCATGTCCACCGCTGGCTCTCTGCCCTTTACCGCAACCAGGCATCACTTGGATTCCCGGGAGGACAGCAGAGAGGATCCACGAGGGTATGTGGTCTCCAGACCCATCCCTCCTGAAGAAGACAGAGAAGGGGCCTTACTAAACCACAGCACAACTCTGAGGCGAAACCTGGATCCTGAATCTTAAATACACCAAGACAGGATGCTCGCTGCAGAATCTGGCTACCCTGGGTATCAACTTAGATGGAAGGCCTCCGGCGGCTGGCTGACGTTGCTCCTCGACTGCTCCTTGTTCAGCCCGGGCATCCTCAGCAGGGCATCCTTCGCTGAGGACCTCTGTCCATCCACTCTTAGCAGACGTGGCAATCGTGGGAAGGTGGCCGTGAGTCACAGCTAAATGTTTTCTCTCTTGGAGACAGGAGAGCTAGCTAACAGCCCTGCAAAACTTCTCTGCAGCCTTTTAGGGGCCATCTCTTATTTTAATACCAGGTACTCCGTAGAGGCTTTAAAAACAAACAGACAGACATACTGATTGGGTAAAAAAAATGAGTGAACCTTTGCTTTCTGAAATCTGCGGCTTCTCATCTTCATGTGTCCTGGGGGAAGAACCAGCAGGAGCTTCGGAATCCAGTCAGTCTGGTATTGAAGGTTTTGAGTCGCTTTGCTGTGATGCGCTTGGACGTAGCACGGAACTTGTCTGAGCCTCAGCTTGCTCAAGTTCTATTAATATGTGGGGGAATAATAATACTTAAAGCAGGGGGTTTTAAGCCTGGAGCCCAGGGCTCCTTAAGGAGCCCTTAAAATTGAATGTCATTTTGGGGCACATATGTATTTTTATGAAGCGAACAGTTTTAGATTTCATCAGATTCTTTAACTAGGTCAGTGACTACTTTAAAAAAAAAAAGAAAAAGAAAAAGAAAAGCAAGAAACCACTCAGCCTTAGACTCTTTCATAGAGATAGAGATAACATATACGAAGTGCCTGAGAACGCCGGCTCCACTCCAGTTTCTGTACAAACCCCAGCTGGGTGGAGGGAGTCAACCCTTGTGTGTCTGCAGCCCTCCAGATACATCACCTTTTGAGCAACCAGCCAGCGCATCATAGGCAAATCCTTTCCTCGCTCTGGCCTCAGTTGGAAAAGTCAGACTCGGTGTTCACCCAGACCTCGCAAGTGTTAATATCCTCACTGTCTGCGAAGGACCCACGTGATTAACTCTGCACCTCGTTCTCCAGAGGGCGAAGGAGAGCGGTCTCTGCCTTTTAGCTCCAAGTACGTCTCAGTCAATGAATGAACGTTAATTCTGGTGCAGAGACGATCAGGAGTCTAGGAAGAGGGTGGGAAGATGTTCTCAGGACCCTGTGAGGAACAGAATAGATGGCGACCTTCAGGCTGTTGATTGGTCAGGGTGGTGGGGTCACGGTGCCAAGGTTTCAGAGGAACAAATGGGCTCAGAGGCAGAGTGCAGGTGGGGTCACGACTTCTCTGCTCGCTTCCAATCTCTCAATCAGCTGCAGAAAGGAAACCGAGATAATCTCTCATGTTAGGAGGACATGAATTTTTTTTGCATAGATTTAAGCTGAAAAGAACCTCATCAGTGCTCTTCCTCTCTGGCTTGCTTCTAGGGGCTCTTGAAGCTGTCTCCTGAGAAAAGCACATCTCCTGTTGACCTCTAGGTTAGGGCAGCCTTTGAAACGCACTCTTTAGATGTCTTTGGGGAGGGAAGATGGGTGAACGGACGGCCCCCCACCCCTCACCTGGGTGAAGGCATCCAGGGGAGAGGCACAGAGAAGCTAGTTGCCCTGGTTAGGTTAGTTCTCACATGGGTGCTTTAGGGGTTCCCAGGTGGCTCTGGTGGTAAAGAACCCGCCTGCCAATGCGGGAGATCTAAGAGATGTGGGTTTAATCCCTGGGTTGGGAAGATCCCCTGGAGGAGGGCATGGCAACCTACTCCAGTGTTCTTGCCTGGAGAATCCCATGGACAGAGAAGCCTGGTGGGCTACAGTCCATGGGATCGCGAAGAGTCGGACACGCGGGGATTCGTTGGTCGTCTCCAAGCGTAGGCTGAGTGATTGTGTTGAACAGAATACGTTAGATGGGAAATTGCGGCGCTGGCTAGGTAAATGGGGGAGACCGCGCATTTTCCGGACGCTGGGCGTCTCCACCCTTCCTGTGAACCGGATGCCTCTGTGTTGCGGATACTTAATGCCGTCTTCGAGTGTGACCTACTAATGTCTTTCATCCAGCTTAAAACACGTTTAGTAATTTGTCAACACACTGAATTTCCTGGACGTCTGAGCTCCCTGGGGAGGCAAGGGCTGGGCCAGGTTTTTTGCCATCTAAGTGGGTCATAAGGATAGACTGTTTCCTGGAGGAGACCTCCACCCCAGGGAGCTGCTTGACCTTGGAATGTGGGAAGGCCTGGGTGCTAGCCTGCTGATGGGGTGAGGGGTGGGAATTGCCCCACTATGCGGAGTGCCCTCAAGACAGGACTCAGCCCTGGTCCTACCCTCCAGGAGCTCGCAGTCTAGCGCGGGAGGCAGAGGGCTGGCTCTCATCTACAGTGTGATTGTGGATGCTGTGCAGTCGCTGAGTCAGGTCTGACTCTTTGCAGTGTGTTAAGTGCTGCAAACAACACCCACAAAATCCCTCCACGTCCTGGAGGAAGAAACAATAAACTGAATAAATGCATGCGTCCTGTGGAGCACAAGACAGGAAGGTGGAGAGAAATCGGAGGAGGCGAGTGGGAAACACGAGGGCAGAGGGCAGGTGCAGAGGATGGGAGGGAAAGCCCCGAGGAGAAGGTGACCTTTGTGTCCACGGGCAGCTGAAGCCTGCAGGGAAGAGTGTCCAGGCGAGGGGAACAGAGCTCCAGGACCCTGGGTGAGAGGAGGCCTGCAGGAGGGGCAGTGCCTCCCCGGTCCCCACCAGGGATGTGCAGGAGGCGATAGCGACTGAGGTTTCCACCCCAGCTGGACCCTGACCCACTGGTGTATCTGAACTAATAGAAATCTCGGTGTCTCCAGTGTTTCCTAACCCCCGACCCACTGCCCATAGCTCTAACCGTCCATGCCATAAATTAGTATATTCCTGTGGTAGTGAGAACAGAGGCCCCCCAAAGGTAGGCACATTCTATACCAAGTCCTTGGGAGTGTGGTATCCTACGAAGCAAGACTTTGCCAATGTGGTAATGTTAAGGGTCTGCGCAGGGAGATTATCAGGGATTATGCGGGTGGGGCCGTCCTAATCACCAGGGTCCTTCCAGGGGAGGGACATAAGAGACGGGACAGAGGAGGCAGAGGTCACAGTGACACAGGGTAGCAAGCCACGAAGTGCAGCAGCCTCTAGCAACCGGATAAAGGAAGACTGGGTTCTCCCCACGTGCCGGGAACCCACACAGCCCGGCCAGCACCTTGATTTTAGCCCCCCACCCCTGCCCCACTGAGACCCATTTTGAACTTCTGGCCTCTAGATATGGAAGATAATAAGTTTGTGTTGTTTTAATGTTGCTAAGTTTGTGGGTTTAGTGATTGTATAGGCCAAAGGAACCTAAAACAATTTCAAAATTATTTTCTTTAATAAAAAATAAAGTGCAAGACCCCTTTCCAGTTCTTTGCAAATAATAGTTTTGTTTAATCTCCATAAAGATTCCTCAAAGTAGGTGCTGTTAGTATCTCCATTCTAAAGTTGAGGTCTTTCAAGCCCAGAGGGGTTAAGTAATCTGCCTGGCATCACACAGCTCCAGGTGGCACAAGCAGGGTTTGAACTCTGGCCATCTGGCTCCAGGGTCCACACATTTCTGCTCGATTGATTTTCCTGCACTGGCGTCAGTGACCCCAGCGAGGCCCTTGCCTTTCTCAGGACAGACCATCGTCTCCGCCCTTGTGTACTCTCACCTCAAGTGGACATCACAGTGGTGGGCCCACGGACAGTGCTCAGAAAGGACCTCGGAAACTACTAAATCAGTATGGAAACTGAGACTCTGTTTCTGAGGGAAAATACAGAGATAATCCGTCTTTTGTTTTAATTTTACAATGTGACCCACTACTCTTGATAGAGATACAATTCATAAAATGTGCAACTCACTGCCTTCTAGTACATTCTCAGGGTTGTACAACTGTCACCACTAACTGGTTTAGAAAGTCTTCATCATCCCTCAGAAGAAGTTCCACACCTGAAAGCAGTCACTTCCTCTTCCCCCCACCTCCAGCCCCAGAGTCACTAACCTGTTTTCTCTCTCTCTCTGAATTTGCCCTGGAGGAGGAAATGGCAACCCACACCAGGACTCTTACCTGGGAAACCCCATGGACAGAGAAGCCCAGTGGCCTACAGTCCACGGGGCCCCAAGAATCAGAAAAGACTCAGCAACGAAACCACCACCACCATGTATTTGCCGATTCTGGACATTTTTCAGTATATAAATGCAGTCATTGAAAATCTGACTTCCTTCATTTAACACAATGTTTTCACGATTCATCCACATCGTCGCTTGCATCAGTCCTTCATTCTTTTTTTTCATGCTGCTACTGCTACTGCTGCTGCTAAGTCGCTTCAGTCGTGTCGGACTCTCTGCGACCCCATAGACGGCAGCCCACCAGGCTCCCCCGTCCCTGGGATTCTCCAGGCAAGAACACTGGAGTGGGCTGCCATTTCCTTCTCCAATGCATGAAAGTGAGAAGTGAAAGTGAAGTCACTCAGTCGTGTCCGACTCTTCGCGACCCCATGGACTGCAGCCTACCAGACTCCTCCGCCCATGGGATTTTCCAGGCAAGAGTGCTGGAGTGAGGTGTCATTGGCTGAATAGTATTCCTTCATGTGGACGTTATAAAGTGTGTGTGTTGCTTCACCAGCTGATAGGCACATGGGTTGTGCCCACCTTTTGACAATTATGAATGACCCTTCCGTGGACATTCATGTCCTCTGTTTCCTCCTGCCTAAATTAGAAAGGAGAGCCAGACAGGACCCAGTAGCTTCCAGAACCCTGTTTGCAGAACCCTGCAGGGAAGTTGCTGTTCTTACAGCCAGGACTCTCCAGTGAGATGCTGAGACCCCCTGGAAATGAACCCTCAGTGTCAAGGGTCAGCGGGCCCCTGGAGGGCCTGCAGTGTTCCCTGTCCTGAGAGGGGCGGGAGGAGATTCCCGAGCAGTTGTCTCGGCCATGTGTCTCCCCCTCGGGCCATGCCTTCCCCTCCTGGGCCTCAGTTTCCCCATCTTTCGAGGAAGCTCTTCACAAAATGGGGGTGCCAATACAAGAAGACGGAGCAATTCCAAGCTAATGTGCTGCTGTGGTTGTTTTTCCCCTGGACCCCCTGAAATATACGATGTCGTACTGATTTATGGTGTGCAGGTCAGATGGGTTGCATCCGCTAAACAGAATACAGCTACCTTTTAAATGTAATACGGTATGTAATTATTTATAACGGAATGTTTCCAACATATGCTCTGAATAGAATCATGCTTTTGAGGGGGCATGTCAGCCAGCAGCATCACCAGGAACAGGAATACAATAGCCCCCATTACAGTGATACATTGAGTAAGTGCTGTTTCCATTCCAAATACAGCGGCAGGAACCAGCGAGGCAGTGGCCTTCTCCTGCCCCAGTGCAAGTTAAAAATATAGCCTGCCTCTGTGCACACTCCCGTCTTAGCCCTGCACATTTAAAAATACACCCGTCAGTGGCTCTGCATTTGAAAATGTATTTTGCATCTGATAATTACGATGCATTTAAAGGGCAAAATTAGAAAGCGCAGAATTAGGCTGGCAGGCTTAATTAGCCCATTCTTTTCTCTAATGGGTGAAATTTGGGCAACTGTCTGTTCCAGGGGCACAAAGACCCCCTAATGGGGCTGTGGAAATTCACCCGCTCCTCTGTCAACCCCGTCACTCAGCGAGCCGGGTGGGGAGTTCACTGTGCGCTGAGAAACATGAGCCCCTCGAAGCAAGAAGATTGCCCCCTCTTGTCCTCAGGAAAACCACGTGAGTGCGATCACAAAGTCATCTATCGACAGATAATAGAGGGCCGCGACAGGGCTTCCCAGAGGCCTGGTGCAACCAGGGTGGTGACCGGGGATTGTCTGTAGAGGCAGCTCGAGGTGTTCCCTCCTGAAGACACGTCTCCCCTCCAGCCCTGGCCCTGCTCAGCAGCTATTGAATGCCTTCCTCTGCTCCCCCGGGGGCTGGCCACTGCTCCCAGGTTCCTGAGCTATTCTCGGATGGCTCAGGGAACTGGCCAGGACCGGTTTGGAAACTTCTAAGGACCTTCCAAACGCCGCATGCCTGGATTTTCTGCAACCTGATTCCACGTTCCTAATAAAGTTATCTCGATGGCCACGCCGAGCCTTCTCTGCACCCAAACGGGTGGATCCGTCCCCGGCCTTGGAGAGGGGAGTTTTCTCTCTCCCAGTCGCCATAGCCCTTCACAAGCCGGGACAGGCCCCGAGTGGAGGCGAAGTGAGCCCAGGTGTGAGTCATCCTGATGAATCAGATGTGTCCCTACTTTTTTTTTTTTTTAAGCTGAGTGTTTCTTCAAAACAGAGACTGTGTTGCTCTTGTTCGCAGCCAGGTCTAGAAACCCTCTGAGAAAGAGGCTCTCCTCTGCTGTGCCCAGCACCCACAACCCAGAATGGCCCTTCCCCACTCAGGCCGCTTGGAATTTTCTGAAGCAATCCGTGGGGTGGCTGCAGAGCTGTGGAAGGGGCCTGAGATCTGAGGCGGAACCCAGACCCTGGAGGCCGGCTTGGTCTCGGACAAGACATTTTGCCTCACTGAGCTGAAACCTCAAACATGTAGAATTGCTATAAAAATGCGCTTGTTGAAGAGAACAGTATGCTGCCTACCCCCTACGCTGGAAACATTCAACACTGTTCCGGGAATATTTAATTGTCACAAGTACCATCTTTACCATCCTCTGTGTGGCATTTGATGCTACAGGAAACTTCTTTGGGTTACTAACAATCAGTCAAAATTCAGGACATTGTTTTCAAAGTTTCATAATCTTTATAAAGAAAATGCGTATAACCCCAAAGTACAGAGAGAAGTGGGGGCAAAGCAGGGAACCCGGGTCCTTGCCATATTCCTACAGTTGACGTTCTTTTTTTTAAATCCAGTTAACATGTCTTCAGGACCACTTTTGGCCATTTCCTTCCCAACAGCCAAAACGGGGAGGGAGTGGGGGGAAAGAATAGGTTGCTAAAAAAAGTATACAGTATTTCAGTGTCTAAAGCCTAGTAATTGGAATTTCTTCAGCCCCGAGCAGAATGGCTTTACCCAGAGTCCAGTCGGATGACAAAATGGTAGCGTCCGCCAGGACTCCGGGCAGAGAGAGAGAGAGAAATATACCTGGCAGACCCCTTGCAAGGGTGAGAAAAATCAGGAAGGTCTGAGTAGGGATATCCTGGAGCCTCTTAACTCCTGGCAGAAACACCTCCACTCTACAGAGTACAAGACTCTCTTAACCCCTTGTATTTGCAACACAAAAAAGTGGCAGCTGTTGTTCGGTCAGGAACTTGTATCCGACTTGTGGTGACCCGCATGGACTGCAGCACGCCAGGCCGCCCTGGCCTTTACTGTCTCCCGGAATTTGTTCAAACGTGGGTCCACTGAGTCAGTGATGCCTTCCAACCATCTCATCCTCTGCCACCCCCTCTTCCTCTTGCCCTGAGTCTTTCCCAGCATCACGGTCTTTTTCCAATGAGTCGACTCTTTGTATCAGGTGGCCAAAGTATTGGAGCTTCAGCTTCAGCATCAGCCCTTCAGAGGAAAGGACAAACAGTATTCCTGGCATCTCTACAGGAGAAAGAAGAAATGAGCCAAACTCTGCCACCCTGGGATAAACAGGGCCTGGGCGATGCTGAAAAGCCTTCCACCCGCCAGGTTTTTAGGGTGCTTGATTTACATTCAAGTGAGCACAGCTGCAGAGAGGGGACCCAGCTTGGAGCCAAGAAGGGGAGAGAAGGGGAGCGCCTGGAACACGGAGGGAGAGGATTGTTTGCAGACTAGACTATTAAATTGACTTGGAAATAGTGTGCCTCATGCCTCCCTGCGTAAAAGAGTTGTCTATTTCAGATGGAGGACCACAAGCTCCCAGATAGAGCCCTTGAGTGTGTTTACGCAGGGCGCTAATTGCAGTCACAGAGCCCACCCCGAGTCGTCACTCCGCTTGGGTCCACTTTTCCCTTGTGCGCTTCCTCGGTAGCAGCCCTATTTGCGGATCTCCCTCTTGGCCCCCAACAATGAGCATAAATGGGAAACGTGTAATTATTCATTTTATTGCTATTGGTGCAGCCGACGCCGAGTGGCCGTGGCTCTTGGACAGCGAGGACGCTGTCCAAGTAGAGTGGGTCTATCTGGAGTCAGGATGACCTTCTCGTGGGACAGGATCCGAGCTTCACCATCACCAGAGTTTTGTCTACAGCACTGCCGGAAGCCTTGGTTTGGGGTCAAGTTCACGTTGCATGGGAGGTGGCGGCATTGGTCCCTGGCAGGTCTCCCTTTTATTCTGAAGTTAGCAGCAGGAATAATAGCCTGTGCACGTCCCTTATATAGGGGTCCATAGCTTGGTGAAACACTCCTGTCGCTGACCATCAGACACTGGGTGGTGATCATCGCCTTGGGGGTATCCAGTTGGAACTGGCGCATTGGTGCCTCTCAGCCAACCTCCTCTACCCTTTATCATGCCTTTAGCCCCTTAGCTGCCATGCAGATCCCATTTAAGGACAAGAACCAGTCTCTCCCCACCTGAGAACGTGGCTCCACTGTCCCATTTCCTGTGACTGCCCAAACAGTTCGCCCTGAATGTAGGGGCTCAAAGCAGCTCACATCTTGTCTGTAACAGCTCTGGAGGCCAGAATTTGCTTCAAGAGTCTCGCTAGGCTACTGACAAGGTGTTGGCAGGGCTGTGTTCCTCCTGGAAGCATAGGCGAGAAGCTGGGTCTTGGCTTTTCCAGCTGCTCAAAGCTCCCCATGTGCCAGCCAGGAGTGGCGCGCTGAGTCCTTCTTCCATCACCTCACCTCATCCCTCTTTTGCCTTCCCTTGCACTTTTAAGAACACAGGTGATTATAGGGGACCCACCCTTATAATCCAGGGTACTCTCCCTATCTTAACATCAGCTAATTAGCAACCTTAATTCCACCCGCAACTTTAATTGCCCTTTGCTGTGTAATCTAACAAGCACAGATTCTGGGGAGCAAGACATCTTTGGGGGCCATTATCTGCCTACCACTGTTCTTGTTCTGATGGTCTGTGTCTCACCCCCTCCGCTTGGTGCTTATGCAACTAATCTCGCAGGTAGCAGCCTTGTGTGACCATCTTGGCTTCTGGGACTTTCCTTCTCATAGCTCAAACACACTCATACACCCATGCACATGCATACACACACCATCCACCCCAGCCTTCTGGGATGGACCAGAACTAGCATCCAAGCTCTGTGAGGACAATATGGGGCAGTATTTCTGAGCGCTTAGAGCACTTGGTGTATTGGAAGCACTCAAATGCTTCTTGGAAATCAATCAGAAGAGTGAGTCCCGCCCCAGGAATGTTGTAACGACACAATGCCTGGGCCCTGAAGTCAGATCCAGGCTTCACTTCTTGCTTCGATACTTAAGAGTCTCTGGAGACCTCATCTCTAAAGTGAGGATACAGACCCCATTCTAACCAGGCTGCTGTGAGGATGAGACCATGTTTAGTCAATGGCCTGGGCTGTAAAAATGCTGAAAGAGCTGAGGCCAATGCTGTCTTCATCGCCCTAGCTGTCACCATCTCAGAAAATAGTCATGGAGGCGAAAAAGCACTTCAAATGTTAGAGGAGAGGGTGGGGGGGAATGCTTGCACTCCTGTTTGGGAGACAGAGTTCAGTTCAGTTCAGTTCAGTCACTCAGTCATGTCTGACTCTTTGTGACCCCATGAACTGCAGCACGCCAGGCCTCCCTGTCCATTACCGCTCCCGGAGTTTACTCAAACTCATGCCCATTGAGTCGGTGATGCCATCCAACCATCTTATCCTCTATCGTCCCCTTCTCCTCCTGCCTTCAATCTTTCCCAGCATCAGGGTCTTTTCCAATGAGTCAGTTCTTCACATCAGGTGGCCAGAGTATTGGAGTTTTAGCTTCAGCATCAGTCCTTTCAATAAATATTCAGGACTGATCTCCTTTAGGATGGATTGGTTGGATCTTCTTGCAGTTCAGAGGACTCTCAAGAGTCTTCTCCCACACCACAGCTCAAAAGCATCAATTCTTCAGGGCTCAACTTTCTTTATAGTCCAACTCTCACATCCATACATGACTACTGCAAAAACCATAGCCTTGACTAGACGCTTGCCGCTCCCAGGAAATGCTCAGTTCTAAGGGCCAACTCCAGGAGGTTTCACTGATGTGTGAACACTTGGGCGGAATCTGATCCAGATGGGTCAGAAAGGTGGGAGTGGGGAGAGGCGTTCCAGGAGAGGGACCAGCACAGGCCAAGGTCAGAGGCTGGAGCTCCTGGCCTGTGCAGGGTGCTGCGGGTGATGAGTGGTGGGGGATGGGCGGGGGGCACCAGGCTGGCAAGGGGGCTGACACAGGGGTAGGGGGCGGTGCTTGCGAGCCGTGCTACATTCTGACGTCTTGAGCTGGCTGTGGGTAGGCTGGGACTGGTACTCATACACTCACCGCTACAATCCTGTGCCTCCTCTCCCATTCATTCACCCACAGGGACACACATATTAGATAGGCACACAGTTGTCACACGAGGGAAGCAGGCACACCAGCTTCACACACTCGATGCACAAGCGACACACATACTGGGATGGCGGGTGCATTCTGGGCCTACGGCTTGTGGACCAACACACCCTCAGTCCGTGCACACACAGGACACGGGCCCCCATAATGCACCACAGATCATGTGGCCCAATGCACACGCACTCAGAGCACACACACGGCAGCGTGCATGGCCACACGTACACACTGGCCACGCACACAGGCACAGAAAAAGGCACACTCACTACCCACATGTCCACCCAGAACGCTGGCCTTGCACGGCCTCCCACACACTTAGTAAATAGGTCTGCGCTCAAAAGAGGCTTCCCAGGTGGCTCAGTGGTGATGAATCCACCTGCCAATGCAGGACCCACAGAAAATGCAGGTTCGATCCCTGGGTTGGGAAGATCCCCTGGAGAAGGAAATGGCAACCCATTCCAGTATTCTTGCCTGGAGAATCCCATGGACAGAGGAGCCTGGTGGGCTACAGTCCATGGGGTTGTAAAGAATCAGACACGATTGAAGTGACTGAGCACTCAAATACACACACATACTGAGCGTAGACACGCACTGTTTAAACACACAGACACATTTTGACTGTGCACACGCAGACCCCTCATTTCTTTCTGGAATGTGTCTGGGTTCCAAGGCAAGCAGCCCTTGCTTGGCCTGAGGGA
The DNA here is from genome assembly GCA_006408695.1 of Aepyceros melampus. Classification (NCBI taxonomy): domain Eukaryota; kingdom Metazoa; phylum Chordata; class Mammalia; order Artiodactyla; family Bovidae; genus Aepyceros; species Aepyceros melampus. Next base: position 146,264 of record SJXQ01003017.1, on the reverse strand, counting down.
GGCTCTGAATATCCTCCCAGCCCCGACAAGCAGAGCAGCTCTGAGACCTGTTTCGGATTACACGGTTTACACGCACCTCTCTCCCCCACCGCCAGGAGTGAGGGTGTGGCAGAAAAAAAAAAAACACTGGGGCGGACCCCAGCTCCCATCTCGCCACCACCCCAGCCCCCTGAAGCCTCCGCAGCTTGTGACAGTGGGACGTCTTCCAAAAGCACTGCTGGGTCTTTTGCAAGAGTTCCCTGCGTGTGACTCCCCGCCCGGCCCTCCCCTCCACACGGAGCTGGCAGGGGGCCAGGCCCCCGGGGGGTTGGGGGGGCAGAGCAGAGCACCTCCCTGCACCGTGGGCGCCCTCATCAGCTGCACTCCCCGGGGCCCATTTGAGTGATGAGCCAGCCAGCTCTTGAGCTCTGCAGAGAGGAGTCCCACTCAGCATCTGCCAGGTCTCTCCGGGGCCCGACACAGCTCCCCACAACTCCCACGCTGTTCCGCAAATTGGGTCCCAGTGAGCTGGAACCTTGTGCCTTCGCCTGAAGTTCTGACAAGTTGTAGTTTCCTGGCGACGGCCAACACGAGCTGCGTCCTCCATGTGGGTTAACAAGTGGGCCTGCCACCCCCATCCCAGTTCACTTGCCCCACTCCAAGAGCTGATGAACCAGATCATGCCTCACACCGAGTGCAAGGCCTCCTCCTTGGAGACCATCCAGGACCCTCAATCAGAGTGGGCATCAGCACACAGTGCCCAAGCCCGAAGCAGTGGCCTTGTCCATGCAGGCTCGCAGAGGGACCTCAGGGATGGAACTCAGATGTTATCCACAGCCCCTGCACCTAAGAAGTTAGCATGAATCAGTCCCAAACCCGAACTCCACGGATAGCTGAGAATCCGGGGTGCCCTCACCTTTGCTGTGAATTCCCCCAACAGCCATGTCCTCATATTTCCCCCAGCTTCCCTGGTGGCTCAGACAGTAAAGAATCTCCCTGCAATGCGGGAGATCTGGGTTCAGTCCCTTGGTTGGGAAGATCCCCTGGAGGAGGGAACGGCAACCCACTCAAGTATTCTTTCCTGGAAAATCCCATGGATGGAGAAGCCTGGCGGGCTACAGGCCATGGGGTCACAAAGAGTCAGACTGAGCAACTCAGCAAGCACACCTGAGCTCACAAGCGCCCGCACATGGCTTCTAATACCTCCCTCATCAGCTTGAACAAGAGGCCCATGTTTAAAAGGGATTTCCCCAATAAATCCTCTCATCGGAAGCCTTCTGAGGGCAGTGGTCACAGGAAGCGGGGGCATCATGGCAGCAGATGGCCGGTGGCCCCACCAGCTTTAGTCCCACACTCACTTCCTCTTCCAGCCCTCTCTGGAGTAACACACAAGTCCCTCCCTGTCTTCATCTGCCTGCTCACATTCAGGCCCAGAAAAATCAGTTCCTACCATCCCCTAGCCCACCTTTTTGAATATTCTTCTCTCCTGAGAACGGGTGTCTGCCCGTAAGAAATTCTCACAACAGCCGTCAAGAAAAGATAACACTCCTGGTAACGCTGCAGCATGAAGCTGTGTGTTCATAAGAGAAATTCCTCCAACAAAGAAGAGCAAACGTACCAAAGCGAGCCCCCAAAGTGAGAGAGCTTCTCATATTAGGGAGAAGCCTGCCAACCCCCCAGGTGGAGAAAGTGAGATGACCGGAACCTGGGCGTCCAGTCTGACCCTCGTTTCCCCAGGCAGCGCCAGTCGGCTAAAATTTGGGTCAGAAGCCGGCACCCCTGATGAGGCCCCAGGAAATTCCCAGCCGGGGGCAGGGTCTTTGTTCCAGGCTGACAAGAAAGGCCTGAGCTCCAAACAGCCACCCTGCCCCCAGGTCACTGTAGTTTCTCCAGGCCAAGAGGAGGAGAGGGCCCCGGGCGGTTACGGGCCTCCTGCAAGAGGCGACTGGGAGCCACCCGACACCGGAGGGCTTCCTTTCAACAAGGTCTGTTTGTTCCCCCAGGAGCCCCGGGGACTCTGTGCCAAGGCCGGATGACTCACTGGCTCCCAGGCCGGGCCGCGCTCTGGGAGACGCTCAGCCAGGGCCCTTCTTCCCGCAGACCAGGCCGGCGGTCCACGTGGGCTCGACCAGGAGAGCATGGGTGGAAATGCCGCCCCGGGAGGGCACCCCACTGGGCCCCCAGGCCTCGCCCCAGGGTGGGACTCCCCCGTCCGCGTGTGCTGGCTTCCGGCGAGAGCTCAGACACCGTCGCTTCACGCGGGCGCCCCTGCTCCTCCAGGAGCCCTCCACGGGAAACCTCTGAAAAGGACGTCTGTGCTTTCGTGCGCCGGTGTGGGTCCTCAAGCCAGACGGTTTGAAAAACACCCTTTTCAGTATTTTAGGAGCTTTCCAGAAAGGCTTCTTTGTTGATGAGAGAAATCTCTTTGGATCCGTCACGGTCACTAGTAAGATCTCTTCATGGACGAAAAATGAATACAATTTCAGCCAGCTGGCCCGCTGGAGATTCCGCCGAAGCCGTCATCTATTACACGAAGACTTACTACTGGCCCTGCGTGATAGCTGTAAGAACTGAAAGAGGAAATAGTAACTCCTGCAGCGAGGCAATTACTCTAGGCCAAGCGGTGCTCTGCGCCGAGCCCTTACAGACACCATCTGACCACCCCCACCACTTATCACGGGGCTCTGGCAAGTGCTGGCATCTGGACACCCACTTTGGGGAACATGTGTATACCTGCTTTGAGGAAACTGATGCCCGGAGAGATTCAGTTGCCTGAGTTCGCTCAATTAATAAACATCATGAAAAGTGAAAGTGAAGTCACTCAGTTGTGTCTGACTGTTTACAACCCCATCCATGGACTGTAGCCCACCAGGCTCCTCCATCCATGGGATTTCCCTGGCAAGAATACTGGAGTGGGTTGCCATTTCCTCCTCCAGGGGATCTTCCCAACCCAGGGATCAAACCTGGGTCTCCCTCATTGCAGGCAGACGCCTTAACCCCTGAGCCACCAAGGAAATCTCTAATAAACATCATATTACTCACCAAATAAGTGGGGCAATAAGATGTAAAAGGGTGCTTGGCCACCTTAGAAACCCCAAAATTCTTAGTACTTTGTGGGTATCTTAGAAGCTCGTGTATTAATTAGCCATGGGTATGCTAATTATAAAACTAGTTTATTCATTAAATACAGTTTCCGTGTCCTCAACCATATTATTCCCCAGGCAAGTTCCTTCCTAAAACAGGAAGTTATAAACCTACAGGTGATCTTGATTGGTTTTTCTGTCTCCTCCTAGTAAGGGAGCTGTCACTTTTTCAACGAACATTTACTCAGCATCTCCTTTAGGCTATGTTCTCTGTTAGGGCTAGAAATAAAACCGGTGACCAAAGGGACATGAATTTGCAATCTGGGGCAGGTTTATCAACCTCAGCGCTGTTGACGTTTGGAGCCAGATCATTCTTTGCTGGGGGAGTCTGCCCTGTGCCTCTGAAATGTTTAACAGCTCCCTTGACTTTGACCTACTAGATGGCATGCTCTGCTGTGCTGGGCCACGCTGCTCAGTCATGTCCAACCCTTTGGGACCCTGTGGACTGTAGCCCTCCAGGCTTCTCTGTCCATGAGGTTCTCCAGGCAAGAATACTGGAGTGGGTTGCCATGCCCTCTCCAGGGGATCTTCCCCACCCAGGGATCCAACCCATGTCTCTTTTATCTCCTACATTGGCAGGCAGGTCCTTACCACTAGCACCACCTGGGAAGCCCCCCAAAGATGTGTCTAGACATCACCAAATGTTCTCCTGGAGCAGAATCACCCTACTCAGGGACCAGTGTTTCACAGAAGAAGGGAATCATTAATCAAACACGGATAGCTGTCAGCACGGGGGTTCAGGTGACGAGCCCTGAACCCGGTTTTCTGGGTAGAGATGACACGTCAGTGGAGGTACAGGCCCTGGTGGAGTAACCAGGAAAAGCAGTCGCAGAGCGAGGGAAATGGGCTTTGAGAGCATCTCAGAGGTCCAGGCAACAGCAAGACCCACGGCACGCAGGGAAGTGTGGTCCTGATTTGGAGTCTGTGTCACTCAACGTTCAGGTCCGAGCTCTGCATGAAGACGAAAGCGGAACTGTTTCGTGTGCAGTTGACACAAGGCAGTGAGAAGTGGCAGCTTCTGTGTTGCGGACGGCGCCACAGTTAGGGTGCTCGGGAAGTACAAGGAGTGCTGCTGCCTGGCGGTGGAACACCCCGACCATTCAGGGGAGGCCTGGCTTAAAGACAGGGGCGCGAGAAAGCCTTGCGGAGGAGCGCTTCTCACTCGTCTGCACCTGAGAATCCTCAGGAAGGCCTCCTAAAGCACCACTTGGTGGGTCCCAGCCCCAGAGTCTGTGACTCAGGAGGTCTTGGGTGAAGCCAGAGAGTTCTCATTTCAGAGCAGTTTCTCAAGCAGTGCTGACTCTGCTGGCCTGAGGAGTAGCCTTTGAGAATCATTGGTAGGTGCCTCCGTTTCCAAAGATGTAAATGACACTGGGCCCAGATTAATAGAAAGCTGGTGTCTCCTACAAGGAGAAGATAGTGTCCGTACTTGGATAACAGCAGGCGAGTCAGGAAGAACCCTGAACACCTTATTTTAAGGGGAACTAGAAGGTTCCATAGGAAAGTGAAGAAGTTAGGTTATATGAAAAGTGGTTGAAGGTTGTGGGTGTTTGGTCCAGAAGAGAGAAGTTGTAGGAAAAATCTTGGAGCTGTTTCAAATAGCTGAGGGGCTGGACTGCGAATAAAGGTTTTGGTTCATTTTTGTTTTAATCCCCTAGGATCAAGCACATTAGTTTATGATAAGGAAAACCAGGGTGAGAGCTCAGGGACTGGGGTTTTCCGTTCACCATAAAGTAGAACCTTGCAATAGTTATAACTGTCATGCAACAAGGTCCCTTAGCAGCAGAATGTAAGCTGTAGATGTATTTTTAAATCACCCGGCAGCCAGAGTATAACAAGTGAAAAGTAAAGAAGAAACAGGTGAGATTAATTTTAATAGTACTTTTTAACCTCCTGTTTCCCAAGTATTTTCAGCTTTGACATGTCATCAGTATAAAAGCAGTTAATGAGAGACTTTGCATACTTTGGTTTGCATTGAGGGTTCTGAGTCTGGAATCCTTGCTGTACACTTGAACAGCGTGTTTCCCCCGGACCAGCCGGATCTCAGGCGCGCTGCTGCCATGTGTGGCTCAGGGCTCCCGTCCTGGACAGTCAAGCTCTAGTGAATCATGTCCGTCACCGCGGCGTCAATGAGTCCTAATTCTAATCAGCTGCTCTGCCCTATTACTGTCTCTTTGGTTTTAATGACATTCATATCCCACTCATACATTCCCATTTTAAATTCTAATGAACTCATTATTATAAGCTTTTATATATATATTTGAGAATTTCCTAACGTGTTTTCAGTTATCTGGAAGCAGCCTGCAGCACCCTAAATAGAGACGGCATCAGGAGTCTTGCTCATAAGTGACAGGAGACTCAATTCAACCCAGCTTAATAACATGCCAGAACCATGGCTTAGCTCCTGTTTTGAAAAGTCCAATGGTGACACTGGCTCTGGCATGGCAAGATCCAGATATATCAGTCGTGTCCCTGGGAACTTGTTTCTGTGGTGTCCCCAGATTCACTCACTTCTCTGCTGCCTTTATTCTTTGCCTGGGTCCCCCAAGGTAGAAATATGGCTGAGAAACTCCAGACTTCAATCATCCTTACAGCAAGCAAGCATTCCCTGTAGGATATGTGTGTGTGTGTGATGTGTGTGTGTGTGTGTGTGTGATGTGTGTGTGAGTGTGGTGTGTGTGTGTGTGTGTGTGTGCGTGCAGTCCCTCAGTCTTGTAGGGTTCACTGCAACCCTGTGGACTGTAGCCCTCCAGGCTCCTCTGTCTGTGGTATTTTCCCCAAAAGAATACTGGAATGGGTTACCATTCCTTCCTCCAGGGGATCTTCCCCACCCAGGGATCAAGTCTGAGACTCCTGCATTGCAGGCAGATGCTTTACCTACTGAGCCAGCTGGGAAGTGCCCCAGATAGAATCATCTTCTCTTTTCAAATAGCTCTGAAAGGCCCCTGATCTGAGGTTTCTGCACTTGGACTGGTGGTGGGTCACTTGTCCCAGAATACCAGCATTGTGGATCTGGTCAAAGCTGTCATCTCCAGAAGCAGGACCCAAGGGAATCAGCCCTGTGTGAACCATAAGAATAGGCTCGGGGGATGGGATCCCCAGAGGAAGGGGAAGGGTTTGACAAGCACAAATACCTGATGTCCCCCTGAGGTGGGCGTTCACTATAGAGGCCAGGGGATCAGTTTGTCCTGGATGGTGAAAACTGTCTTTGGAGAAGGTCCACTTTCCCTTTACTATTAAACACTGCTTAGAATTTCATAGGTGAGGAGCTCAATTTAAGACATGAATTCTGTGTTTGGGTCACAGTGGGAATCTGGCTTTCCTTTTGACCTGTCTGCTTTAACAAGTCTTGCCCTAAAACTTCCCAGCTGGTCCAGAGGTTATGAGTCTATGCCTTCCAATGCAAGACACGCGGGGTGGGGGGATCCCTGGTGGGGAAACTAACATCCCACAATCCAGGGGGCAACTCAGCCCATGTGCTGCAAAGAAGTTCATCTCGAGTGCCACAACTAAGACCCGACTCAGTCAAGTACAGAAGTAAATATTTTTTGAAAAGTCTTGCCACGTGCGGCTGAATTTAAGTACAGACTGAGATCAGAGTGAGGAAGATTACAGAATAAATCTAAACGTACACATTCCCAGGAAATTGAGAAGCGCGAAAACAGAGTCAATGAGGTTATATAGTCTGTTCTCTTTCCCCTCTCAGTGACTCTTCAACCAAGATGGTGATTGATCTCTGGGGCCAAAGATGTAAAAAATTCTTGAAAGACTCAAAGTCTGTCTTGTTCAGACACCTGAATGTCCAAAACACAAACGGGCTGTGCATTTCATCTGAATACCCGTGTCCCTCACCCGCAGGCTTTCTCTCCTGGTGCCACTCACTCGCCTCATGTGCACACTGATTTCCTGTCCTGGTGTTCAGTCTCCCTAAAACCATGTGCTTTGTCTGCTCATATATACCCAAGTGGTTCCCAAAGCCAGGCAGCAATTAGGTAGGTCCATGGCTGATGCCTGAAATCTTTATATGTGCAAGTTTAGGAAAAAACAGAGGACTACAAAAATGTTATCAGACCAAAGGGCTTTTAGAGACAGAGTAGTTTCTTTATTTCAAACTAAGGTTTCTTTAAAAGTAGCGATGGCCAGAAAATATTAGTAACAACATGGTAAGAACCGCCCCTCCCCAATACCAAAACTTTTCCTTCCTGATGTGTGGGTATCTGTTCATCCTTCAGGTGTCCCTGAAATTCTCTAAAGAGTTCTCCATGCACTGTTTCATTCTAACCCTTGACCTGAGTCATTCATCTCACTGACCAGAGGCTCTTGAGGCAATATGGCTTAAGGGACTTAGACCGTCCCAGATTCAAATCTCAACTCTGTCGTTTCTTAACCGTGTATCTAGAAAGCTCTTACATTTGTCTGGATCTCAGTTTCTTTGTCTTTTTTTTTTTTTTTATGAAAATCTTGTCTTGCTGAGTTACTTTTAAAGATGCATGAACTAACGTATGTAAATTGCTTGGTCCTCGGCACTCCGTGAAGAGTAACGTAATTATTATCACTGCACTGTAGTTACTTCTTTATAAGTCAGTCTTTCCCATAGACAGTGGCTCCTCTAGGGCTAGGACTGTGTCTTATTAAACTTTATGTCTCAATCCAGAATATACAGAAATACATGTTTGTTGACATAACAGGGAGGCCTGGTGTGCTTGCGGTTCATGGGATCGCACAGAGCTGGACACGACTGAGCGACTGAACTGACTGACTCACTGACATAATAACGTGAGTAAAGAAGTGGATGCATACAGATGAAGAAAGATGAGTCAACCCACAGTCAATCTCTAGGGGCCGTGGCCCCAAAACCATGATATTATACCACAGCAAACCCTTTCCTTTTCAGCTGAGTCTTCAGACCCTCTTAGACCCAGTCCCATGGTTCTGAAGGAACAGTGCCCATGGTCACGTGGGCAATCTCATGAGATTCAGACTGATTAGGAGCTAAGGGTCTTGAGTTGCGCTTCAGCATCTTTTAAAATATCACCATACGATTAACTGCATGAAGTATCTTCCTCAACTACCTGTTTCCAACCACAGTGACCAAGCAGAGACTTAAGTTCAAAATAATACCGTTTGTAAATTGAAAACGTCTGCTTGCAAATCAAGGTGTCAGTAGCCCAGGACTTAAAACCCCAAAGTTTGATTTCTGAATTCAGCCACCAACTATTCCTTTAGAACTAGAAAGACTGCCTATGTATTTTCAACTTAAAAATAAATGCATGCTTGTCCCATCAAAATCAACCACGTCACATCATTCCAAGTCCCTTTAAACATAAAAATCCATGTCGGGGGGTCATGAAAGGCAGTGGGCTCCAGAATTGTTTCTCAGCCCCAAACTCTCTTCTAAAAAGTCATTCCTTACCTGGATTTGAAAACCCCCTCAGTCCACACAATATGTCCTAACCATATTTTGTAAATACAAAGCCTGGTTTGGTGGTCCCACCATGACCACATTTCCCAATAACGAGGGAAGTGGCATTTACAGAAAGCGCTGAACGTTCCCTTCTGTGGGCTGCATTTTTGTAAGTCCCGTATGAAACCCCCATGTGGGCATGACTAATGGGTTCTCCTAATTAATTTTTACAGCATTCCAGGGCTGGAGTGTCAAATATTTGCTTCCAGCTTGTCTCCTTGTAACACTGTCTAATACGTCTCCCCTCCCCCTCCCACACACACCTTTTTTAGGGTCTGTAGGCTGCATTCCAATGTCATATGAAATCAGAATTTGGTTGATGAGGATGAAGAAATGGATTGCCAAATAGTTTTTGCAAGCCAGCCTACCTTCATTTATTTAAAGAGGTTAAAAGGATAAAAAGTAAAAAAAAAAAAAGAAGAAGAAGAACCTTTCAATTGACATTACAATTCTATGTGGGAAGTTGAGAAAGTCATTTCCAGTGGGGAAGAAGACCATCACTGTTATTATAAATCCTCACTCTGAAAGACTACTCTGTGCATTTAGCAAGATGGAACTTTAACTTTGAAAGTGTATTTAAATTCAGGAGACTCTGTGGACTCCAGGAAAGAGGGGTTTGCTGAGTCTGGTCTGAAGCACATGATTTCTTGTTCTTTGTTGTGTAACTGGTTTCAGAGAAGAAGCATGCAGCTAGACCATTTGCTTATCTCCTCATCGAACGGTGCGAGTTCGTCACAAAATGATCATTTGAGACTGTGTCTGGAGTTGCTCAGGGGAAAACAGAAGCAGAATCTGATTTCTGAGTTGAATGCAGGTCAGTCTTGGGACAGGATGCTGTGGGTTCGAGACAGCATGCTCCCCCAGTGAAATCACAGAGCCTGGTGGAGACAGCTTCTTAGAGCTAGACGTGTCGGACAGTCAACCCCTGCGTGTTCTCCAAGCCAGAGAGTCTCCCAGCACCATCCGTGACATCTCATCAGAACCAACTTGGGAGCTGGTTAACAGGCAGGTTCTTGGACCCCAACCCAAACCTTCTGAGTCCAAATCCGGAAGTGGAGGCAGGGACTCTGCCTGCCAGAGGGCTCCTGAGGAAGCTCTACCAGCCTGAACTTGGAGATCTTCACCCTGGGGCCATGGAGGAAGACTGAAACGCCACACAATGAGGGGCTGGAGGTCACAAGAGACAACAAGGCATGGAGTGACTGAGGCCAGATGGAAACCCTTCCCAGGGAGCCAGGTCGCCAGCACCAGGAGAGGGCTGTCTTCCTTCAGCCAGAAGATCCCTGTGGATACACAGAGACTCACCTCACACCCACCGCCCCCACCCAGAGAACCCAAGATGACTCTTCTAGCCCAAGGTCCTCAGGAATCAGTCCTAGCGGGGACCCTCCATCTGGAGTCTTCCACTCTGTCTTCTCCTGATAGCCCACCCGCTACACGTGTGCTCAGAAGTACGCTTACAGAGGCACTCAGAGCAGTTCACATTGACAGACCCAGTTCAGTTCAGTTCAGTCGCGCAGTCGTGTCCGACTCTTTGCGACCCCATGAATCGCAGCACGCCAGGCCTCCCTGTCCATCACCAACTCCTGGAGTTCACTCAGACTCACGTCCATTGAGTCTGTGATGCCATCCAGCCATCTCATCCTCGGTCGTCCCTTTCTCCTCCTGCCCCCAATCCCTCCCAGCATCAGGGTCTTTTCCAATGAGTCAGCTCTTCGCATAAGGTGCCCAAAGTACTGGAGCTTCAGTTTTAGCATCATTCCTTCCAAAGAAATCCCAGGGTTGATCTCCTTCAGAATGGACTGGTTGGATCTCCTTGCAGTCCAAGGGACTCTCAAGAGTCTTCTCCAACACCACAGTTCAAAAGCATCAATTCTTCGGCGCTCAGCCTTCTTCACAGTCCAACTCTCACATCCATACATGACCACAGGAAAAACCATAGCCTTGACTAGACGGACCTTAGTCGGCAAAGTAATGTCTCTGCTTTTGAATATACTATCTAGGTTGGTCATAACTTTTCTTCCAAGGAGTAAGCGCCTTTTAATTTCATGGCTGCAGTCACCATCTGCAGTGATTTTGGAGCCCAAAAAAACAAAGTCTGACACTGTTTCTACTGTTTCCCCATCTATTTCCCATGAAGTGATGGGGCCAGATGCCATGATCTTCGTTTTCTGAATGTTGAGCTTTAAGCCAACTTTTCCACTCTCCTCTTTCACTTTCAACAAGAGGCTTTTTAGCTCCTCCTCACTTTCTGCCATAAGGGTGGTGTCATCTGCATATCTGAGATTATTGATATTTCTCCCAGCAATCTTGATTCCAGCTTGTGTTTCTTCCAGTCCAGCATTTCTCATGATGTACTCTGCATATAAGTTAAATAAGCAGGGTGACAATATACAGCCTTGACGTACTCCTTTTCCTATTTGGAACCAGTCTGTTGTTCCATGTCCAGTTCTAACTGTTGCTTCCTGACCTGCATACAGATTTCTCAAGAGGCAGGTCAAGTGGTCTGGTATTCCCATCTCTTTCAGAATTTTCCACAGTTTACTGTGATCCACACAGTCAAAGGCTTTGGCATAATCAATAAAGCAGAAATAGATGTTTTTCTGGAACTCTCTTGCTTTTTCCATGATCCAGCGGATGTTGGCAATTTGATCTCTGGTTCCTCTGTGCTTTTGAAAACCAGCTTCAACATCTGGACGTTCATGATTCACATATTGCTGAAGCCTGATTTGGAGAATTTTGAACATTGCTTTACTAGTTTGTGAGATGAGTGCAACTGTGCAGTAGTTCGAGCATTCTTTGGCATTGCTTTTCTTTGAGATTGAAATGAAAACTGACCTTTTCCAGTCCTGTGGCCACTGCTGAGTTTTCCAGATTTGCTGGCTTATAGAGTGCAGCACTTTCACAGCATCATCTTTTAGGATTTGAAATAGCTCAACTGGAATTCCATCACCTCCACTAGCTTTGTTCATAGTGATGCTTTCTAAGGCCTGCTTGACTTCACATTCCAGGATGTCTGGCTCTTGGTGAGTGATCACACCATCGTGATTATCTGGGTCATGAAGATCTTTTTTGTACACGTCTTCTGTATATTATTGCCACCTCTTCTTAATATATTCTGTTTCTGTTAGTTCCATACCATTTCTGTCCTTTATCAAGCCCATCTTTGCATGAAATGTTCCCTTGGTATCTCTTATTTTCTTGAAGAGATCTCTAGTCTTTTTCATTCTGTTCTTTTCCTATATTTCTTTTCATTGATCACTGAAGAAGGCTTTCTTATCTATTCTTGCTATTCATTGGAATTCTGCATTATACATATGTGCATATATATATATCTTATATCTTTCCTTTTCTCCTTTACTTTTCAATTATATTCTTTCCTTTTCTTATATCTTTCCTTTTCTCCTTTGTTTTTCTTTTTTTTTAATTAATTTTTATTTTTTTTTGTTTTACTTTACAATAATGTATTTGTTTTGCTATACATTGACATGAATCAGCCACGAGTGTACATGAACTTCCAATCTGACCCCACCTCCCACCACCTGCCCCACACCTTCCCTCTGGATTATCCCCTTGCATCAGTTCCAAGCATCTTGCATCCTGCATCAAACCTATATATCTCCTTCTTTGCTCATATCATGTTCTGACTGAAATGGGCTCATCATCACACAGAAAACTTCTTATTCTTCAGTGTTATGTCAGAAGTTACCTTCTCTATCATGCCTTCCTTAACTACTAACCGTCAGTTTACATGCTTCTTCCACCTATTTTCACAGATCACGCTGTGTTATACAACTAGAAAACCATATACCACTAGAAAACCGTTCTCACTCACCCCATCAATACACTAATAAATCCCAGTGAAGAGAGTCCTTTTCCTTTTTCTTATTTTATTCTTACAACAAGTTTATAGAATTCATTAATAGCATTATGATAATCATGTCATATGATTATCACATAGGATCATCATATGTCTTTGACCAATTTATCACTTGGCTAAAAGATAACATTTATGATATAAAGGGCTAGAAAATATTTTGAAAAAGCATGCCATTCACAATCCTACTTTGTAAATGTACATATATATTATATATAAATATGTATTTACATGTATATGTAAATAAACATATATACTTTTAGAAAAGAGTGTAGGGTTTTATAAATTTTAATTAATTTGCATAGTAAAGTATATTTATAATTTCCTTTCCATTACTAAACCAAATCCTACTTTGTAAATGTACATATATATTATATATAAATATGTATTTACATGTATATGTAAATAAACATATATACTTTTAGAAAAGAGTGTAGGGTTTTATAAATTTTAATTAATTTGCATAGTAAAGTATATTTATAATTTCCTTTCCATTACTAAACCAATTATCCTCAATTAACTGCTTTTTCTCGCCTCAAATCAGTTACTTAGTTTAAAAAATACGTCTGATTTATCAGTGCTACCTCTTGATACCATCTTCTTCCAAACCTCTCCTGTTAGTAGAGAAAAGGGACTTGAAAGGAAATTGTAGATTAGCATTGCATTTATGCATTTAAAAAATCATTATACATGTAATATCATTTTGACAGAAAAATCAAAATGACTAGAAAATAGACAGTGTAAAGGAATTGTAAAATACAATCTTCCCCTCCCAAATATTAGGGTTGTATGAAAAGAAATTTACTAGTAGGTAATAAGTTGTCTACATCAGTATTGCTTAACTGATTACACACAAAAAAGACAAGACTACCTTTCTCAGTTCAGTTCAGTTCAGTTGCTCAGTCACATCTGACTCTTTGTGACCCCATAAATCACAAGACCTGTTCAGTCGCGCAGTCGTGTCCTACTCTTTGCGACCCCGTGAATCGCAGCACGCCAGGCCTCCCTGTCCATCACCAACTCCCGGAGTTCACTCAGACTCACGTCCATTGAGTCTGTGATGCCATCCAGCCATCTCATCCTCGGTCGTCCCTTTCTCCTCCTGCCCCCAATCCCTCCCAGCATCAGGGTCTTTTCCAATGAGTCAACTCTTCGCATAAGGTGCCCAAAGTACTGGAGCTTCAGTTTTAGCATCATTCCTTCCAAATAAATCCCAGGGTTGATCTCCTTCAGAATGGACTGGTTGGATCTCCTTGACAGACCCACCACCCTCGAAAATAAGACGATCACTTGCATGTGATTTGTGCCCATTTGGCTGCACACATGTGCCTGAGCAAGGACATGCACGTCCGTCTCCACACCTGCTGGCCCACATGTCCTAACCCAGAGACAAGACATCTCTGCTCCTGCCGAGGTAAACCCCTCTTCAAAACAGTTTCCCTTCTAATTCATCGTAGGAAAATCACTAACTGCAAGCAGTTCCGAAAACCATCTCTCTCCGAGAGCTCTGTCCTAAAGTGGAGACCAGCCACTCGCTCCACAGCAAAATGGTTGTCTGAAGTCAGAGTGTGAAGGGATTGTCAGAAGTTTACAGTGCACCCAAGCAGGACTCCTTGGCTGCTGTCCCTCCTGGACTCTGATCCTGGGATGAGCTCAGAGCCATGTTGGCCAAGGACATGGAACAGTAAGCGAGACTCCACTAGGCTTTGGCATCAAGCAGCCCCATGAAAGTGTCTTTGGCTGACACTGGCTGTGAGAGCGTGGGCAAGCCTTAAACTGGAAGTTTGTGCAGTTTCAACGAGGCTGTGTGTGAAAGCTCCTAGCCTAGTGGCCTGGGACACCCAGTAATAGGAGGTGATTGATCAGGAGTGAGTGGACCTCGCAGAGTGCTGCCTTCCTCGGACTTTAGATTCTGAAAAGTTTCACTTTGAATCTTGTCTCCTCCACCTGTTGCCTGGAGATTCTGTACAGTAGTCTCAACCTCTCTGAATGTCAACTTCTCATCCCAAGAAAAGCAACACCCCCACCAAACTCACAGAGCCTTTGGAAGACTCATGTTGCTGCTGCTGCTGCTGCTGCTAAGTCGCTTCAGTCGTGACCGACTCTGTGCGACCCCATAGACGGCAGCCCACCAGGCTGTGCCGTCCCTGGGATTCTCCAGGCAAGAACACTGGAGTGGGCTGCCATTTCCTTCTCCAGTGCATGAAAGGGAAAAGGGAAGACTCATGTTAGTGGATCATAAGAACTTAGCCCAAGCTAGGAAAGGTGACTACTTAGAAAGACATGGTGCTTTCTGCTCCTTTTTATTCTTCTCTAAAATGAATAGCCCATGAGAAGGCAGGATGAAGGTAGCTGCTTCCCCCCTAGGGTAAAACTCTAGACGGGAAACTGGACTGGGGCAAGGAATGTGTGCCTGTTGGAGAGAGTTTATTGCCTGTGACAGAGGTCACCGAATGGTCATTTAGAAAAAACCAGTCCCTAATTTCCCTTGTCACTTGGGCTGAAGGAAACCTCCCTTTGCCTGGGTTCAGTGTTTGGATCAGACTCCCCACAAAAGGGAAAGGGTTTCCACTTGAACTGAGGGCAATTCTTCCTTAAGGGCCTTGCCTTAGGCAGCCTTTGAGCCTGGTGAAATGGTCTAAATAGGCCTGTAGGGTTTGTTTATGCCTTTAGACCTAAGAAGGCTCTTTCTGTCTTGGCTGTGTATCCTTGGGTGACTGGTTTCATCTCTCTGAATCCCTGTTTCTTCATTTTAAAAGGCTGACGAGGTCATGCCTCCTCCGAGGGGTTCTCATGGAACTGAACGCCCAGTTTCATGTCGAGTGGGTAGTTAGCTGTTGTGGTGGCTGAGAAAAGAGGGGCGCCCCCAGGGCCTCTGCCTCTTCAGCCTCCTCCTTCCTGGGCAGAGCCAGTCGTCTCAGGCGGTGCCTTAGGCTTAGCCCTGAACTCTTCCTGGGTGGAGGACTTACTAGCTGATCAGATACCAAGGATGGTTGGGAAATGAGGGCCTTAAAAAATCTTTCCAATTCCTCAAAAAGTTAAACATTATATAGCCCAGCAATTCTATTTCTAGATGTATTACCCGCAAAGAATGGAGAACAGGTCTAATAAATACTTACACATGACTATTGCTAGAGCACCATTTACTCCAGCCAGAAGGTGGAAGGAGTCCAATGTCCATGGATGGATGGATGGATAGACAAAGTGTGACATGTGGTATATGCATAAAATGGAATAGTATTCATCCATGAAAAGAAGGAGTGTGGGCACGGCCACAGCATGGCTGGGCCTCGAAAAAGCTTAAGAGGCCAGACACAGGAGGGCACATCTTGTGTGACTCCATTTATATGAAATATTTAGAGTGAGTGAATCCCTAATGTCAGAAAACACGCCTGTGGTTTCCAGGGGCCTTAGGAGAGAGTAAGATGAGGATACGGGGTTTCTTTGGGGGGTTGAAAATGTTCTGAGACTAGAAAGAAATGATGGCTGCACAGCGTTGTGAATGTTCAGAATGCCACAGAGTTGTACATGGAAAAGTGGTTATATTCAGGTTATAGCAGTTTTACCTGAATTAAAAAAAAATATTTCGCGCCAACCTTTTGGCCTCTCGATGCCAGCATGAAGAAGACAGAAGGAAAAGGAGGCAACAGTTGCTGAAGCACTGGTTTAAAAATTGTGCACTGTGAGGGCAGGGCGGTCTCCTCGGCCTCTTTAATGAAGACAAAGAAGGCAAGAGCTACGTAGGTGGGAAGCCACCGTTCAGCAGATAGATGGCAATGCGAGGAACGCCAGCCATCAGCTTCTCAGGAGGGGTCAGCGGCTCGGGCGTGTTTTTTCTGAAGTCGAGTCAACACGTGAAGTGTGCAAACACCGCTGCGGATCCCTTTGTCCCAGCTCCCACTCGACCCTCCCCACCAGCCCTCTCGTCTTGGCGGCGTCCCGTTTTCCGAACAGCAGCTGCGCACAGTTGAATAGTAAATCAGACACCCTAAAAAAACCGTTGTCTTAAAACAATGTCTCCGATTTCCCAGATATTTCATTTCTCTTTTCCTTCCCCCAGACCCTTGCCTCAGACAGCCTGGGAATCGGCCCATTCAGGTTCGAGCCTTGTGCGGTTCTGCCAGGGGGGTCGTGAGTGGATTCCTGTTAGTGCAAAGTGGTTTCGGGGCAGAACTGACAGGCAGAGTACATTTCAGGCTGCTTCTGTGCACCATTAGGAGGTCTGCTGTTAACAAATGCTCTTGAGCAGGGAGTGGCTGGGCAGCTAAGGTTTTCTGGGGACACGACTCCCCAGGATGAGGCCCAAGATGGTGAGGATTTTGGCCCCAGCCCCTGGATTCTCGCGAGCCATTCTGCAGAAAGCCCATCCTGGCAGCCTGCAGCGAAGGCTCTGCTGGTTTCCAGCTCACTGTCTAGGATGGGGGCAAGTTTCCTGGGGAAGAGCCAAGGGAATGTGGGGAGGTCTCCTTCCCAAGGGGCCGTGCCAGGCTTCGAGACGGATCCTGCCACCATGCCCACCTAAGCACAGGCTCACAAGCCCTGGCCCTGTGGGTGTCAGCTCAGACCCCAACTTCATGCGAGTCAGGGTTTCTTAGCCTCAACTCTATTGGCTTTTAGGTCAGGTCATCCTTTGTCAGGGGAACTATTGACATCTAGAAAAGTCAGGTGGCTTCTCAGAGTCAGGTGGCTGCTAAGCGATAGAGTGTATCAGATATTCACGAAGCAAACCCTTGATACTACCTATTGTGTATCAGCACTGCTGGCCAGCAAGTACTTATTGAACACCTACAAGATGTCAGCATTCGGATATGGTAAAGAACAAAATATGCCTTGTCACTGCAGAGGGGATGGAAAATAAACTTGTAAACCAGAGTCTCAGCACTACTGACCTTTGGGACTTGATGGTGCTTGGTTTTGGGGGCTGCTCCATGCTTTATACGGTGCTTAACAGCTTCCTGGCTGTCTGTAGATTCTAGTAGCATACCCGACATTTCACAGCCTGAAATGCTCCAGACATTGCCGGCCGTGCCCAGCCTGGGGGAGGGGGCAGGGGCGGTCATCTCATGCTGACAACCGCTGACTTGGAATTTACGGAGACAACCTGAAAGTGAGGTGGAGTGATCCGAGTCAAAGGAGAGGCCTGTCTGCCCAGAGAGAAGCAGAGGTGTTCCAGAGATGACCTCGGGGAGGAGTCTTCAGAGATGAGAGCAGCCCCAGGCGCGAGACAGTCCGCCCTGCTAAGCAGGACGCCAGTATTTCCATCAGCAATTGGACCTGGCGGTTTCTCCGAAATTACCTGATTTCATCACTGGTTTATTATCAGCACCCCCCCATTAAGCAGTAACATCTGTGAGACCAGGCACTCTGTCCGGCCAGTGATAGTAAGATGCCAGAAGCTCGAACCACGCCAGACACAGACGCCAGAGGGCAAATAACAGGATGAGTCATCCGGATCATCTTCTGCCTGTGAGACCACTGTGACTTCTGGTCCTCTTACCCTGACCCTCTCTTATTTCTCCCTCTCCGTCTCCTGGCTTTTGCTCTCTCCCCCTCGGTACCAAAACATACGCACTCAAGGTCAGAAGCAGACACAGACCCCCTCCCACAGACAGACACACATTCCCATTGCAACGCGCCAGCAGGGAATCAGAAGAGGAGACCAAAACATGTCCCTGACTCCGTGTTCTGAGAACGTCAGCCATCCCGAGCCCAACAGCAGGTCGCCGGCTTGCAGATCGTCCCAGAAACCAGCTGGCCTCTGAGCGCCTCGGCAAGCGTCGCTCTCTCCCGGTCGGAGGGCGCCACGGGTTCTGTGTCCCGGCCGAGAAACCGTGTGACCCTTTGCATCGGGGCACTACCCTTTACCGCCACATTTATAGCGAAAAAGAACATGAGGAAGACACCTCCTCTGCCCCCCACCAAAGTAACTGCATAAATGACATACCCACACCAACTCTGTGGTTCGGAAGTCCATAGAAGCAGTTCTAGTCTCTTGGCAAAGACTAGGAAAGGCTGGCAGGGTAGGCAGTTCAGAAAATGTGATCTTTTACTTACCCAGATGTATATGATGCTTGCTACATAAATTTGAGGGCACTTTGCTAAACACTTTATATGGTGTGAGTGAGTGACTGAGTGAAGTCGCTCAGTTATGTCCGACTCTTTGCGTCCCTGTGGACTGTAGTCTACCAGGCTCCTCCGTCCATGGGATTTTCCAGGCAAGAGTGCTGGAGTGGGTTGCCATTTCCTTCTCCAGGGGGTCTTCCCAACCCAGGAATCGAACCCGGGTCTCCCACATTGCAGGCAGATGCTTTACCATCTGAGCCACCAGGGAAGCCCAAAAGGCCGCAACTGCCTTTCCGATTGAGGACAGTGATTGGGAAAGAGCAAAGCAGGCAAATAAACAAATTATATATATGTACTTATTTTTAACATGTTCTGCTAGACAGGCCACAGGCCTCTCTCAGGTAACACATGCATGGCAACCTAACCTAGAAAGGGGCCTCTTGCTGGGAGAGAATGGGACTCTGCTTCCTCTCCTCCTGGGCTGTGAGTGAACCATCTGTCCGTTCAGAGAAAGTTGAGATCCAGTGGCCACTGGGCTAAATCAAAGCATCCACCTGTTTTTCCAAAATCCACACAGAGGAACTGTTAAAAATTTGGAGGCAGTGTTATTGATGTAGCGATTTTGACCCCAAAGTGTATTTGAGTTGAAGGAGGAACCAGGGTGTTCATGGAATACAGAGGGCAAATCAGAGAAATGAGCAAGGTTCAGAATTCTTCCCAAACGCCAGCGGATCGCCTGTGACTCGGGGTGGTAAGATGTCCGCTGGGCTGCCTAGGCTCTGGGGAACTCCTCTTGGTTTTTACAGGTTCCTCTGTTCTTCATGTCACCCCTAGATAATGCTTATAATCACATTGTTTGAGCATCATGTATGTATCCGTTTGTTCTAAATACTTTATGTGACGGTAATGTTACCCAAAATGCAATGAGGCGCTGTTGTATCCATGTTGTACGAATCAATAATTATGACCTAGGGAGTTAAGGCAGATCTTCAAGTTCACCCAGCCAGGAAGTGGTGACAAGGGCACTTGAATCATCCATCACAGTCAACACTGCCTAATACCGGTGTGTTTCACTAGCTATTCACTTTCTACCCGGGGGCACTCCCAGCCCCTCCGTGGCTTCAGTCATCATGTCTGTGACAGTCATCAAGAATGTTTCAATCTCCATCCCAGCTTCAATCTGTTGCTCACGTCTGCCTGAATCACAGTGCTTCAAGCAGCCAAGCTCAATGGGGAAAACATTGTGCGATTGGTGATGCCTGCTCTGGGTGCAGAAGTGGCCGTCGGTGGCACATGTGCTGTTTGCCGTCCTGTGTATGTGTTCTTCAGTTTCCATTGCCGACCAGTACTTTGTCTTCTGAACTCCAAGTCCAGATTTTCAACTGTGTCTGAGGTACCTTGTCTCCACTGCAGCATCCCATTGGCCTCTCAGACTCCCCAAAGCTGGCTGCTTCTCTCATGGTCCCTAGTGAGGCTGAAAAAGAACTGTTTACACAGCTTTCAAGTTTGAAGCCTGAGAGCTGAGCTTAGCTCTTCTCTCTCCTTGATTCAATACTCTGACTGTACGTTTTCTCCATTCTACTTTTCAAATACTTTAAGAGTTGGCTGTGAGCACTCACGTCCCACTCCTTGAGTCTAAGATAGGTCTCCTTTGAAACGACTGCAAGAACCAACTAACCGGTGCTCCTGCCTCCAGACCTGCCAACTCACTGCCAAGTATTCTTTGCTGAACCACAAACCTGGATATGCATCTTCCTTGCCCACTTTGTGGCTCCCCTAAGGTCCAGACTCTTCAGCTGGCATATGAGACCAGTCTCCATGAGTTCATTTTTGGTTTTTTTTTTTTTTTTTGGTTTTTGATGTGAATCATTTGCAAAGTTATAGAACTTGCTGCTGTATTGCTTTTTTTTTTTTTTTTTTATGTTTTGTTTTTTTGGCCATGAGTCATGTGAGATCTCTCTCCCCATCCAGGGCCCTACTCCCTGCACTGGAAGGCAAAGTCTTAACCCCTGGACCTCCAGGGAATTCCCCCACCATGAGCTCTTGTGCTGACTGTTCTGATGTCTCCCTAGTTCCTCCATGAGTCACCCCGTGGCGTGGCACCTGTTCTTCAGCAGTGTAACCACCCTGCTCTACCAGCCCCTCACCATTCATGCCTGGGTGTCCCTGCTCACACTGTTTCTCCCCCTGAGCATAGTCTGCACAGTTTAGTCATTCTTTATAGGAACCTCCATGCCCTCAGTTAGCAGGCAGCACCCATCACAGATTACCCCCCAGCTGTACGAAGCGTTGTCTGGAGGACTAGTGCAGCCATCACAAGCCATCCACAGAGCGGCTGGGCCTTCCCCTGCCTGTCCTTTCCTGAGGCTCCTTCAAAACTGCAGCTGTTAGCATGGGATTTACAGCACCAAGGTATCCTTCAGACAGGACCCCCGTGGAAGCTGGATGGTTGAGACCCATGACCTCAATCACCCCCCAGCAATGTCCCCTGGCACTGCAGCTGATGGGGTTTTGCACTAGCTTACAGCTTACTATTTCAGGGCACACGGCTCATGCCAGCCTCATAGCGTTTGGTGTTGATTTAAGAATTTGAGCTGCGTGAGGGCAGGGGCCAATCAGAAACATCTTTACCTTCCTGTTGTACCTGGACTTGGTATCTGGGACAAGGCAGGCAGTCAAGAAATGGTTGGCTGAGGACTGAATGGAATGAACCAAACAGTAGATGAATCTGTCTCAGCATTTCCTCTATTAGCTTGGGGATCTTGGTCGGATTTTGTAACCTCTCTACTCCTTTTCCCTGACCACAGAACTGGGATTAATGGAAGTGCCCTATGGGGGGTTCTTCAGACTTTGTTATTGATGAGTAGCCGATGGATGGATGGATGGATATTCCTGCTGATGAATAAGTGGATTAACAGATAAATAAGTTATTTAATGGATTCATTTAATACATGTGTAATTACAGAGAAATATCCTTCCATACTGCCAAAAACCATCAGCAGCCACACACTAAATACAGTCACCCAACCACAAATGGTCCCCCAGGAAACAATCAACTAACAGCAACTTTTGCAGGCCTAGGGATGGCATGAAGCCTCCCTCTGGGCACTCTTTTCACCAAATACCCTTCCCCAAAAGAAAAGGGCAGGGAAGGGGGGATGAGAGAGGAAGGAAAGGAGAGACAGTAAGAGTGCACATGCACACATGCCCAGAGGCTCACAGAAGTGGCTTAACGCCGAGCCAGCCAGTTGCTTCACCCTAAGCCTCTGCCCTCATGCGCGCCTCCCCGGGAACGGTGTTCGGGCCTGAGGTTTACTCTTGCAAAAGAAGGTGGTGCAGACAGGATCTCGAGCTCCCAGCCACTCTGCTTCTAAGTTAATCTGTCATCTCGGTAGTGCTTGTGTGTAAAGAAGGCAGGAAGGTGGAGAGAGACACCCCTGAGTGCTTCTTCTCTGACCTGTTAGAGGTCATCCCTCATCTGCCTTGGATCTCTCACCTGTCGCCAAGAGAACTAACCCACTTTGAAAACCCAGATCTTCCTGTCAGGGCACTCTGCGGACCCCCAAGACTTCTCTTTGGCCCCTCCCGGCTCGGCCGTATCAGCTGAGTAATCTCCCCCAGCGTTCTGACACACAGCTGCAAGAGATGAAAACTGTACTGTTGATAGATGAAACTTTGGATAAGATTACATGGTTTTGAATATCTTGATGACATATTTGTCTGAAAAGTCTTTTAGAGGACGGCCTAATATAAATGCGCGGAAATGTTTCTAATGACTAGCATTTGTCTACAGACTTCGTTGGAGAAATTAGCATTCATGTGTCTTTGGATGTCATTTGCATTTGTATGTGGGGACCAACTTTTGAATAATCATCTCTTCCAGCCCAGAAGTGTTAACTATTTACTCTGAACACAGGCTGGTTTCCTTCTCAGGCTATCGGGCTGGGTCTGTGGTGTCCAGAAATAGGGTAATGATGTAATGGGCATGTATCCCACAGCTCTGGACCACTGGAACCTTCTAAGGCGTCCTCAGACACCTTTTGCCCTAGCAAACATTTCCTTGGCTCTGCTGCTTTCTGGCCCCCTCCACCTCACTGTTGTAATCACTTTCCCTCATCCCAGGCAGCTTCAGGCCTTTCTGAGAACTCCAGACCTGCAAGGGCAAAGGTTGAGACCTCTCTGGCCACGAGTCCGCTTGGGATTCTCCCCAGGACAACACACATTCCGCTGAAAGGCCACGGAAAGGAGTCAGTGTGTGCAGACATCTTGGGTGCCATTCCCTTCCGTGGTTTCGTAGCGGTCCTTTGGCTGAAGTCCAGAGTAACTGTCCTGGTCCAATTTTGCAGTAAGTAGGAGGAGAACAAAATGTCTGGATAGAGCCAAGCAGAGGGGAAGTTCACACAAAGCCCTGATCTGCTCTGGGATGTCCAGGAAGAAAATTAACCTCTGTTGGCATCCATTTTTGCATCTATAATTTGGGGAGGAAATTCCACCAACGGCTTCCCTGGTGGCTCAGAGGTTAAAGCGTCTGCCTCCAATACAGGAGACCCGGGTTCGATCCCTGGGTTGGGAAGATCCCCTGGAGAAGGAAATGGCAATCCACTCCAGTACTCTTGCCTGGAGAATCCCATGGACGGAGAAGCCTAGTAGGTACAGTCCACGGGGTCGCAAAGAGTCGGACACGACTGAGCGACTTCACTTCACCTCACCTCACCCAGAATTAAAAAGACAAGAGAAGGTCATGCATCTGAAATGCCAGGACTTGGACATAGTAGACACTCGCTGCCGGCGCTTCAGTATTTCCTAACGAACCGTCAGCAACAGCATGAAGGCTTCTGATGGAGACTTTTGCAAAGAGCAAAAAGTGATGCTCTGGCTTCAGCGTGAGATTCATTTGGGAGAGTTTCACAGAGGGAGCTTCTGTTTTGGGGGAGCTGAATGGCTTCGAGGGTCATTCTCTGCATGAGCTCTGGGTCTCCAATACAATCCCCCTGTGCACGTTCGTTCTCCGAGGGCTTTCCCGTCGTGTCAGAAGAAAGCCCAGCCTGTTCTGCCTCAGGGCTTCCTCTGCAGGCAGCAGGTCAGATGAGGCCCACTGCAGGCTCCCCTCTGGGGCTCCGCACCTTCCACAAAGCAGGTGTTTCGTGACTGCCGGGTACATGAATGGGTGTGGCCCTGTGAATCCTGGCTGCCCCACGCTGCGTCCTCCTAGACTGTGGAGCAGGAATATCAACAGTCTGCGTTTCCAAGAGACAAGTGTCTCTAATAATAAATGAGCCGCAGGGGCAGCAACAGGCCTAACATTTCTGGAGCCCTCGGTCAAGGCCAGACTCTGTGCCGTGTGCAGTCCGGGGCTGTCTAATGTTGACACCCTATGGGCCACCGCCAGCTGTCCCCTCCCATCCCAACAGAAACTTGGATGGAGGATGGGAAGAGAGGGCTTGGGAACCCTGGGATGATGGCTCCAGGCTGCCAGCCTCCAGGCTGCTCGGGGTGCTGTTTCTTCCACGGACTCTGTTCTGTTGTAAAGCATAAGTAGCTCATTTCAGCCATCACCCTCTCTCGGAAATATCCCCCCAAACCCCCAGGTTTGGGGGATCTGTGTTTCCATACATGACCACATGCAACCTTTTAGAGACTCTGAGAACTGGAAGATGAAAGATGACGATTAAACCTGCAAGTAATTAGGAATGGCAGCACTCTCTGGATGGAAGTGAATGAGCAAAGTTCAGCTGTTCCCATGATAACAACTGATTTGCCATCAATGGAAAATAATGCTGGGGTCAGGGAGTGGGTGGGCGACCTGCCTTGCTGACACCCAGGGCCTGTGCCCTGACTGAGATTTGGCTTGGCGCTGACCCTGGGGCATTCCAGCTTACATGTCACAGGACATGTGTTATTCCTCTCCTAAGCTCAGACTTGCTTGTCTGTCTGTCCACAGCCTGGAAACCTCTGGGAGGACGAGGCTCAGCGCTGAGATGAGGATGCTCAAGACATGTCCATGGGATGAGCAAACGTGCTCACTTCCGAGGTCCTTTCCACCCGCTGCGTGTCCCAGCCTACAAACGACTGTTCTTACACGCTGGGGTCTCTCTCTGTCTCCCCCTCTCTCTAACTCTCTCCATCTCTGCCTTTGTTTTGTTCTCTCTGTCTCTGTCTGTCTCTCTGTCTCTCTCAGAATGGTGCTAACAAGGAGGGAGGAGTGGAGGACTGAAACCTGCTCCGTCAAAATTATTTGATCTGTTTCCATCTTTCCGTCGGGCCCCAGTGAACAGCCCACGAGCTCTCTGCTGCCATGTTAATGTCCCGGGCGATGCTATCTGGTGGCCCACATCTCATGCCAGAGGCAACACCCGCTCCCGAAGAATCCCAGCCCACGTCCCACCCTTCCGAGAGAGGCAGAGCCCATCTCCCTTGACGCCTGGGTGGCTGAGGCGGTTTTTTCTTGAACACTGCACCTTGAGAACATTTTTATGTGCCTCTTGCCAAACCTGAAACTTGATGTTGGGATTGTTGGTGATCCTCCAAGAGGCCGGGCCTCCAGTTCAGGCACCAGAACACACCTGGCCACTCCCAGAAGCGCTTTTCCCAAGCGCCAGGAAGTTACACCTCGTCCTTGGGGTAGGAGCAGCTTGGGAGAATGGCCCAGAATCTTCCAGCATCACTTTCATTCTGTTATCTTGAAACAAACACGTTAACCTGCAGATGTGGCTACTGGAGGTAGCCTCTACTGAGACTAAATCGACTGGCCCCCCAGTGCAAACACATCGTTAAATGAATACACATGTAACATATGCATTTATGATTGATGTGTCTGCGAGCTTTCCCTGTGTTTTCACTCGCCCTTTATTTTAAGTATCACTGCCCGCCTGCCGACCGTGCTGTTCCTCCGTGCTCTACTATTGAGACATGGAGTGATTTAAAGAAACGTGTATAAACATCACCCGCCGACACACCGTTCGTTCCACCCAAATCCCTTTAAGGAGACATATATTCCTATGGTTTAGATCACGTAAGTTACTTTTTCATGTAGTCTTTTTAAATATTGATTTATTTGGATTTATTTGGCGCACAGGGCCTTAGTTGTGGCACTCGGAATCTTTAGCTGCAGTATGTGACCTCTTAGTCTCGGCACGTGGGATCTGGCTCCCTGAACGGGAATGGAAGCCGGGGCCCCTGTGTTGGGAGCACAGAGTCTGAGGCTCTGGACCACCAGGCAAGTCCCTGGGTCAAATACTTCATAATGAAAAAGGCACAGTGGCAAAGCTGGCCCTGCGTGTTTGTCTGCAGAGGGTGACTCTGGGGGGAGGGGTTTAAGAGGAGGCACGACTGAGACTATTTCTGATCTTCCGTCAGGACATTCAAAGCCTGGGCCTGATGCTGAGGATGGGTGGGCAGTCAGGCGCCGAGTATGAAGGCAGAGCTCACTGCGGCCAAGGGGCCGTGTTCTACGCAGGAGCCCCATCCTCAAGGGCTCCGCAGAAGCTTCTGGAACATTCGCTGGTGGAGATCACTCTGGGCACACAAGGGGCCAGGGGAGGGGTATCGGCAGCTTCTTCCCCGGATTCAGTTTCGTGTCCCTGTTGAGCTCCACCTCCTCTCCCACCCTCACTCCACCCCCTGCCAGGTCCATGCTCTGCTTCTCTCTACTCGGGTCTAGGTCCCAGGAGGCAGAGATGAGCATGTGGGCAAGCTCCCCAAGCCCGCTGGCTTCCATGTGGGTCAGGCCTCTGAGTAACACTGGGTGGGGGGTGGGGGGGTGTGTGCGCCTGTCTCCCTCCCCTCGGGATCACTTGTGTCCTTGACTGAAGGTTACGGCTAGCGTCAGAGGCAGGCTGCCCTGTCAATCAGCTCTCTCCCTCCCCTGCACGCCTCCCTTCTCGTCTCTCCCTGTGTCTCCCTGTCTGTCCCCATCTCTTTCTTCCTCTCCTCCCTCTTCTCCTCTGAGTCTTAGACTCACAAGCTCTTCTCTTGCCTTTCCCGGCAGCAGGAGGTGGTCCTGGCTCCCTGAGGTTGGAAGCCCCAGGAAGCTATACTTCCCCTAAAGGCTTCGCTGTACCCTGTGTTCCTGTGCCTGGCCAGCATTCCCTTCTTAAAACTCCTCTTGGTTCCCCAGGTCCACTCCTTGCCAGGACCCAAGAGACACAGAGTTGTGGATCAGATAGAGTCACATGGGTGTGCTTCTCCCAGGTGCCCAGAGGTGCCCCCCTGGAGAGGGACCTCCTTTGCCATACCTCACCAGGACCTTACTGCCTTCCGCAGCCACCCCACAAACTCCAGACCCCCGAATCAGAGCTGAGCGACGTGAAGGGGCAGAGCGCAGACCCTGTGGGTTACACACACGCTTCCTCCTGGTGTCCTCAGTCAAGGGGGATGACGCGACATTTCATCAGGTTAAGTGATGAGGCGACTACCCAGTCTTACTTCTCATCAGGCTCTCAAAGCCTGTGGAGGCTGTAGGAAAGCACCTTGAAAGTCGCCGTGCAGTAACCCAGTGGACGTGCTCCCATCTGGGTGGTGTAGCGGCAGCCTCCCAACTAGGCGAGGAGTTCTTGGGTCAGGAAACGTGTCTTTTGCATAGCTTGTTGTCCCTCTGCAGGGTTTACCCCAGTGCCGTCCATGCACCCAAGAGCTTGGGAAATGACTGCTCCACAGCGACTAGTCAGCTTGTGATTTTTGAAGGAAGGCAAGACAATTTCCTGGGACTTCCAAGGGGAAGGCAAAGAGTACCTACCCATGTCTAAACTCTTAAAAGTAGAGGCAGTTACTTTGCCTAATTCTAGAATTATATCACAAATTCTGTACAAATCATATTTAAATGGATAGCCCTACCATAAATGACTCTGAAGGGAATACATCAGGTAGAACAGGTTGACTGCTTCAGCTCCTTCAATTTTATCTGTTTCCGCTATAGAAGCTGATTATGCAAAAAAAAAAAAAAAAAGTCACTTTGCTCATTCAGTATTCTTATAGCTAGGAATGGCTTTGTGACTCATTTCTCAAAAGTAAGATAAACATTCCAATGGTACCATCAATTTCCCTTTTGTTTTTACCATCTTGGAATGCAAACATGATGGCTGGAACTTCAGCAGCAAACCTTGGGAAGAGGAAGTATAGCAAGGAGGGAAAGATGAGAATTGCAGAGACAGTGAGCTCTTGACCTTGATAATTGTAAACCACTGAACTACTGATATCAATCAACTACCTCCAGAATTGTTTGTGCATTTGTGTGTGTATATGTGAGAGAGAACATTAACTCCTCTTTATTGTTGTTTAGTAGCTCAGTCATGACCAACTCTTTTGTGATCCCATGGACTGTAGCCCCCCAGGCTCCCTTGTCTATGGGATCTCCCAGAATCCTGGAGTGGGTTGCTGTTTCCTTCTCCAGGGGATCTTCCTGACCCAGGGATCAAACTTGAGTCTCCTGCATTGGCAGGCAAACTCTTTACTGATGAGCCATCAGGGAAGCCTAAATCCCCATTAATTAATTATTCTGTTTCTTGTAGCCAAAGATACTCCTATCTGGTACAGTAAAAAATGTGTTGATAAAATTCCTTCTCTTTCTTCAATACTTCATTGGCTTTTCACATTGAAATCTGCATAGGGCAGTTTTCTGAGTGAGAGGGCTCGTTCAGGATTAATTCGAGCCTGTTTGACCCACCACCCTGACTAATGCCCGAGACCCCCTTTCAGCCTCTTCTTAGCAGCTCTTGAGCCCCTTCAGAGCAGATGCCAAGTGACATTTACATCCCTAGTGATCAACACTGAAGTTTTCGTGTCACTGGCATTGGATTAAAGATGGGCCCTGAAGAAAGAAAATAAGCTTCATAAGGTCCAGAGAGGGCGGTACAGTAACTACCACTTACTGAGGGACTAATACACGCAAAGCACTTTCCAGTCCTCGTTTCATAAAGTATCTGTAGCCCCATTTTACAGATGAAAATCCTGACGCTCAAAGAGTTTGCTTAAGGATCCTGAAGCTTGTAAATGACACAGAAAAAACGTGAACCCCCAGCTCCCTCACAGACGTCTTCCCTGTGAGACGAACAGTTCAGATCATGGAAACCACCGCGGGGACTTTGTTTTTCTCACCTCAGCATCTGAAGACACCAGCAGACCCAGCCAGGTGCCGATCGCCTTGACACAGACTCTGCGTGAAACCTTCAAAGGGTCTAGAATTCAATCCCCAGCAGGTTCCGAGGAGGACGGTCTGGGGCTTTGGAGAAAGCAGCCTTTTCCACCGTCTCATTTGCATGCTGGATGTCTACTGAAAGTTGCTATGGTGATCCGTTTGACCAGAAGTTTCCGCTGAATCATCCCAACACATATATGAAAACAGAGATGTGGTTTGGGGACCCAGGGCCCGCAGCCGGGGGAGACGCTTCCATCTTTCACTTGTGACTCACTCGTGGTCGTGCGTAGGCCCAGCTGGCAGGGAGGTGAGACCTCTGGGGCAGGTGTCGCTCCCCGGAGAGGTTTTGCACAGCAGGGCGCACACAGTCAGTCCCCTCTGGGGACAGAAAGAGTGGAGCAGGAAAGGAGGAACAGCACCCAAGCGATGCCCTGTTCCCTCGGCTCATTCCAGGGCTCAGGTCCTCTGGGCAGACATCTCTGTTTGGAGATACATACCACCCACCCCCCCACCCCCGTCAACCTAAAAGGCAGGAGGGGAGGGGGCTCTGATCCAGCGGGGAGGGAGGGCCTTGCCCGTGTGCTGCGGATGCTGCTGTGGGCGGTGACCCACCTCAGGACCGGTCTCTAGGGTAGTTGGCCAAGGGACAGAGTGCCGATGGAGCGTGGGGCTGGGAGCAGACAGGCGTCTGTTCAGGTCTTCTCTCTGCTCAGGGCAATCCTGGTCACTGGCCTTGGCAAACGTCTGAACTTTGACCTTGATTTCCCCGTGCGCAGAAATGTAGAAAAGAGTACCTCATTCGACCTAAGGGGGGAAAAAAAGCACATCCACAGCGGAGCCTGGTGCAGAGTATTGCATGCAAGGTACTTACCCTCAGTCAACTTCGTTCTCCCCTTCTGTTCACCAGAGAGATTCAACTAAGTGATCCTGCTGTTCTGGAGCTGTGAGCCAGCAGTAGGAGCTTATGACAAAGAGTTAACTGGAAAAGTGTACGGACAGAGATTTAAGCATAGCTCTCAAAAGATGCCCTGTATTTTGAAATAAATGTTATTTGGCATTTGATCTTCATTTGAATTATGTCCTGTGTAATTAGGTGAACGTGGATATCTCTGTAAACAATGTAGATGCATAAAGAGGGAGTTGCCCAGTTAATCCTTTTGTTTGTTTATTTATTTATTTTTTAATTTGGAGACCCTTGAGGGATGTTCCTGGTTGGGCTGCAGGGTTGGTGTAGGTTGGTGTGCAGCAAGTATGTGGAGGAGTCATCAAAGGAAACGATTCAGGGCAGGCTTTCGGCGTGCATTTATTATTTTTTAATTAAAAGATAATTGCTTTGCAGAATTTTATTTTCGGTCAAACATCAACGTGAATCAGCCATAGGTATACATACGCCCCCTCCCTCTTGGACCAGGAGATGCTGTCATTCAAATGGATGTTGATGTTTAAAAATGCTGTCGCACATTACGCTAGCGACACATTACATTTCTGCATGGGAAGACAGATAAAAGTTCTGTAGAAAAGACTTTGTCATATCAACACTCAAAATATGTATACCTGTTACTCTAGATACTAGTCAGGGTTCTTCAGAGAAAGAGACCCCGTAGAGTAGGTGTATACATCTTATTGGATACCTATCTGTCTCTCCAAAAACCTGCAAGCTGGAGACCCAGGAAAACGAGAGGCATCATTCAGTCGGAGCACCCCAGGAACCAACTCTGTGGATCCCAGTCTGAAGGGAGAGGCGAGGAGAGACACACCAGCTCAGAAGAGGAGCAGGTCGGGTGTGCGGGGCGGTGAATTCCACCTTCCTCAGCCCTTTGTTCTACTCAGCCCCTCAACAGACCCCCCCCCCCGTGCCCACCCACCCTGGCAAGGGCAACT
>SJXQ01003017.1:94699-110939 GCA_006408695.1 Aepyceros melampus | reverse complement strand
CACATCGGGCGTATATATACTTACAGCTGATTCACGTGGTATGGCAGAAGCCAGCACAATATTTTAAAGCATTTATCCCCTAACTAAAAATAAATTTAAAAAATAAATAAATGGTGTCTGCGGAGGCTCAAGGCAGGAAAGAGCTGGTGACCAAGGAAGGCCACAGTGACTGGAGAATAATCAACGGGGGCAGGGAGGAAGATCAGGGAAGATACCTCTGAACCTTCGGGACCAAAGCTGTGCTTCTTCCCGAGTGTAATGAGCTGCTGCAGCAGTGAGAGCCAAGCCCCAGCTGATGCTTCAACATTAGCTAACGGGACAGGACTCCATCCGCCTGGCTTCCTGTATAGGCCCTAAAGGCGTCTGTGGGGCGAGAGACTCTGCTCCCTACTGCTGGGGTCAGGAGGCCTGACCAGAGGGAGGGGGTGACACTGGGGCCAAAGAGACCGCTCCCCAGGCCACGGTGCAGCCCCAGAGAAAGGAGACGCAGAAGCCAGAACGCAGTGGGGCCGCTCCTCAAACACCGTGTTCTCGTATGACCCAGTAATTCCACTCCCAGGCACTGACCAGAGAGAAATGAAACGTGTGTCCACCCAACACCCGGCACACAGCAGCTGTTCACAGCAATGGTACTCACAATGACCGAAGGACGGAAACAACCCAGACGCCCATCAACTAAATGGGTGGCTCAGCAGAGCACGGTGTTCGATGGAATATTACTCGGCCATGAAAAGGAATGAAGGACACACATGCCTGCTACAACTCAGATGAAGTTTGAAAGCATCAAGCTGAGTAAAAGAAGTCAGGCACAGAGAACTACCTTTCATATGATTCTGTTTATATGAAATGTCCAGAACTGGCAAATCTACAGAGGCAGAAAGTGGATTGGTGATCACTGGGAAGAAGGAGAATTGGAAAGTGATGGATGGCTGGTTTGGGGGGAGGTGATGAAAATGCTCTGGAATTAGATAGGGGTGAAGGGTTGAGCAACCTTGTGCATATATATATTTTAAAAAAAAAAACCTGAATGTGCACTACACTTTAAATGTATGGTATCTGAATTTTGTCTCAATAGAGCTGCTTTTTTTTTTTTTTAATGTGGTCAGTGCACAACCATGGGTGGGGATGGACCCAGGGTGGAGTCCACAGACTTTGCTTCCTGATGGCATGTGCGTGGCGGGAAAGCCAGCAACAGAGGCTGTCTCCTGGTTTCCCACTTGATGCTGCTGCTCTGGCCTCTTCTTCACACGTGTTCACAGCCAGGACCTTCCTGACGGATCTCCCCCACATCTCCCTCTTTCTTCTTACTGGAGTGTGAGCTGGGGTCGGGGGACACTTTGAAGAAGGGCCTTTGATTCTTTTAGATGAGTCAGGAAACAGTTTTCTTGGTGACCTCTTCACTCTTGGCTGCTAGAAGAACTTGACCTTTGACCCCAGGGATGCTGGGGGAACAGGCTCGGGACAACAGAGCATCACAAACACAGCGGGTTTTTCATGGGAAGGATGTGGTACATTCTGATTGTAGATGGCTTTCCTCAGTTAGCCGTCAACGTACAGCGAGAGAATGATGGTTCTTCCTTTACTTAGAAACTTATCTTAGCTTTCGTGCTCAAGTTAAGTGTCATTTCTGGTAAAGTCAGAAAGAGAAAGAACATTCTTTTGTGCTGATGAGAAACGAAGATAGAATTTAAAAAAAAAAAACACCCAGGAACACATAATTCATTAACATTAGGCATCAAGTTCTCATGTCATTTGGGGAGGAAGGGTGCGTTTTAATCTGGTTTGAATTATGCTGATAGATAATAAATGCACTTTTGCCCTTCCAGGGCTGTTCAAGACTGAGGCAGAACATGGCTTTCCTCATTGGACCCCGAAACAAAGAGATGCTCTCTGGCCCCAGAGAGGACCCCAGGAATACTGGCTTAACATCCACAGCGATTGCTCATTTCCAAAGTGACCAACTTTTCATTCATGTGATAAGCCATGTTCCTTTGGGGGATAAAGATGAAATTCCCTCCTTTCTGCCCTCCAAGAGCTCACAGGTATAAGGGATAAGTAGTCATTGATGAACCATAACAGACGTATTCAGAGGGTGATACGAGAAGCGTCTGTTGATGCTTGGGTGGGTTCATGCTGCACGTGAGTGACCCAGGTGAGCGCATGATTAAGATGCTGCTGGCCTTTATCATTAGGCTGTTGTTTTAGTCACTCAGTCATGTCTGACTCCTGGCAACCCCATGGATCATAGCCCACCAGGTTCCTCTGTCCATGGGGTTCTTGAGGAAAGCATACTGGAGTGGATTGCCATGCTCTCCTCCAGGGGATCTTCGAGACCCAGGGATTGAACCCAAGTCTCCTGCGTGGCAGATGGATTCTTTACTGCTGAGCCACCAGACAGGCCTTTAATAGGGGCCCCTATAAACTATGTGCTGGGGGTATGGGGAAGAGAAATAAGGAACTTGGATCGTTATTTTCTTTTCTTCCATTCAAATATCATCTGAAGTCTGCACTTGAGTCCAAGGAACTGGGGTGCCCTCCTGGGATTTCTCAAGGCTTTGGTTAGCCCTCAAGTCCCATCTTTCAAAGGCCAAGTGGTTTGGTGGCTCCCTGCCCTCAACCAGATCCCCTCTCCTCCTCCACCCTGCCCTGACTTCCCATCAGGGGAGGCAGAGAGGAGGCGGCTGTTGTTTCCCAAGCTTCCACCTTCTCCTGGTACCCTGCGTGCCTGCCCTCGCCCGCAGTCATGCCAGCTGCCCGTGTGGGAGGCTGCACACCTCACACTGGTCTGAGCAGGGTGCTCGCAGGGCCCTGGGAGCCCTGGGTGACCTGGCGAGGTGGCAGTGCCCAGGCTGCAGCCTCACGCCCGCCCTGCCCTGGCAGGTGGCCCGTCGTGGTTGACCAACAGTGGGGCTGTGACCCGTTTCTTCCTCCTGGGCACAGGCAGGGCTGTGGTCTGTCCCTCCAACTTTCTGGTTGCCAGCTCACACGCCTAGATGGAGCTGCCCAGCCATCGCCTCTGGAAAACCCAACAGGCTGGTAACCATCACCTCGTTACCAGCAGGCTGAGCCCACTGGGGCAGAAGTCCCCAGGAGGCTGACCAGGGAAGCCTGCAAACCATCTCACCTCCACGGAATGACTTTTCCCATTAACTTCCAGACTCTAGGCCAACTGGAACCTGGCTCATTAGCGCCACGCGACCAAACAGCAGCTGGGGAGGAGTCTCTTTGGTACACGGTTTTCTTTCTCTCTCAGCCACAGAACTTCCTCCAAGGAACAAGCGCTCAACCTCTCATTCTCAGAAGCAAAAACAAGCCGAGTCACACGTTTCTATGAATTTGCTCAGAAAGCCGATGATCAGTAATAACACTAAACGCAGGCGTCAGACTCATCACAGATCTCACCTGGAAGGGAGCCTCCCGGGGAAGAGGGGAGCTCCCATCACAGCTAAGTCACCATCTCAGCGAGGACAAGGAAGAGGAGGGGGTCGTCTCTTACAAGGAGTACAGACCAGGGCTCAGGAAGGTCAAGGTCTTCTCCCAGCCCGACCGCCCCATCGTGGCTCTGGCAGGGCTTACTCTGTGAACGGGAAACCGAAAGCTCTGGACCAGAGGGTTCTTAGCTGTCATGATGGGACACAGGTTGGTGGATGCCCTGATTGAAATGAAGTATTTCTACAAAGGAAGTGGTACCTCCAGCAGCTACACTGACTCCTCCCAGTGCCTCCCAAGTTGGAAGTAAGAAGGGAACCAATTTTTAGCTGCCACACGTCAAGCACCATGTGGGGGTCCGCTGATCCGCTCTGAAACAGAAGCAGCTTTGATGGGCTCCACGTACAGGATTATAGACTTCTAAGATGCAGGTCTGTGACCCTTTGATAGAGCTCTGACATTCTACAGAGAGGAACCATCCCTAAAGATCTCATGCAGAAAGATGAGTTAAGACAAGGTGTCAGTATCTACTCCCTTAGAACAATGGAAAAGCCCCACCCCTCAGGATGTCCCCTGTAGTGACCCCTGAACCCTATAAGTTCTGTAAGGGTTCGTGGCCTTAACTTCAGAACAGCCCAGCGCTGACCTGGCCTGCTATTCTTTCTACTCCCACCGAACGTCTCCATTCTCTGTGCCTGCACGACAACATGAGCACAGTGTTAAGTCCTGGCTTTATTTTGTCCCCCCTGTGTCTTTTCTCCTTCCATTGGTTTAGTGTGTGTTTTCTCTTCCCAATTCCCGTTGCATAACGTCAGAATTGGTGCCAGACCGCTATAGACAAGGATTTGGCAATAAGGGCACTTGCAATGAGACTGTGTCACTGTATTTGGAGAAATTAGGTGACCAGAGAGTTGGATTTCCGTTCTAGTGGCTGGAAAAGGTCCGCGAGGTACAGAACGATGGGTGCGCCAGAGAGCCCTGTACTGGGCTCAGAAGACACAGCTACAAACCTCAGGAGAACCTCCCATCCCATTCCAAACCGTCGGTTCTCACGGAACGGCGGGACGCCAGTGACAATGAGTCTAGGAGCATGTGTCTGTGGGGCCTGCTCCATCACGATGGAGCTTCGGGCAGGCTGGGTGAGGCTGTTGGGGAGAAATTCTCTTCTTCCTCAAGTGGAGTGGGGTGATCACAGGGAACTCCACAGGAAGTAGGTTCCCCCAGAGAGGTGAATAGATACCAGTGAGGAGGGAAATGAATAAATAATACTCGGTGAGATTTGCAGTGCTGGAAAACCAAAATGAAAAATACACTCAGGGCTGGCAGTGGCGAGGTGCATATCCAGTAAGAGTGTTATTTTCTGTCAGAGTCTTCAGGGTGTTTTCTTTCATACTTAGAGCAGGAGGAAAGTAACAGGAGTTCTTTTGGTCACCGATAAGCTGTTTTATGTATATTCAGGGGGGGGGGCTGACGTTCTTATTGTATCTAAGAGGCAACGATGTGCTTGTGCCTGGAAGATACTGCAGAGAAGTTCAAAAAGCTGCTGCTTCAGTGGCCTTTCACGTGTCCCCTGGAGCTACTGAAGGAGAGCTGCACCTTGTGCATAAAAACAGGAGGATGGACAGACAGATGGATGAATGAACAGGCAGATGGAATGAAACGTAGCTATGGAGGAGCAATGGGTGTTTTTTTTTTTTTTTAATCCCTTCATCTGCCCAACTAACAGGCTTCCTAGGTGGCTCACTGGTAAAGAATCCACCTACCAACATAAGGAGACGAGGGTTCGATCCCTGGGTCGGGAAGATCCCCTGGAGGAGGAAATGACAACCCACTCCAGTATTCTTGCCCAGGAAATCCCACAGACAGAGGAGCTTGGCGGTTTGTGACTGAGCGACTTAGCACACTGCCCAAGGAACAGGCAGCCTGACGCGGGACAAGCTTTCAGTGAGAAGAGATCTGACACTTAATGCCTCCAGTCGGGGTCAGCTGGTCACCCCCTTTCAAGACTTGGGGAAACTCAGGCTCACCTTACGTACTGGGGTGTTCGTTCCTTCATCAAGACCTAGGGATTCAGATGGGTGATCAGTGTCCTCCTTCCACAGTGAGGCATCTGAGCAAGTCCTTGGGGGTAATTTGAGGCTCCCCGCTCTTCAAGATGGTTTCTGAAAATCCTGCCATTAGTAGGATGAAAACCTAGAGTGGGCTGGAGGCCAGTGAAGGAAAGTGGGCCTTCTTCCAAGTCTCACAAGGAAGTCTAAAGAAAAACCCCAGCACTCTTGCTGACAACCTCCCCATTCCTGGCTCAGCTGTCCCCATTAGGGGAGGTGTCCCTGTGGCCTGAATCACCACGAATCCATCCTTTTCAAGTGTGTTAGAGCCCCCATTTTCGTGGAAAGATGACACAAAAGGGACAAAGTTAGAACTAAAAAACAAGTCAGCTGTGCACGTGTTCATTTTGCAGAGAAGTCTGTCCTTCCCTTAGTGCAGGTTTCTGTTTGAATCAACCGAGAAGACGGTAGTTTAAGGCAACGAGGTTGCCGGGGTTGCCACTGAGATCGTCACCATCCTCTAGAGGAAAGGAGCCCAAAGACTGTGTGTCACCAGCTCTTTGTGCCCGGAGATAGTTCTGGCCCTCTTGGCCAAAGCCTTTCTAGAAAGCACCCTGATTTTCCTACTCTCTCACTGTGGTCCAATTTGAGTCTGTTCCACAGCTTGCACGTAGGAGCACGTGGAAGTCAGGCGCTGGTGGGAGGAGTTTGCTTGAACCAGGAAACAGAGGTGAAACATAAGACCCCTGGGTCAAGATGCTCTCGGAATCATGAGGGAAAGCAGAGAGTCACAGGGCAATTACAAAAGACCCGAGGAGGGGTAGGATCCTGGTGACGAAAACGGTCTGCGTCTTGAAACCCATAAACCCATGCGTGTAATAAAATTGTATTCCATTTCTTCCCGTTGCATGTGGATCTACGGTTGCCTTGAATATTTTAAAAAGTCAAACAGATATGGATAATTTCCACACGAAGTTACAGACCTCATGCCAGTGTCGGAGCACTGAGTGGAAATACACCATCTCGCTTGGATTAGGGAGAAGCAGCCAAAGAAGGTCTCCCACGGAAGGGGACCTCAGCACAGGTAAATGCAAGGACCTGGGAAAGGCAGTGTAGACAGTGACCCCTGACCCCCTCCCCCCGCCGACTCCCCCACCTCTCCACTGCTGCCTCTCTGGGTTTTAGCCCTAAAAGAACGTCTGCTTGAATCTGTAAGAGCCTCCCTTTCTCCCCATCTCTTACAGGTCGTTCGGCTGTTGAAGAAGCTGGAGCACGCGTCTTACGGAATTGCCCATATTCCGGATGTGAATGGCTGCTTCTCTGTGGGGCTCATTTCTCTCTCCTCTGTGTTCCGTGATAGCGGTAGTTTGGCACCATCGTCAGGCTCACCATCGTCACGCTTCTACCACATGGTCCCAGTGTTGTTGGAAAGGTGGGAATGTGGACAATCGGTGCTAGCTTCTGGAAGTCCAGTTCCCCCATCATGTAACGTAAAACCAAGCCTTTCCTCCCCGCCGTATAGAACAAGGACCGCAACCTGACGGCACTCAGATTGGGAAAATGATTCTGGACAAAGACAATGCAGGGACTTGTGCAATGGCCAAGCAGGGCCGGCCCTGCAGCTGCCTTCAGAGCAGGCGGTTTCTGGAAACAGACTTTTCTGACGGTAAGTCCCAATAAAGCGGGCGGGTGTCATATCAATGACTAGGCTCTTAGTCACCTCAAGGGAACTGAGATCAGATGACACCAGGACGGTGGAGGGAGGTGAGATGTTTGCAGTTTAGGTTGCAGATGTGAACTTAATCTCAGGAGTATTTTCATAATCTACTCTGATGCTTGGATGAAATGCCTCACATACAGCTTACTAGGCTACCAGATGAGAGGCAGGGGTGAAGTGAGGAAGCCCAAGCTAAGTTATTTGCCTTCAAACCTATGCTCTGAGAGGCCAGGAGAAGGGATATACTTCATCCTTAAAACAAAATCTTCACTCTTCAGCTCAGTCGTGCATTTTAGCACTCCAAAACAACCCACGAACAGACCACAGTATAGTGTGTGTCTGTGTGTGCATGTGTGTGTACGTGTGTGCGCATGTACGTGTGTGTGCATGCATGCACGTGTGTGTACGTGTGTGCGCATGTACGTGCGTGTGCATGCATGTACTGTGTGTGTGCATGTGTGTGCACGTGTACGTGTGTGTGTTTGTTGCTCAGTCATGTCCAACTCTTTGCAGCCCCATGGACTATAGCCTACCAGGTTCCTCTCCATGGAATTCTCCAGGCAAAAATATTAGAGTGGGTAGCTTAGCAAACACCCAATTCAAGGATAGCAACAGAAATTTTAAAAATGAGAAAGGATTTTTTTTTAAAGAAGAGAGAAAGATTAAGTGTTGAACACAAAAGCTCAGTATCATTTGCTGTTGACCCTTAACTCCTTTTCTACCTGCCAGTAAACAGATCTCCTGGGGTCTTATCCACTCCAGTAAGACAGTCTTAGGGACACAAGGTCAGCCTGACATCTATAAATGCCCACCAGCAGTGGAAGCCAGAGGGCAGTAGGTGTAGAAATTTCAGCTCATTTGATCTTTCCTCAAAATTTCTTCTTTTGATTCTTTGCATATCTCAGATGACAGAAGCAAACATATGAATGTAATAATAACGCTGTTGCCATGGCAGAAACAGGCTTCTTCAATGAACGGATGTTCACAGTCCACACAGAGGGACTTGCTCTGTCAGCTGGTCAGCACTTACCCAGGGCCCCTGATGCTCCGTGCTGGGGGCAGGTGTTCTCGGGATGGACGGCTTCTTTGGGAATCCCTGGTGTTCCAGTGATTAGGGCTCCAGGCTTTCATTGCCAAGGGCCCAGGTTTGATCCCTGGTCAGGGGAACTAAGATCTCATAAGCCACAAGGCAATGGCAAAAAAAAAAAAGACCACTTCCCAATGCCTTCCATGACGTGATGCATGATGTGATTTTATATACTATGAGGTATTATATAATACTGTGCTAAATTATACTATGCTGTGCCACATTACGTTACAGAGTATATTATAGGACATATTACTTGCCTCTGCGTTTCCTGTGTGCCTCCCCCTCACACTAGATAATAAGACGGTCAGAGCGTGGACTTTGCTGCCATACTGCATTCATACCTTGTACCACTCACCAGCTGAGAGACCTTGGAAAGCGCCATAATGTTTCTGCGCCTTAGCTTCCTTCTGAGCTAAACAGAAAGAGCAGCATGTGTCTCCGTGGGCTACTGTGAAAAGCCAGCACGGTAAAGCAGAGGGCAAGCCCTGGGTGAGTAACTCCCACGTCCAGCCGTCAGCCGCGTTGTCGTTTGGTGACGGGCCCCACGCCATGGAGCACGGCGCCTCCCTCACACTCAGCGATTTCCCATGTCCCTGCCCGCATGTTTTTGAGCCTAATGTGAAAGTGTTAGCTGCTCTGTCATGTTCAACTCTCTGCATGTAGCGCGCCCCTCTCCTCAGTCCATGGGATTCTCCAGGCAAGAATACTGGAGTGGGTTGCCGTTCCCTCCTCCAGGGGATCTTCCCGACCCAGGGATCGAACCCAGATCTCCCACATTGGAGGCAGGTTCTTTACTGTGTGAGCTGCCAGAGAAGGGTCAGTCAACGTATTTCATCCCTTTGCTATAAAGATTGGAGCACGGTGGGTGGATAACTAGTCAAATGATTTGACCCCAGCCATGGCTTTGATTTGCCCAACTGGGACTTCAGACCGACCCCCGTGGGACCTATGGGAGCTGGAGCCCCCTGGAGACCTGGCCGGGAATCCAGGAAGGACAGGCGGGAGGAAGCAGGACCCGGGGCATCGTGGGGCTCCTGCCCCAGCCTGCAGCCAGCCCTGTCCCTGTACCGTTTGGGCCCATGGGCCCATAAGTTCGCTTTTTGCTTATGTCAGCTTCTGTCAAACTTTCTCCACTAGAACTCAGAGAGGGCTAGCAGTTGAGGCCCCATCGAACGCCGAAGACCAAGACTCAGAGAGCACATCAAGAACTCGGAGATGACACAGCAAAGAAGTAGCAGCAGCCACTGCCCCGTGCACTCCCAAAGCCCCAGAGGCCTTGGAAGAGAGGTCAGGATACACCGTGGGTGTATAAATAGGGTGAGTAAAAGGCAGGAGTCGGGAGGGCTTCTGGGAGCAGCAGCGATTGCACTGATGCCTAAGCTTTATTAAATGCCTCTCGACGTCAGCCCCCGTGCTCGGAGCTTGGCACAGCCTCGCACAGGAGCCGTGCTGGGGGACGGAGTGCGGCATGTGGGCATGTGGAAACGGGGACAGGCTGGCTTTCTTACACTTGAAGATTACAAAAGAGTGTCCGTGTGCCTCGAAGCCTCGGGGGAGGCAGCCGTGACTCAAGGCTGGAAGGAGGCCCGTGGCGGCGGCCAGCGCTGGAATCCAGATGACACACCTCGGCGCACCCGGGCGTTTCAGCGCTCGTCCAGAGTCCCGTCCCGGCAGGCTCTGCCGGCATCCACCTCGCTTCCGGGCCCGCGCGTCTCCAGCCAGGTCTGGCTCAGGAGGACACGGGCGCATCAGTGCATGAGATAAGCTTCCTGGTAACTGAGGAGGGGCCCGTGAGACGCGTGAGAGGGGAGCGTAGGAGCTGCCTCCTTGCAACACAGCAGCCAGCCACCCCCTCTCACAGGCACGTTTTCTGGGACACTTGGCAGGACATTCTGTGTGCCTTAGCACTTCAGAAAATGACGCAAGGAGCCAGAGTGCCTGTGTGTATATATATATATTCATATATGATCGTGCTCAGTCCTGTCTGACTCTATGCAACCCCATGGACTGTAGCCCACCAGGCTCCTCTGTCCATGGGATTCCTCAGGCAAGAAACTGGCATGGGTTGCCATGCCCTTCTCCAGGGGATATTCCCAATCCAAGGTTCGAAGCCCCATCTCTTGTGTCTCCTGCATTGGCAGGCAGCTTCTTCACCTCTCGCAACACCTAGGATGCCACTTTCATTTGATAAACATTTTTTGAGCATCGACTGTGTGCCGAGCGTTGCAACAGGCGAGGACGATGGAGGTGAGAGGTGTGCTCCCGGCTTCACCATGCTGCCAGGGCAGCAGAGGAGCTGAGGTGGCACCAGGAGGACTCAGAGGCAGTGGGCACAGGGGTGGGACAGCGAGCCCGCTCTGGACCTGGAGAGGAATCAGGATCAGCCAGGAGATAGGATGGAGGGCACATGGGGAAGGAGTGCTCCAGTGGGCAAAAGCGTGCAGAGACTCAGGAGAAAGGGAAAGAGAGGAACTCTAACAGGTCCCGGGGTGACTACAGCCTGAAGGTGGAAGCAGAGAAGACAGATGGGAGGACATATCCCGAGACTCTCGTGTGCATGAGGCGCCATGGATGCAAACGGGGCACTCAGGACGTCAGCACAGCCCTCAGCTCATACTAACAGGTCCATTCTTTTGAACACTTACCAGCAGCCGGCTGACCTGTGCAAGCCCTAGGTACACATGCTCACTGTGGTGACGGAAACCCTCCCACCTTTGACCCAGGAGGAGACTCTGGCCCAGAGACTGGGTCCGCCGACTTGCCCAGGCCTCACACCTGGGACGGAGCAGGATTCAGGCCTCATGGTGGCCTGGCACCAAACGGCAGCACCTCCTGGCTCAGCCCCCCATAAATCCGCGGTTTACCCTCTCGCTTCTCTGCCCGCCAAAGGCTGTAAATAGCGTTGACCTACAACCCCAGCATGCTCTGGCCTGGAGATACGGGAGGCATTGGCCCTCCCATTCTGCCCCCACTGCGCTGGACTGTCGTTTTGACCCCAAAGATATTCTGACTTTGTCATCACGACCCACCAGTGCTTTGCAACACCGCGGCACATCAGCTCTGTCTATATGGCGCCTGGTCTGTGCTTACCTACCCTGTATTCAGCATCAAAGGGCTGAGAATATTACCTCTGTGCAATCCAGGGTTTTTTTTTTTTTTTTTTAGCCTCTTTATGCAGTCCAGACCATTTTCAGCTAGAGAAATGGGCTGGCGAAGACAGCGAAGCCTTGCCGAGGTCAGAGGGTGAATGAGTAACCCTGTCTCCACGCTGACCCCCCCCTTCCCCGACCTGCCAGCACCCACATGATCAACCCAGATCAGCAGCTCTTCATGGAGCCTGGAGCCCATGGGGACGCTCACTCAAGAGTCCCCATCCTTCCTCCAGGCCCCGATGACGACCCCAGCCTAGTCGGCTGTGACAGCTGGCCCCAGGCTCTCAAGAGGACACAGACCCTGGACAGCTGATCATAAATGCTCACCGGCTCCCTCCTGCTTTCATGCCCAGCTTTCTCTGCAAGGAGAAGCGAAGGGAGCCACAAAGGGCAGAGTCTGCAAAAGTCTGCACATTGAGCTCCTTTCAAGAGAGACCAGGGGGAACCAGTGGCAGCTCAAAGGTGGACACTGGAAACTCTGAACTCTTCAAGAAAGTGCCTCAGAGCCTTGCGGCCTCAAAACTGGCATTGGGAAATGGCAGGGAAGGTGGCGGTGGAAACGAGAGAAGAAGCCAGGGGGAAGGAACAAACCGCAAAGAGTCTTTTATACACACACAGAGCTCTTCTGCTTAGGTTTTCTAGGTTACATCTATTTTTCATTAGTCTCTGAGGTCCCAGCTTTGGACAACTACTGAGTATTTTGACAGGGCAGAGGTTTACAGAGGTCAGAGCAGGTGAAACTTTAAACAGTCATCTAAGTTACCTGCCATCCTCGACAGAGAGCTATGTCTATACAATAAAAAAAAAGTAAAGTTCTTTTAGAATTGATTAGAAGGGTACAGCCCCATGGAGTTTAAAACAACCCCAATTACCAAATAGGCCAGTTCGATTGTTTCCACTTTATTGGGGCAAAATTGACAAATATAAATTGCACATATTTCAGGTATATGATGTAATGTTTTGGTATGTGTATACATTGTGAAATAACCACCACAACCATGCTAGTTAATAAATCCATTACATCACAGTTGCTGTCTTCCTTGTGTGTGTGTGTGTGTGTGTGTGTGTGTGTTAAGGGCACTTAAGATCTACTCTCGGCAAATTACAATACACAGTGTACAATACAATATTGGTCACTACAGCCAATATGCTGTAAAGGAGATCTCCAGTATGCTGCACAATAGGTATAATTCATCATACATGCCCAGTATGCTGTAAAATGAATGCATCCTGCACAACTGACACTTTCTATCCTTGGCTCAGCCTTTCCCCATTTTCCTCCACCCTTGACTCCCCCATCACCACTGCTTGATCTCGATTCTGTAAGTGTGACCATTTTGGATCCCACATATAAATGTGATCATATGGTATTTGTCTTTCTGTGTCTGGCTTATTTCTCTTAGTACAGCGTCCTCCAGGTTCATCCACATTGTCACAAATGGCAGGATCGCTTTCTTTTTTAAGGCTGAATAATACTCCCTTGTATATCATGTATCAGATTCTCTTTATCCCTTCACCTACGGATGGATACTTAGGCTGTCTCCATATCCTGGCTATTTTAAGTAATGCTGTGATAAACACAGGACTCCAGATAGCTCTTTGAGACACTGATTTCATTTCCCTTGGATACACACCCATAAGGGGAGTTGCTGGACCATACGGTGGTTCTGTTTTTAATTTTCTGAGATGCCTCCATACTGTTTTCCACAGTGGCTGCACCAATTGACATTCCTGCCAACAGTGCACAAGGGTTCCCTTTTTTGCCTCATCCTTGCCAGCTGTTATCTTTTGTCTTTTTGATAATAGCTATCCTAACAGGTGTGGGGGGTGGTATCTCACAGTGGTTTTGACTTGCATTGCCCTGCTGATTTGGTGATGTTTTAGGCCTATTTAATTTAGAATGTCCACTAGGGGACTCGAATAATCCAGTGAGTCATTTGTGTAATGATGAGGGGCTGAGAGGGACCGTCGAGGCTTGGTCCCCCGTGATACTGTCAGCAACTCAGGGAGAGCTGGAAGGGCAGAAGGGACCAGCCACTTAGGGAGCTGCCCTGTGTCCACTGGGTAGCAGACACTTCCCAGGCACAATCTCTCACCCTGACCAGCACACATTTTGCAAGTGAGGGTCCTGTTTCCGAGAGGTGAAGTCAGAGAAAAAGCACACCCGTTTCATTGGCAGCTGCCACAGAGGTGGAAAGCAAACTAAACCCCGCTGATGGCACATTCTAGATCCAGAGAGAGATTCAGACAGGCAGGGACCCGGCTCGACAGGAGACAGATAGATCCTACCAGAGATCATTGTATGTTTCCATGCTCGGGTTCAAAGACACAAGCCACAAACAGAGGACGGGAGAAGCATGAGAAGGGGCCTGGGGCCAGCCTTGGTGAGTCACTGGCGTTCTATGTCTGCTGGGGAGACCGGGGAAATTACTTGGTGCACGAGAGCAGACAGACTGCAGCTCCCGGAGGTGGAGGGCGGTGCCTGCTCTGTGATAAGACGCTCACACCTGGG
This sequence comes from Aepyceros melampus, assembly GCA_006408695.1. Taxonomy (NCBI): domain Eukaryota; kingdom Metazoa; phylum Chordata; class Mammalia; order Artiodactyla; family Bovidae; genus Aepyceros; species Aepyceros melampus. Next base: position 96,991 of record SJXQ01003017.1, on the reverse strand, counting down.
GATCTGGGTTCAGCTCTGGAATCTGAACCCTAAGAGCAGGGCGGCAGCCGTGAGGCAGGGGCACTTGAAATTCAGGCATTTGTGAAAGTGCTGAAGGCACTGGCCATGTCCAGAAGTGAAAAGCATTGAATGGCAGGGGAAGGGTGTCAGAGTGGCTGCCTTCTACCCCTGGGACACCCCAAGGGGTGTAAGGGCTCATTATATCCTTTCAAGTGTATAAAATCTAGACTCATGTACAGAAGAAAGGGATATGACTCTATACTCGACAGACAAAAAGCTTTTCCTGACAAGTCTCACGACTGTGGGAAGACAGACGGACCGGCTGGAAGGTAAAACAGGCAGCAGGGAGCACCCGGTCACTGGAGGTAATCAAGTACATGCTATCAGGGCCCCACGCACACTTGTGTGGGTGCCACTCACTTTGGTTTCCAGGGACTCCTTCTTCCGTAAGGAAACTTGATTATATTTTATAGCTGTGTTGGTATAATGACAGATGTTATCCATGCTTGATGATTTTCACTTCTTTAACTCTGACTTTAAAAGAAATGCAGATGTCCTCCTGGGCCCCTGACAGTCTCACGGGCTGCTGACCAGCCCTGAGTGCTGACCGTTTGCAGGCCGCTGCTGCAAACCAGAGGCCCACTGATTGTACCCTGGAGGGAGAGTGTTAAGGTCCCACTTCTACACTCTCTCTAGTCTGAGGCTCTCCCCAGAGAACGGGGGCGTGCCCCAAGCTGCTTTCTGAGATCGTTAGGGTGAAGAACGGTGTGCCTGCTACAGTTCCACTCTGCAGAGAGTATACACCCGGACCCCAATCATCACAGATGGTAACGCCTGAGACCAAATTAGGGGGCCAGGGTGGAGACGAGGAATAGTGGTTCCTTTGTTTGATGTCCTCCCCTTTCGGGCTGGTTCAAACATTTCTATTTAACCAATAACATGGATCATAGTTTATAAAACAACTAAATAAGAATACTAGCAAAAGGATCTATAAATGTGACTTCCATTTTTATTAGAGGTTGGAGGGCTTATCCAGCCCAATGCTCTGTTCTCCAGAACAGAGAACACCTGTTCGGACCAGAAACACCTTCACAATGGTTGAGGCTGTGAGGGTGCTCCTGGGCAGGTTTGGTGTTTTCAGTACACAGAACAACATGTGCGAAGGCTCAGCGAAAGCCTCGATGCAACCAAGAACAGAGATATAACACCGGCCACGAGGGATCTCTCCTCTCCGGTCCAGCCAAACAAACTCAGAAGCAGAGATTCAGAAACCCTCTGCCTCAGCAGAGTCCTCTGGTCAACATGCACGCATTTAAGCCTGGTTTTGTGTTTTCTAGGACCCAAGGTTCCAGCTCCCAGGGCACATGGCTGCTAAATGCCACTGGACCAGGACCTAAGAATCACCCCAGACCCAGGGGGAGGAAGGAAAGTGACCGCAACTCTACGGAGTCTGTCCCCTGACGTCTCCTGCACGGAAGACACAGCCTGAACCAACACTGTCCCACAATCATGTCCATTTCTGTATTCCTGCTTTTTGTAAAAAATCAGTTCTGACTTCAGCATGATAAACCTTCAAAGCGCTGAATGCTTTTGGGACAAATTCCCTCCATGGTGTAGCTCTGTGAATAGGATCAAAAAGGGTATAACGATGGAATGTTGAATTGCAAGTGGTTCCTAACTAAAGGAAAAGAAAAAGCCAGGGAGACATCTGTGTTCTGGAAAAAAGAAAAGAAAAAAAGAGACGGCATGGGAATCTGTTGATTTGGAATGGCGAGAATAGGAAAGAGGTCTCTAATTTTGAATCTCTCTCTGGTGCCTAAACGCCAAAGAAGTCCTTTCGCTCAAATGCTGGTGTATGTACAGAGTGTTTAGTAATCCCCTCCCGTCCACCAGGCCTCACTGGGTGTCTTGGTTGGGTGAGGAAAGGACAGGAGCTGGAGTAAATCTGGGGAGGCCGTCCTAGGAATTCTCACTCGAGAAAACATCTGGCTTTCCCACATCTCTGCTGCAGAACAAACGAGAACCTGACTAAATGATGTGTACTGTGTTCTAAGGTAGAGCCCTTTGGGAGCCTGATACAAATAAAGAAACGTAACGTAAACAAGACCCCAAACTCTGGCCATGAGATATACTTGCAACCGTGGTCTTTCCCAAAGGCACAGATGACGAGTTGCAGGGTTTTTTGTTTTTGTTTTCAGAATCCACTTTCCAGTAAACAATCTAAACAGTGTATGAAGACCCCAGACCCTTCTTCTGCCCTTTCCCCCCTGCCCCCCACCAGGCACAACCCCC
>SJXQ01003017.1:2028-78468 GCA_006408695.1 Aepyceros melampus | reverse complement strand
CCCCCCCCCCCCCCCCCGCCTCATAGGGAACTTCAGTTTTTTAGATCCTTCAGTGTAACCTAATTAAGCATCTCTGCACCTTCTTAAATAAACTTCCCCTTTTCCCCTTCTTCTCCTCTTAGGGAAGGATTCATAAATGTGCAGATAAATATGTCGAAAGGAATGCAAGGGTCTCAGGATCTGAGCCGCTTTTACATCGCCAGATTCCACTAAAGTCCTTTTCCCTAGGATGGGGGAAGCCTGCAGTAATGATTCTCAGATGAAATTGGTTAAAAGATGATGGTTGAGTCTGTTTTCAGGCAGTGAACCCAACATATTCTTTCATCTGCCATTTATCTATCTATCTACCTCCTTGTGAAGCTCTTTAATACATTGTAGAGGGGGAAGCTATTAAAAGATGAATCTGCAGTTTCCACATCAGGACATACTAATGAGCACACGACAAGAGTTCCTCGGTCTACTCCACGTGTTGGTAGGCGGGAGCCAAACCTAGCCTGAATAGCCGAAGCTGGTCTTCCCGTAAAACCTTGGCCGGACTTGGCATGACTCCGGGCAGCGAGGAGGTGCATGCTGGCCACCTGTGTGTTCTCAGGGCGCCCTGTCCGTGTTAATTCCCCCTGCACTGTGCCGCTCATGACACCTTTTCAAATCTTCCTTGGAGTATCACTGCACATTCCTATGCTATTTAAAAAGTACCATTTAATTTTTAGGTAAATAGATCCCGCTCGTGGAGGCTCTGTGCTGGCAGATGGCCGGCCTGGACTGCACCCGGCGCAGTCCAGCTCGAGAGTCTCCTCTCTGCGCCCAGGCGAGGTCCCCTTGCCCCCTCCGTTCTTCCCTAGTAGTCGACTAGGCTGGGTGAAGGTGATGAGGACAGAACATGGCATTGGCTTTTGGACCCTATTCATGTGTGCGAACTGAATCTTTCTCCCTTGCTTTGGAAAGTAAATGCCTTGATAACAGGATGGGTTCCCCAGGTGGCCAGAGAATAGAGGTCATCTTGAGGAAAATGACACCAATGATTAAAAAGGACATCTACTTTATGAGATTTCAGGCAAGATGCCAAATATCACATTTAATGAGGCCTGATTCTTTTTCTCCAAAAATAACAGAGGCTATCAATGAGCTGGTCAGGAAGGCAAAGGGGCATTTTTTCAAAGTCTCCGTTCAATTATTGCTTTGTAATATTGTTCTAAAATTGAAGAATGCTTCACGAGTCTATGATGTCATGTAAAATATTCCTTGCAGAAGCTTAACATATGTTTGGAGTGCCCCAAAGGAATTAAAAATATTCCCTCCACAATCTCAGAAGCTTTTATACTCTACTCACTTGTGTTTTGAACGGAATCTGTTGTTCCTAAAGGTTTTTTGGGGTTTTTTTTTTTAAAGTAAACTTGTGTGGGAAATTTTATTTTGTCTTCTGTTTGTTTTTTGAGATTAGCCACTTGAACTTGAAATGGAGAACAATTGATACTATGGATAACACTTCCAGGTTTTATAACTTCAGTATGTTTCTTGTATCTTTTCTTTCTTTCTTTTTTTCATAGAAATAATATATTTGGCAAAAGATTAGTATATACTCTGACATGAAAAAGAAACGTTATGTGCCATAACGTTTAAAAAATCATTTCTAACATGAAATGTGGATGAAAGCCCGTAAATGTATTTGGGATAGCTCTGACAGAAATGAGTCCAAATTTATTTATCTGTGTTTTAATGCATAGTCAGACTGTTTAGATTAAGGACATTGGAAAAATTAGAGAGTTACACTAAATGAAAACTTAAGTAAAAGAGTCTATGTCAGTTGCAGCAGCCTAGATATTTCAGCAGGCGTATGTGTCGTGTATTTTTTTCACACCAATTGTAAAGTAATTCAAATAAAAGTGGGGCAGATTAAAGAAGAATAACTGAATCTCCACACTGGAAAAAAAATTAGATTGACTTACTGGTTTATCACAGTTACTGTACACAGATTTGTTGTAACCATGTTGAATTTTTTAAATTAGATTTTAAACATATTTTGACAGTCTGCACTTGTAGAGTATGCTAACTATACAGAGAGATGACGGGTCTGCTTTGTTATTAAACTGCTGTCTGGAAAATGTTGGGCTCCGTACAGTAAATGATAATTATTTTGCCACTTACATTAGTACAGCTAATAGCAATAAGGGGTTTTTGAACCATAGAAAGCTAAACTACTTTGAATTACTGTGCTTTGTTATTCACTGTGAAGCAAAAAAGACTTTTTTTTTTAAAGCAACCTCATTTTCATATTACCGTTCTAAGCATTCCCTGCTACTAATTTAAACAGAGTGGAAGTTAATAAATAAAAGAGTGGTCTCTAAATGGTTGTATTTAAGAGAATGTCTACAGTTAAGGTCAGCAGTACTAGCAGAATAGACCCTGTCTGTGGAAGAGGAGGGGGGAAGATGGAAGAGAATCCAGTCTAGCTAACGAAGCCAGGAGAAGTGGTTTGGTTCTCCAAGGGATGCTCAGCCTGAACACCTGGGGGACACCCATCAGACACCTTTCAGTCCTCATCCATTGTGAACCCAGGATCACCTGGTTCTCTGAGCTGAGGGCAGCTTCAGGGCTGATGCCGGCTGCCAGGCCCGTGGACATCACCGTCTCCACCTTCGCAGGATCAGGGGCAGGGTGGAGGGGGCTGACGCAACACACCGCGCCGTTCTCTTCCATGTGAACCCTTCCTCTGGCAGGGATGAGACCAGGCTGCCAAAGCAAGTGGACCTGAATCCCTCTTCTTTGGCTCTCATTCTGCCCTTCTCGTAGCTAGTTAGGTGCCTTGAACTTGCTGTCCTTATAAAGCCCTCTTCGTGGTTATTAATGACCCTTTGTTTATTTTAATATATTTACTGAATCAGGTACCCAAGGGAATCCTCTACATCAGTGATGTGAGAAATCCTGTTGCCCGAAGTCGAAGAGGTACATCTTGATTTCTGATTTGCATGTGCTTGCTTTAATGCATTTTCCATGAGCGAGCGAGCGAGTGAGGAATGAGGATCACTCTCCAGGTGTGGAAGCCTCCTGCTTCCGCAGCCGTGGTGTCGGGTCTCACGCGTACATCGGTGGTGATGCCCGATGCTGAGGAGGAGGCTGGCGGCTGCGAGACCAGCATGCATGCCTTTCTGTGCTGCTGTCTTCACAGAGGCGTGGGGCACAGAGCTCTCAGCCAGTCTGAGCGGACATCAGGCCTTCAGCCTGAACCAGCACGGGTCTCCTGAACCCCAAAGAGCTGCCCGGTGTCTCTGCCCAAATGTCAGACAATCTGGGTGAATCTGTGCCATTAGAATCCAGCCGTTGGCCGGCTTCACATAACCATTCCAAATTTATAGTCTCCTATAATCCACTCCATGCTCACATTTGGAAAAGTTAGTGTAATTTCAAAACACATTGTGTCCCTCCTCTGCGTCCAAATGTGAGTTTGGAGACACTCCTCACTAGGCTGAAGGAGGATATGGGGGGTCAGAAATCTGATTTTCATCGACAAAAAAAAATTTGAAAGTAAACTATTTAAATGGGTTTGCAATTACCAGGTTCCCAGGGTGAATTTAATTATGAATCCTCCTCATTTGGAGAACCAGACCAACACTCTTACACCAATAATTATTTAGCATTATCGTTTTATGTATTCCTGTTACCTCTTATTGGCTAATGGAATGAAGTTAGATTTTTTTTTAATGAAATTTGCTTGCTGAGAAATTTGCATGAAATACAGCTTTTGATTTATGTCACACTGTCAAATTGCTGCTCTTTGCCAAGGAGACACTTTAAGAATCCAGTGAATTGAGGATGTCAGAAAACAGACCCACATTCCCCTCCCCCTTCAAACATGGTATCTGATTACTTACTTTTATATACTGTTATTGGGAAAGTCTTTGAGTAACTGGACTGTGACTATTTAACATGATTTCTTTCCTAGCCTTAAACAAAATTAACATTTTCTTTAATAGTTCTCATATGTAGATTTTTAATTCAGTGTATACTGTTGGGATTAATTTGTGTGTTCTCGTGTGTGCATGCTGTATCAAAACTTTATCCCTTTCTTCTCTCCCTGTCTTTATAATTGAATTTGAAAGCCATCGGTTAAATAGGATGATCTGGACCCACCAGGCAGGTTTTGTTACACTGAAACCATCCATTTTGAGCAAAGAGTTAAAGAACTTTTAAGGCAAGGTTCACATGGGTCTTGACCTCCCGCCCAACCCCTGGTAATATTTCATATAAGGTTACTAGTGGGAGAGAAATCAAATTTCAGCTGTGAACATGATTGACAGGTGAGAATCAGGAAGAAAAAGGCATTTGGCCAGATGGGGACGTTGGGTAGGAGAACAATTCCTCAAAGTTTCTCTGTGATATTAGACATTATAAGTGGATATATGAAAAGTTTAATATTTGATACTCTTGGGAGAGTTAGTTTATTTTTAGAAAGTCATTTTGGTTAGACATTTCAGTCCCGGAAGCCAGAAACGGGCAACCAGTAGTTTTCTGCTCTCCTGTTGATTTCTTTTATGTACAACTTCATGGTTTATTTCTGGCCATTTTCTAGACGAGAGTCTGAGACTTAGATTAGATGCCATTTGGGGAGGCATTTAATCACCTTTTATTTATTCTCATAAGCATAGTCTAGATTATATTGTGGTTCTTGTTATTATTACAAAATAGTGACCCTAAGGGCTGTCACCAACAGATGAAATGCTCCATTCCTGTAGCATCTCTTGATCGTAACATTTTCCACTAGTGCATGCTTCAGCTTAACACACGCACGTCTGCCCAAGTGCGTGATTTGTCAAGGTCGTGTCTTCTAAGGAAGGACTTCTAACGCGCCAAGACAACAGTGCTCCCACAGTGCTTTCTGATGTCAGTTTTTCCATGGTAGCACCCCTGGGTCAGGTGTCACGTTAGCATCATTGCCATGGAAACAGGTGATGGTGTTGCGTGACCCCAAGGCCAAGGGTGGCTTTGGAATTCACCTCGGAGGCTGTCTCTTAGGGTGAATTGTCAAAAGGAGATTAACAGCTACTCATAGCTTGCACCACAATTGAAAGCAGGCAGGCCTTTAATACATGCTCTTTCGTCTTCTGTGCTGAAACCTAATTTCAGGAGGTGGTGGTGGACCTGAGCCAGCTGATGTGTCTGCTCTACCCTTACAGATGTTCCTGACATTCTCTCAGACCCACCCGGATGCATCCGAGTCTTAACAGAGCCGCCCTGGGGCAGGGCAGGTGGGATACACACAGGGGAGAGGCCTGTTTGTAGCTTTCCCGTCACTCGTGGGAGATTCCTGATGGAATTCGTATAAACAGCTCTGCCCCAGGTTCTAAGTACCCATCAGTTTTTCTTTCTTCCTAATCTTACAGTTAGCTGGGTGGAAAATGTTTTATCCTGACTGTACCAATGTGAATTCAAACCAGCGCAAGGGAGGCTTTACTCTGTTACGAGCTGGGATATAAACAAAAACACAGTAAAAGGACTCCGGAATCTCGTTTCTATTTTGTATAACGTGTCCTCCCACATCGCCGCCCGTGATCTCCCAGAAATAAAATGCAAGCATGGATGCCTGATGCCCAGTGTCCATGTGGGTTCTTGAACACAGCTGTTTAATTCAGACATAGAATTACAGATGCTGTAACCGTTATTTCCCTCGCAGAGTCCATCAACATCTTTTAACAGAAATGGTGAATCAGGTGTTCTCAGGCAAAGGCAGTATGAAAAACACAGATCGTAAGTTTTCACTTCTCAGCGCCCGTGTTTGAAAAGCCTGCGTGAGAACATGGCTGGCCTGCACTCTGGCTTCACTGCAGACCCCTCAGGGCCTCTCAGGACTCCATTTTCAGAGTAAGTGCCCCGCCACGGAGGACAGCAGAGTAGGGTGCAGTCTGGCATGCCAATGTGGAGAGGACCAACCCCTCAGAGATTCCAGGAGTGTGTCTTCAGCAAACGACATCACTGTGTGAGCTGGCACTGAGAAAGGAAGGGAAAATAACTGTTTAAACTGTTTCATACTGGGGCTTACTTTATCAAATTGTTTGTTGTCGTTTGTTTAGATAGCCACCCCCCACCCTCCTTCCCCCACAAGGCTGCCTAACGTCCTTCTGTGGACACTGGCCCCACTGTGAGCAGGTTTAATCAGTCAATTATGGCAGAGCAAGTACAGGGCAACCAGCTTAATGAAGTCCCATTATTTTCAGTGGTCCTTAGGATGCTATTGAAGGGGCTATCTTAAAGAAAGAGACATTACGCATTTGGTGGGGGCAGGCGTGGTGGAGGGGGGAGAAGGGTTTTTGCACAGGAGTATAGCACTCGTTATTTAAAACAAAACGATGCTTCTTTCAAGAGCCTTCCTTCTAAAAGCACACATTCAGTCACCTGCCAGAATCTCAGATTTATTGCTGCTGTTCACAGATGCCAATGTTGAAACTCTCTTCGCCTCCAGCTTGCTGAGTCTTTCATTTCCTCGATCCAAAAATCCCTGTAAAGTTGTTGTTTAGTGTCTGCATTTTTTGCTTTTCCTGGCACCTAATGAAATTATCAGCAATAAATGAGCTATGCAGAAGGGTTGGTTTTGCTTTTATTTTTTATTTTCCTTTTTCTTTTCTTTTTTGCAGTATTTGGAAAATGCTGGGACAAGGGTAAGCCAGTGGCAGAATTCAGAGTGCCTCTCTATCCAGCATCTACGGGAAACGTAATAAAGCCATTAGTATTTATATAATTTCAGATGGGGGAATTAATACTGGGGAAGGGAGGGGGAGGGAGTGTCAGGTGTTGAGTGGGCAAGTCAGACCAGCTGTGGGAATTAGTTATTGTCTCTGGAGACAACACAGCCCTGACCTCCAGTAGAAGCTGCTGGAAGATATTAACACCTAATTATCAAGCCAGGGGTGCATCTTACACCTTAATCACTGGTGAGGTGAAAGTGACAAAAAAAGAGGAAGGGAGTTGTTTTCCATGTTCCTTTCAGCAAGCATCCATCCTCTAATAAGGGGTCATCCACTTGCAGCAAGTGACGATTTCCTTTCAGTCCTTTCAGTCTATAGAAAAGCACAGTAACATCATTTGCTAGCAGGTAGGCAGTGGAGGTGAGAATCGAATTGATCTGAAATTGACCCTGAGGTCACCGCCTCCTTTAAATTGGGTCTACAGACAAAGTTTCTTTTCTTCTCTGGCTCCTGCCAGCAGCCAAGCAGAGTTCTCAGTCATTGGGGTGGGGGGTGGGGAGAGTGTTAGCAATTATTTAAAGGGATTTTGACACCAGGGTTGAACTCCTACCCCAAACTTAATCCAAATGGAGACTTTTTTTTTTTTTTTTTTTTTACACGGATGGTGGTTAATTAAAGGGTTTGAGCCTCCCCGTGATGGTGTGCCTCTGGCTTGTTTATATTTTAAAATGAGGTTCATTCCTGATGCACAAGAACTGGCAGGGGGGAAGCTGACAGTCGGGATCTCTTACTGGGCTGCCTTGAATAGGGAAGAGAATTTCCTGTTTCCTTTTACACTTTCTCTTCCTTATTTCACCCCCCCCCAATCAAAGTCCTTTCAAAGCATCTTGGGGTGCACAGATACGTCTGACAGCGCTGGAAATCCTGCACTGCTTTTCAGAAGGCCAGGGGACTCTGCTGGGCACGCAGGCCTGGCTTCACTCTCCGCCCAGCGGAGGGTCGCCAAGAGGGAGCAGAAATCCTCTTCCCCGATTTTGATCTTCTGGACCCCAGTTGAGAAGCGCTGTCTCGTTCCTCCGCTTCAGTGGGTAGTGCCTACTGGCCGTTCTGTCCTGATGCCCAAACACTATTGCGTTATTCATTTTCCCCAGACTTTCCCCGCCCCCCTTTTTTTCTCCTTCTCTTTTTCTCCTTTTAAAGTCCCGAAGCGAAGCAGTTCCTCACCACTGCGTCGTAGAAGGAAAGCGCACGTGCTTTGTTTGGAGATCTGGACCAGAGCTCTCCCTTCCAGGGAAGGAGCAGTGGTTTGGGACGGGACAGGCTTTCTGGAAGCCTCAGGGCTGCTGGGCGCCCGGGAGACCGACTCCCAGCGACTCCCAGCGACGGCTGGAGATCCACCACGCCTGTGCAGGCGAGGCCCCGGGGCATCACTTTCTTTGCTGGGAGGCAAGGCCTTCCCACGTGCTCGGCGCTCTGCTGGTCCAGTGAAGCCCGTGGGCCAGAACGCGCTGCTTTCAGAGTCTTCCCCAGCTGAGCTGTTGGGGATAAATTCTCAGTTAAAAAATGGGATGCGTTCGAAACACTCTCATCTCCATGGGGACCCTGGTTAATTAAGATGTTACCTCTGTTGGCGCTCCAATTTGCTTCCCCTGTAGCATCCTGACCAGCCCCGTGGAAAACGCCGCAAGGTCAGTGGAACCAAATGGCACGTGACCCGTATGTGCGGCAAACCCGCCCTACACGTGTGTGGGCGGAGAACCAGCCCAGCTTGCAAACTCTGCTGGGAGGTCTTGAGTTGCAGCGTTTGGGCCTCGCCATCGGGTTCCTGCTCCAGAGCAAGGGGGTTCCCTAGTCCTCCAGAGCTTAGAGCTTTCGGCAGCAGCAAGTACTGTTACCATCGCCCGGCTCCCTACAGGAAAAAAAAAAAGTAAGGAAGGATTTCGTTTTATTTTTTAAATTTTCATCCTATTTTATTCGAGCCAGATCATATTAGGAACGAAAACCTTTCCATCCCTGTTGCTGCGAAATTTGTATTTTTTAAGGCACTGATGGGGGAGAAATTTGTATTTTTTAAGGCACTGATGGGGGTGTGGTGGCGGGAGGTGCGGGAGGAGGAGTTCTGATCCACCAAGACGTTTCTATCTTTACTCAACGTTTCACAGTGCCCTTCACATCCTGCGTTGTCTCCTGATACAATTAGGAAAAAAAAGCCATGGGTAATGACCAGATGTGTCACTTTAGGGAAGATGGGTTTCAAGTGTGTGCTTTCATTGTAAAGCCATCAGGTGTTAGTTACTGTCCAAGCTATTGAGGGCGCAGTTATTCTGAGAATGCATCTTTTTACTATTTCTTTAAAATTTATTTGGGATCAAGTCACTGTCAACTCGAGGATCCCCCACCCCACTTTTTTTCTTTTCTTCTTCTCTTTTCCCCCTATTTCGGTTTGGCCATTGCAACCTGCAGTAAAGTGATCTGTAATTTATAATCGAAGTTTGGTATTGTTAAACTGTAAAGTCTGACTTGGGGTTTTGCTCATAAAATAAATATTTGGAAAAAATATATAGCAATGAGGCTTGTACAGTAGAGGAAATGTCAGTACATATATATCTTATATACGAGTATGTATGTATGTATTTTTTTCTCGGAGACTGTTAAGATGGCCCGGAAAATCATCTTACAAAACTGTGGACATTTGTAGATATCCTTATGAGGATACCGTGAAAAGAATATAAGCACATTTTCTTCAATGAACTTTAAATTTGTTTTGTTAAGTCTGTTCGTCATTCACATTAACTTCTTTCAGTTATATTATTTTGGCCCTAAAGAGTTAGTGTATATATGCTTGAGTTCTCTGTAAGCTATACTGTGCCTTAGCTAGAAAGACATTTTTTTTTTTCCTTTCTTCTAACAAGGAAGCTCATTTAGAAAGAAATGTTTATGTGAAGTGCTTGTCAGTTGGCATTTTTACTGGGTTGCTAACCCAAAGGTAAAATATAAAACCATGTCTTTTCCTTGCTGGCTTGTTGTTACTAGAAGGGTCCCTCCCTTGTTAGCTTGATAAATAATTTTACTAGGGGGACTGTGCTGTATTTTTATGCTTGCTGTCTATTTTCTGCTTGCTGCAAATAAATTTCTGTACTCAGAGGGCACTAAAACTCCAAACACATGGTATTTTCCCATTTCACTGCTGGTTGCCTGAAATATTTATTCCATCTCATGTTTTTAATTAATTTTTTAAAGGAAAAAGTAATTTGTGATTAATACCAAGCAAAATTTAGCCCTTTATTTCTCAGGACTGTTGGGTTTGAATCTGAAAAGTGTAGTGTTTTGAAAGGCTTTGTGCATCAAACCCTGTTTTGTATCATTGAAGATGAGAGTTATTTATATGGGGGTATCCTGATGTTTTCTCATTATAGACTTTCTTGTATGTCTTTCCAACCCTTAAGTATTAAACTGTTGCTATGAAAAACGAAAAGGGGTATAGAATTCTACCCAGAAACAGGACACTACACAATAAAATCTTTACATTTGAAAAATAATGCAGGTATGAAAATGGAGATGAAATTGATCACATGTCAGTAGAGCTGTCAGCGTCCAAGGCCTTGAGACTTGGGGTTCATGACTGCAGAGAAGAGGTTGGTGTGGGTCAGTTACTGGGGCAAAATGGGAGGTTCCCTGGCACAAACCCAAATAAACCCTAAAATGTTCCAGTAAAATAAAATACAATAATAAAAGAACATGTTCTGTAAATTTCAAACACAAAGAACACAACACATAATAGAGGTAGAGTATGTTTAATGAAAGGACAGTCATGCGTATTGGCAAAACAAGCAATCATTTTCAGTCAGTGCCAGATTATCTCAATAATTGAAATACTAGTTTTTCAAAGCAGATCTTCTGCTTGTGATTTGCTCCTTAGCAGGGTCTTATTTTCTGAAACTGGAAAATAGTTTTACAAAGGTACCAGAGATATACACTTGGACCCAGAATGCCAGCTCATGTAACCAGGACGTTGGGGGAGGCTATGTTAGAGGTTATCTGGAGTTCAGCTTTTGGGAAGATCGCCAAAAGGAAGGGAACAATGAAGAAGGGGCAGTAGACTTCCACATTGGTTGCTGAAACATGCATGTATCTTACCAAATGCATACCGGGCTTGTTTTCCAATCCCACTTCTCAGGGATTTCAGAAATGAGCTAGGTTTCAAGCTGATGACTTTAATTTTTCCCCTCTAACTCTGCAGGTATAGAAACTGTGAGAGTCAGATTTTAAAATAGTGACTGCAGAGCTGATAGTCACCCTTTCCTCTGGTCCCCTGGGGGCGGTCCCCTGCTAGTCAGGCATTAGAGAAAACTTCAGTGGAGTTGGAGGCCATGATGCTCCTCCATCCATCCTCTCAATGATCTGTCCTTTGATGGTCATCCAGAGCTTCACATCGATTGAGCGTCTCTAGTAGCCAGGACCTGTGCCATTGCTGATCCTCAGAGCGGCCAGAGGGAGGGTTACTTTAATCCCCTTTATAGAGATGTAGAAACTCAGGCCTAGGAGCAATTCAGATACGATTTGACCCACACCACAAGCATGCAGGGATTTCTAGCTGGACACCATGCCACCTCTCCTCACCTGGCTTATTCTCTCTTTCCTAGTTAAACAGCTCAGTGTTTAACCTCAGCACGGGTAATGTAGGCTCATTTGCCCTCTCCTCCTTCTGACTGGGGTTGAGTGATGCCTAGAAGAAAATGCATTATAATCTGAGAAGGATCTAGAAGATGGGGGCTAGCACTTCACGTGATCTTGACCCTGAGGACCCCTCCAGCTCCAAAAAACGAATGATCCTGTGGTTTTGATGGTGGTAGGTCACGGAGCAGCCTTTTCCTACTCAAAGATAAAGATTGTCATTTCAAGAGCGTTTAAAAAATAATAGATGGTGCATTTCCTTAATGCCCTATGATGTGTAAAGCGTCAGGTGCACCACTGACACTCAGGAAATTGCTGGATAGTGAAGATAAATCAGCGTTAAATCACGCCATTGAAAGCCCCATTTAATAAAAAGTTGTCAGCAAAATCTGTAGTCACATGAAAAAGAGTACACAACCCCTGCATCTGTAAAATAGGGATGGCCCCTCAAAGGCTTCTGCAAAGGATTAAATACTATAACGCATGTAAGCACCTGGCAGAGTAAATGTCCTGCCCCCTTCAGTGTTCTATGGAGCAAAACTTTGACCTTGACACCGTGCAAGGTCTGATTTGTTTTCGAAGAACTTTGTGATTATGATACTGGACACCTTCCCTCTGCTTTAAAATAAGTGCTGCCACCCCTGGAAAATGGAGAAGAATCTGGAACAGTCATTTATCTGCCCTCCCCCTGAAAAAATACCAGCACTCCTAAAGTATTTTTTGAAGGTGCACTTGGGAAGTTCTGTGGCCAAACATTTAGGGAAATATGGGTAAGACCAAATTAAACATTTAATTTTGCTTCCATCCATCTCAGGGCCTTTAAGTGCTCATATGTATCGTGATCCTCCATAGTGAAGGACCAACATGGATGACAGAGCATCTTCCAAATTTATATGAACATGGAGCCTGGTTTCAATCAACCATCTTGTGGAAATAACAGTAGGGCAGTTTTGAAAAATGGTTGGCTAGATAAAGAAGTCTTGACTTCATTATTTTATTTAGTACCGAAGGACCTCTTTACTAATTTCCTCCTATGAAGCCCATGTTCTCAAGGATTCATTTGTAATTCTGTGTGTTTGTTTTATTAATCAGAGCCCTCTGTGAAAGCTCTCAGGCTTCTGATCAGCAGAAGTGGTATAATTCCACTGATGTATATGCAATCAAAAGCAAGGAAAACCTTATCATGTGGGTTATCCTATAGGTCTTTCCAATGATAGCAGTGGCTCATGGGCACCATAACTGCCTTCATGGGCTCCCTGTGGGCTTTCAAGAAACCAGTGTGGGATCCTCTGCTCTGGTTAAAAATCCCAGGATCACTGTCGAATGCGACCTGGCCCTTTGTGGTTGGATGAGCCTTCTAAGGGACTTTGAGGTCCTGGAAGGAGTCTATCAGTTTCTTACAGTCTCAGACATAAAAAACTCTGCCTTTAGGATTCAGCTCCTTTGTTGTAAGGATACAGGTGTATATTAAGGGCATGAAACATAGGATGGAAGAGGTCTCACTCTCTCTGTCCCTCTTCCCTCCCTTTTCTCTGTTTGCACACCTGCTTCATTCTCCCTGCAGAAGGCATGCATGCTTTCTTGCTTTGGAGTACTCCTGATTCCCATGCTTTGCCCTAAACATCCCAGGGCAGAGGTGGTCAGCCCCTCTGCTGTCCTGGTCTCAGAAGAGATAGCTGATTGGTTCCCCTTGGTGCGGTGTCTAGCTTTTGTCCAGTCAGCACTGTCTAGGGGTGGGTTTTTATGTCCAGCTGCTGGCCTAATCACATCTTCTGAGAATGGCATTCTGCAGGGATTGGGAGATGGGCGTGTCCCAATATGGGGGAGGGAACTGGTACCCAAGAGTCCTGTGCATCATTTAGGGAGATAGGAATGAGTAGAATTAGGGCATGAATAGGTCTCTGAACCTAGAGACTAGGTTTCAACCTTGGATGCACTATGGGGCTTTAGAAAATGTTGATGCCTTGCACCAGACCAGTTAAACCAGAACCTCCAGGGGCTGGTGGGGCTCAGGCATCAGTATTTTTTTTTTTAATTAATTCCCAGTGATTCTAATGCACAATCAGGATTGAGAAATCCTGGTAGAAGTGTCCAGGGACACAGTTAGTTATGGAGACCCAGAAAGTGAAGAAGCCACTGGTGAATTTCCCTTGTTTTATTATATTTCTTACAAGTCAGCATTTTGAAGGT
This sequence comes from Aepyceros melampus, assembly GCA_006408695.1. Taxonomy (NCBI): domain Eukaryota; kingdom Metazoa; phylum Chordata; class Mammalia; order Artiodactyla; family Bovidae; genus Aepyceros; species Aepyceros melampus. Next base: position 64,927 of record SJXQ01003017.1, on the reverse strand, counting down.
CCAGTTTAAAATTAAAAGAGAGGAACAATTGCTTTGTGTCTTTTCTGCTTCCTCTGGCCTTCCCAGTCCTCTGTTAACATCAACTCTGTTTTTCTTTCTTTTTTTTTTTTTCTAATAAGGGCCAGGGCAGTCAGATAAGGCACATAGTGAAAGGAAACCCAAGTTGATGTCCAGAAGCCTCGATTTTACACCTGCCTTGGCCACTAAACAAACAGCCTTGTGACCTGGGCAGGCCACATTGCCCTCACGTGCCCTGCTGTGCTTAATTCCTGCCTTTTGGGAAACGGGTCAGTTGAGCTCAGATCAGAGGCCTTCCGTGAGTCTACACAATCAGCTAAAGCACCAGTTGGTCAGGGATCCAGAGCATAAACCAAGAGAGGTCCTGAGGGTTTTGAGCTGGCACAGTAGCTCATTTCAAATGTGTGATGGTGTTTTTCACAAATTCTGCACGGAAATGAAGAGAGTGTATTTAGTTGTCAGGTTCCAAAGACAGATGCTGTCCGAATTATTGACACACACTTCTGCAGTTACTGATGAGATGTTTGTGGTATTGGTCATCATTACCAGCAGGCACTTAGTTAGCGGGTGGTTGGGGTGGGTGGTGGTAGACATAGGACTGAGGAAGATGCTGCTGGCTGGAATTAACCGAGATGTGTGATCACGCGCCATCAGGCACATTGATTCTCCCCTAAAGCACAGCATTATACCACACAAAAAACGGCCTCTCCAGAGGCACTCTCAGTATACCTTGTCAGACAATCACCTTGTAATTTCTCATCTCCTCTTGGCCTCTCAACTCTGTGAGCCTGGAGTTCATGCCTCCTTTATTTTTGTGTCCAGCTCAGCTCTGTCCCAGCGCGCAGCACACCGCATCTCTGTCTCACATCCCCCTGGGAAAGTGGCCCGGTGGACTTGAATCAGGTGCCCAGACAAACAGAGGACAAAAGCCTAGGAAAAGTTCCTTACATGATGAAGGCGACATCGGAGCGATCTGCCAAAATGAGAGCTTGTTCTCTTAATCCTCTCCTGGCTTTTTCGCAGACCCATATCCTGACATTTCCTGATGGTTTTGTGGGCTGAGTTTCCTTTCCTGGGCAGCTTGTTAAATGCAGTCTGCTTCAGCCCTATTTCTTAATGTCCTCTTTTGGAAAGCTATTGGAAAATAGACCCTTTTGCTCCGACTGGTTGGGTGTCAAAGTTGTTGTGCTTTATTTTGAGATTTAAATCAACGAACACTTCATTTTGTACCTGTTATACACATAAATAAGAATTTGGTGTTGACGGGTTCAGGAACGAATAAGGGCATAGTTCTTGCTTTCAAGATTTATTGAATGTAGATAGTTAAGAACAATAAATGCTGGTCCTGTTTGATAAAACCTTTCCCCAAACTATGGAATTTGTGAAAAGGTGGAGGTTGGTGATTTTGTGAACACCATAAGGCAAAAGCTAAAAAGGTAGCAAAGAGAAACTGGTGTTTTGCTTTGTTTTTTTTTAACTTAGGATAGGGAAGATCTTCCTTTTAGTTCAGTTCAGTCGCCCAGTCGTGTCTGACTCTCTGTGACCCCATGAATCGCAGCACGCCAGGCCTCCCTGTCCATCACCAACTCCCGGAGTTCACTCAGACTCACACCCATCGAGTTGGTGATGCCATCCAGCCATCTCATCCTCTGTCGTCCCCTTCCCCTCCTTCCCCCAATCCCTCCCAGCATCAGAGTCTTTTCCAATGAGTCAACTCTTCGCATGAGGTGGCCAAAGTACTGGAGCTTCAGTTTTAGCATCATTCCTTCCAAGAAATCCCAGGGCTGATCTCCTTCAGAATGGACTGGTTGGATCCCCTTGCAGTCCAAGGGACTCTAGCCTGGTGCAAAACCCAGATTGATACATTTGACTGCATAAGCATTTGAAACCAACACATCGGAAAATCACCATGAACAAAATCAAAGGGCAAACAGTGAAATGGGGAAAATCACCACCCACAAGATGGTCACAGACCCAGTTTCCCTAATGTGAAGAGCTCTAGTAAATTCAAAAGAAAGAAGGTGAACCACCTGATAGGCAAACGGCAGCTTTTAGAAACAATAAATACAGATGACCAATAATCTTATGGAACTTTGTTGGTCTCGCTCATCACCGAGTAATAATAATCCCTTTGGACTGGAATGTGGGGCAGTGGGCAATCTTACATAGTATTGTGAGCCTGTAAATAGGACAATATCTTGGTGGTGGTGGTTTAGTTGCTAGATCATGTCCGTCTCTTGCGACCCTAGGGACTGTGGCCCACCAGGGTCCTCTGTCCATGGGATTTACTAGGCAAGAATACTGGAGTGGGTTGCCATTTCCTGCTTCAGGGGATCTTCCTGTCCCAGGGATCAAACCCCAGTCTTCTGCAGTGCAGGTAGATTCTTTATGGCCTAAGCCACCCAGAAAGACCCTGGACATCTTGGGGGGGGGGTTAATTCTTATAATATTTAATAGCACAGAATGTTCACAGACCAAACCTTAGTTCAGTACAGCAGTGTGGCCATAGCTGGAATGAACTGTGTGTGTCTCTGTGTGAGCTGGGGAGGAAGGGTTGTCCTGGACATGGACCAAGATGGGTAAATGAGTCCCATGGAGAAGAAACTGCAAGGCCAGGCCAAAGAGGGCATGGAATCAGAAGACAGAAAAGCACAAGGCAGAAATTAACTAGGTTGGCTGACAGTTGGTGTGTTTCCTTTTTCTGAAGCTACTTCTGCCCCGCACTCATTTTCACAAAAGTAAAACCATCCAGGTGTAGCCCTTCCTCCTCTTCACGAGTCCATCTCACTCCACATCCCCATGGGATGAAAGACTCCTGTGTGTTAAGTGGACCCTCCATTTCAGCCCTTTTCTGTATCATCTGCACTGTCACAGCCAAAAGTGTTCGTGAGAAGAGAGGGAGGGGCATTTTTTTGGAGAACTGTGCGAGGATTTTGCTCACATGTCTGTCATTAACATCAATCACAGAAGCAGGGCAGAAATGCCTGGTAAGTTCCTACACTCGCCTCTTTGATAAAAGTCCCCTCTGGTTTAGCTACCAGGCTCCCCTCCATGGATATAGGATTCAGGGGCTTTGAAGTCGGTTGTGGAAATTTCACTGCTTTCTTTGACTCCACCAGATTGCTCCAAAATGCTACAAATGGGGGAAAAAAAGACTAAGGAATTTTTAGTAGCAGTTTAGAGGTACAGTCCTCTTAAGCCATTGACAGAAAAATGTATTTCTTCTTTCAGTTTTTAACTGGGGAGTGATATGTTAAAATAGAGCAATGTCACTGCAGTCCTTTCTTAGGAAGAGGAAGACAAGAGTGAGTTGGGTGCCGGGTGGTGAGAAAAGGGGGATTTTGCAGCCCTGGTTCTTTGAACTTGTTGCAGAGGCCATGCTGCCTGCAGAGAAATTGTGAAATAGATTTTGTCCAGTGTGGTTGAAAAACATTTCCAACAAGGGGACAGACGTTTCCAAGGTGAACCTGAATCTGACTGGGTGTTGAGGCAAGTTTCCTATGCTGAGCCGAGAAATCCTGCAGAAACCCAGGCGAGGACAGGAGGGAGATCCCAGCCCACCCGTCCAGGAGCAGGACTTCCTGGTACGCTTGACATTTTGTCTTAAGAGTTCTTCTTTTTCATGAAAGGTACTTGGGTGCAATTTCTGAAAATGTCCCAAATATCCCTTTGATATGCTGACTCTAACAAATTAGGAAAAAAAAAAAAAAAATATATATATATATATGGGCTAGGAGAATGCCCATTAGAAACATCCAGGCGTCAGCTACCACCTCCATACATTTCAGGATTTGGCACAAACCAGAGGTTCTCAAATTGTTTTGTTTCAGCAGAGGAAGTGTTTGTAAAATGAATGGTTATGTGGGATCACTGGGTAAAAGAGAAGTGAGTAGCTTGTGGGGGGTGACTCTGGTCCCCCAAGTTCTGCGCCCTTCTCTCTCTACCCCGCAGAGCTCCTAGGTGTCTGCAGTCCAGTTTGAATACCTTTTGGGAGTCCTTCTCTAAGGGAATGCCAGCTCAGCAGTCTTTGATATAACAAAGGACCGAGTTCCTTCACTGGAAATGCTCAGCTCAGGGGTTTGTCAGGGTGTTGCAGACATCGGCGTCAGACCCTTCCAGCTTTGTGACTCTGGGGAAGTCTCTTCCCTTCCAGGTGATCACAAGAGAACCATCTCCTCTTACATGGGTTAAATCAACAAGTCATGGCAACTGACTCAGTCATGCTGAGTGTGGTGCCATCTCTCAGGCAGCAGCAAAAATGACCGGTGACAAATGTGTCTCCTTTGACTCAGAAACATTAAGCATCCCTCTTCCCGGGCTTCGAGGTGATCCCGTGGTCTAGTTGGCCACAGTTGACCGCTTCCTCCTTTTCATTTTCCTTGTACCATTTCCTCTGCCTGTGACAGGTCCCTCTGAAAGGTACCTTTCCCCCTTTATGCTCCACACTCAACTCAGATCCAGGACCCTTGCCTTGTACCCCTTACACTTGGCGTGTCGCACAGGGCATTGGGCACAGCCTACTCCCAGTGGACATTCGCTGGTTTGACTGTCATTGGTCAGGTCTCCCAGGGGCCAGTTGTACACGTCTCTTTCAATTCCACATTCAGTGACTTCATGTGGGTGGCAGCATGAAATTGGCCACGGTGGGAATACCTACAGTACAAGCGCTGCTAAAACCTAGCCCCTGTCTCTGGCCTCCATCCTCTGCTGAAGGTGTTAAACATTGAGCAGCATACCACTGCTTGAGAAGCTCAGATGGGAAAAAAAAAAAGGAAATTGAGCAGAGCAGGATAGAATCTATCAAAGGCATCACTCACATTGCTGCTCTGATGGTAACAAGCAGCAACGGCAGAGGGGAGCTCACCCTGGGCGAGAGGCATCAAATTAGGACCCTAAAGGATGGGGAGGTTGTGGGCATGCAGGAAGAAGTGACAGGCAGTTCCAGGCCATGGGACAGGATGGGAGAGGAAACAGCCAGGTTAATGAGGGAGTGGCTGTGGACTTTGTGGAGGATGGTGGAGGTGATGGGCTTGCCCAGGGCAGAGGAGTGGTAGGTGAATAGCAGGGCACCCGAAGAAGGCAGTGGCTGGAGGGAGGTGATAAGACCTCAGAGGATGCTTAGATGTTGTTAAAGGGGAGGTTGAATTCCCTTTCCTCCTGCAGCAATGATTCTGTTGCCTTGCAGATACGTCTGACTTAACGCAAAGCATTCGCCTGCCAATTTCAGTGGCCTCCTTCACCTCTTGAGCGGGTGCAGAGTCCAGCTAAATAGCTTTCAAAACATTTCGAGATTTAGGTGAATCGATGAAAGAGGGAACCCAAAAAGGGAACAGTGAGAGGAGCTGGGCTCTGTGGAGCTGTGGCTTGAGGCTGAGAACAGGAAACCACTACCCAGTTCTTGCCACTTTTGTCCAAGTTTGGGTGGATGGGTCAGGGGACCAGCCTCAACTGCTCTTGATTTTAACACTTAGACTTTGACCGGTGGCTCCCCAAAAACCACAGGCAGCTCCCTCAAGGTCAGTGGTCCTCAACCTCAGTTCCCCATGAGAATCATCTGGAACATTTTCAAAATCCCAGTGCCTAAACCCCACAGTGACAAGTGGAAGTGTTAGTTGCCCAGTTGCATCCATCTCTCGTGACCCCAGGGACTATGCAACCCACCAGACTCGCCTGTCCGTGGAATGCTGCCGGCAAGAATACGGGAGTGAGTTGCCCTTCCTGTCTCCAGGGGATCTTCCTGACCCAGGGATCGAACCTGGGGTGAGTCTCCTGCATTTCAGGCAGATTCTTTACCATCTGAGCCACCAGGGAAGCCCCCAACTCAGATCAATTAAAGACCCCCTGCCCCAGCCACCCAGGTTGTATAGCCACAGCCAAGGCCAAGATACACGGCCATAAGGCACTGAGTCTCAGACTTTAGTGGGCACCAGATTGCCTGAAGGACTTGTTAAAACTCTAATTGCCAGTAGCCCCATCCCTGGAATTTCTGATTCAGGCAGTCTAGGTTGGGCCTGAGAAACGCACATTTCTAATCAGATGTTGCTCCAGTGTGTCTGCCTTTGAGAACCTTGGCCGTAGGGCAACTGGCACAGCATTTGGAACAGTCTAGTAGACGGGTCAGGTAGAGTGGGGTCCCCTTCCCAGCTCTGTAGTCCCCCCTGCATGCCCTCACCATTCATTTAAAGCAGAGTTGCTTTGGCTCCCCCAGGCACATTTGGCAACCTCTGGACACGACCTTATGCTTGTCGTGACATAGGGGGCTGCTGGCATCTGGTGGGTGGAGGGCAGGGTGCTGCTGACAGCGCTTGGCATTATCCAGGCCCAACGTCAGTCATACTGAGCCTGGGAAACCCTTCTGACTTCATACATGAAATAGGGGCAGTCATACTTGTTTTTCTAGGCTGCTGGTAAGAATAAATGAGGTTCTACAGATAAAGCAAACTAGGCAGCAAGTTCCTAATATGTGGCAGTAGTTTTCAGCTCCCAGCTGAGCCACTTGGTGATGCAAACTTGACTGAAGGACTTGACCTCCATGAGCCTGTTCTCTCATCTGTAAAATGGGCACAGTAATAGGTTCAAAGCCCTGAAGGGTGCTTGTGAAGATTAGAGATGATCTATGCAGAGTCCCTAGAGGTCAGTAAACATGGTCTGTTACTATGGCTTCCCATTCTGTCTTTACCCAGACCTCAGTTCTTTTCCTTGTCGAGTCTAAGATGCTGACGAACTCCTCCTTGCTTTGCAGGTCTGTTCTCTAGGTGAGAAGTCAGCTAGTTTCCAGTTTCCAGGTCAGAAGAACTCAGGAGCGACCGCAGGAATAGCGCAGCCTCTTAGCACTCCAGGCCCGATCTGAGCCTCCCATGCCAGATGGTGCTTCCAGAGTGCCGGCTGCATGCAGCCAGTCAGAAGCATGGAGGTTTCATTTTCACTTCCCAAAACTTTGCTGGCCTCAGATCTCCCTTTAATAAGAATTTGGTGACATGAAATGTTTGGAAAGCAAAATACCTCTGGGACCCACATCCCATTGGTAGAGCAGTCTCAAGGCAGTAAGTGACTTAGGGACCGCCCTCCTCCATTTGGGGACTTTTTCCAGATGAAGCAGGAATTTGAACCCAGGCCTGGTTTCTTGACCAGCCTTTGGCTCTTGATGTAAGTCACAACAGGAACTGGCAGAAGACACCGGGGTCCAGTAGGGGTCATCCACAGACCCCCGGTCCTTGGCAGAGGGCGTCCTGCTCCCAGCCTCAGAGGTAAATGTCCTTTCTCTAATCTGCACACAAAATGGATTTTAGTAACTGGATTTTATTGAAAAACCAACTCCCTCGCCCACCTCCCCCCTCCACCTCCAGCACTGAAAAACATATTGTCTTCTTTACTGTAGTTCATTCTGCCTTCCGAGGTGATTAATGAATTAAAGATACAGTGTATTTATTCTTTTGCCTGATTACCATTCTGTAATAAATCTAAGCTCCGGAGCCTGTCGATACAGGAAGGCCAACCTGCCTCTTTGGAAAATAAAGGTTCTTACATTAAGCTCAACTTCCAGCTCTTCACAGGCAGGAGAAAATTCACCTTTAGCGCCTTAGAAAAAGAAGTGGGAAGCTCAGAGAGATACTGGCTGGCAGCTACCTGAGCCCATTTCCATGTGTGAGAAGGCACTTTGCTTACACCTCCCCAGACATGGGAATGCCTGTTGACCTGTAGAGGGGATTTATTTTGGGGGGAATGCTGAACATCAAGCTCTTCATGGAGATGATGGTGGAGAGGGAGGCAACATCCATGAAGCTCTTGTTTCAAAGCTGCGAGATGTTATCATCAGTGTAAAATGGTGCTGTCTGTGAATTTCTCTGGATGTCCGTGTTGTCAGCTTCGTTTTCCTGGGAGTGAGGTTGCTGGTTTGCAGGGCATCTGCAGGACGGAAGCTGGGGCTGTTTGGGAGGCCAGGAGAGCTCCTGAGGGAGTCATACGGCTGTCCAGCTCTGTCTCGTCCCCTATTAGCTATGTCGCTGCTCAGTCACTCAGTTGTGTCTGACCCTTTGCAACCCCGTGGACGGCAGCACACCAGGCCTCCCTGTCCTTCACCATCTCCTGGAGCTTACTCAAACTCATGTCCATCCAGTCGATGATGCCATCCAACCATCTCATCCTCTGTCATCCCCTTCTCCTCCTGCTTTCAATCTTTCCCAGAATCGGGATCTTTTTCAGTGAGTCAGTTCTTTGTATCAGGTGGCCAAAGTATTGGAGCTTCAGCTTCAGCAACAGGCCTTCCAGTGAATATTCAGGGTTGATTTCCTTTAGGATGGACTGGTTTGACTTCCTTGGTGTCCAGGGGACTCTCAAGAGTCTTCTCCAGCTAGCGGTGTGACCCTGGGGCCAGTCTGCTCTCCTCATCAATACGATGGCTGCTGTTCATCTTCCCTCACCACCCCCCAGTGTTGGGAGGCTGGTTCACCCCCACACCTGCAGGGGGTGGGACTACACTTGCCTCTCAAAGCTCTGACCTCAGATAACCCTCAGCCAGGTTGACCTGTGCCAGGACAGGAAGCCCAAGAAAAAGAAACAAACTAGCTTGTTAATGTCATTGGCCATTTCCTATGATTTATTTATTTTAAAAAATTAAAAAAAAAAAAACAGAAAGCCATGGTTTATATAGGTCCCTTTCTCAGCTGCCAGTAACTGAACAGACTATACATGTTTACACAGATATAAAACAGTGCTCCATTGCTTCAGTCCTACTCTCTGCAACCCCAGGGACTGTAGTCCACCAGGCTCCTCTGTCCATGGGATTCTCTAGGCAAGAATACTGGAGTGGGTTGCCATGCGCTCCCCCAGGGCATCTTCCCAACCCAGGGATCCAACCCGCATCTCCTTCACTGAGGGCAAACTCTTTCCTAGTGAGGTTCCCAGGCCCAGGATTTGCGGGCCGACAGCTTCTCAGCACCCTTAACTCTACAGGAGGACCACACGCATCACTCTTTGACCTTGGTTCCCTCCTATGGAAACCGGGCTGAGGGAAGCTCACTGTGGCATGCTCAGAGGCTTAAGTGGCCAGGAAGCAGTGCAGGCAGGGTGCCAGACTGGCATTGACCCTCCACTCATGTCTGGTTGGTGAGAAGTTACCACGGTCCCATCCCTGTGAAGTCATCGGCCCCCTCCTCGGCCGAGCTTCCGCTTGCTGGGCTGGGCAGCAGCGTGGCGCCTGATTTCTCATCTGGACGCCTTTCCTGATCAGCCCAGGCACCTCCACCCCCTCCCAGTCCTCCCAGTTCCTTAGAACGCTGACGAGTTGAAATCTCACTCCAGCAGAGAAGTTATCAGACTCACAGATGTATTATTTTCAAATGCGCCAGCACGATGGGCTCACAGGGCTCCCCTGCGACCCCGTGGACCTTATTCAGCTGTGGACTGATTCCTCCTTCCTTCCCCAAAATCCCTCCTGCCTCCTCGCCTGCACCCAGAACACGTAAGGTAATGTTCTAGGTAACATGCAAGAAAAAGGGCGTTCTAGCAAGGCCAGCATGCGTCCTAAGACCAGGAAAGACTCCTTCCACTTTCTCGCCAACAAAATGTAAAGAAACTGGAGAGAGGCTGCCTGGCAGGACTGTATGTGTAATTGCACAGTGAAAGCCTCCTCGTGGTAGTCCCAGAGGAGGGGGCAGGAGCTGTGGGGACGGGACCTGCTGAAAGCATGACTCGCTCTGCTTGAGATGCATTCTCCCCGCACCCCTCAGCTTCACACTTTCTGCCTTTGAAATCCGTGGAATTGTGAACTAGGTGGAGAAGCAGCTTCAAACCCAAGCTAATAGTTGAGGCTGCTTTTCCCAGCGCCCCAAAATGATCACTAGTGATTCTAGTCTGAGGACCCTGGATGACAAGTTTTGAAAGTGAAAATCTTATAGGGAGCAAAAGATTTCCTTCTTCCCAACCAGAAGTGCCAGGGGGGACAGCCCCGAATCAGGAGGAGGAATGAAGTCAGAGAGGACAGCCCCTGAGATCATCCAAGCTGAAATGTCAGGCCCATTTCACGTGTTGTGTTACTTTTGCTGGCTTTATTTATTTATTTATTTTTCTAATTAAGACACCCAGACTATTGCTGTCCCATAGAAATAGAATGAGTCATGTTTAAGTTATTCCCTTTTGTGGCAACCACCTTTCAAAAAAGTAAAAAGAAGCAGGTGAAGTGAATTCTAATTTTACTTAAAACCCAGTCCCTCAAAGCAGTGTGATGGCAACACAAGGTCAATATAAAAATTTAGTCATGGGGTATTTTACAATCATTTCATGAGTGTTTGCCAAGTCTCCAGAATTTAATGGGAATCTCAGTTTAGTTGCCAAATATTCAGTGTTTGCTGTGAAACAGTCTGACCCAAACAGTCAAGGTGTGCTTCACAGAAAACTACGTTGCTTTAGTGTATAAATGTAAAAGTAGGCAAAACTGGAGACTATGAAAAATTCAGTTTCTCGGCCACACCAGCCACTTTTCAAGTGCTCAGTAGCCATATGAAGCCAATAGCTACATCATGGGATGGTGGTATATGGAGCTCTAGAGATTGCGAGTTATTGGAGCTATCTGATGAACCGTGAACTGCCAGCGTGAGATTCAGCTTTATCTGGTATCTGGAAAATCCAGGGCCCTCATAGACATGGCCTTTAGCCCGGATCCAGAGGGTAAGCCCTGGCTGTGTGTGTAGTATGGACACTTTAGCACAGTACCTGCACATAATACATATTTAATAAATACTTGCTGAATGGATGGAGGGACAGGAGAAGGGACAAATGGAAGAACTTGCTGACAGGTAAATACCTATGAATTTAAAAGAGGACCCTGAAAGGTTTTTTGGTTTGTTTGTTTTTTGGGGGGGGTGGGTAGGTGAGGGGTTCTGAAGAAGGGAGGTATCTATTTCCTGGACCAGGGGAGGGGCTGGATCCAGCAGGACAAGGATGGGGAGTTCTCTGAGCCACAGCTACTCCGTAGTGGGATGGGGTTTCCTGTCTCTCTTCAACTTGTTCTTTTAGGGAGTAAATCCTGGGTTAAAACCCTTGTTGTTCAGTCACTAAGTTGTGTCTGACTCTTTCCAACCCCATGGACTGGAGTCTGCTGGGCTGCTCTGTCCTTCACTATCTCCTGGAGTTTGCTTAAGATCATGTCCATTGAGTCAGTGATGCCATCCAACCATCTCATCCTCTGTTGTCCCCTTCTCCTTCTGCCCTCAATCTTTTCAAGCATCGGGATCTTTTCCAGTGAGTTGGCTCTTCACATCAGGTGGCCAAAGTGTTGGAGCTTCAGCATCAGTCCTTCCAATGATTATTCAGGGTTGATTTCCTTTAGGATGGACTGGTTTGATCTCCTTGTTAAAACCCTAGACAGCAGCTAGATACGAGTGTGGGGCCTTCTGCAAGGCAGTGAAGTTTAGGGATGGGAGTTGGAGAGACCTTGAAACCCTGCACATTTGGGGAGATCTGCCTTAGGTCTGTGCTTAGAGACAAGGCTGAGAAACAGCCTGTACTGTTAGTTGGCATCCAGGGTGTAGAGAGTATAGATGAAGGTCGTGTGCTTTGGGTAGATAGTAGACCTTTAAGCTTTCAAAATGGATTTTTCTCAAGGGCTTAGATCTGTGTCTCTGACTCCTTGGACCTGGAACATGGTGAGGAGTCCCTTCACTGAGTCATCCCTTCCTTCCATTCATTTATTCATTGACACATCATCTATTAAGACACTGTTGTGCCGGGTAGTGGGATGCTGGGACATCACAGGCGGGGACAAGACAGAGCTCCACCCTGCCCATCTTCAGCGTCCTAGTCCTTTGGCATAGCTTGCTTTATTTTATTTGTTTCTTGTGAAGACAAAAGAGAGTATTTATTTATTAACTTAATATTTATCAATATTTTAAAATTGAAGCACAGTTGATTTACAGTGTCCTGTTAATTACTGCTGTACCACAAAGTGATTCAGTCATATGTGTGTGTGTGTGCTTTTTAAGATACTCTTTTCCTTATAGTTTAGCACAGGTTATTGAGTGTAGTTCCCTGTGCTATTCAGTGGGGGCTTGTTGTTTATCCCCTCTCTGTATAAAAGCCTGCATCTGCGAACCCCAGCCTCCCCCTCCATCCCTTCCCCAGCCCCCTCCTCCTCGGCAGCCACCACTCTGTCCTCTCTCTCTGGGGTTCTGTTTCATAGACAGCTCCATTTGTACCGTTTTTTTAGATTCCACATGTAAGTGATGCCATGTAGGATTTGTCTTTCTGTTTTGACCTGCTTTGCTTAGTACAGTGATCTCTAGGTCTGTCCACGTTGCTGCAGATGGCTTCACTGCACTCTTTTTGATGGCTGAGTAATATTCCGTTGCGCATATGTACCACGTCTTTTTCATTCATTCCTCTCTCAGTGGACATTGGGGTTGTCTCCATCTCTTGGTTATTGTAAATAGTGCTTGGCACACCTGAGCTTGGAAGAAATGATTCACAATCATTGTGCTCGGTGTCCTACAGGTTGAGAAACTAGTGCTGTGACCAGACCTAGTCTAGATACTAGGAGGTGCGAGGTTGACACTGAGGATCTGCAGGTAAGAAGGATTTTATCTCGCAAGGGTAGGGGCTTGAGAACAGAAAGGGTACGTGTTGCAGGGAGTACGGGGAATGCTGAGCACAGGCAGGGGCTGAGTGCTGGCTGGGGAGTGGAGTGAGCGCTGGGGGACCAATGGCACAAGTGCTGTTGTGCCCATTCTTGGCTCCTAGGTACTTTGGCTGGCACCTAGCACACCACAGGCTCCCAGCAAATGTGTTCTGAATTACGGAAGGCAAATAGTTTCCCCCAGGATTCCTCTCTTTGGGGGCTGCTCTCGTCAAGCACCAGACACACCTATTCCTCTTCTCTCAGCCCATCAGGTACCATTCTGAATTGTGTAGATAACTGCTGTAACTTGTTTCAGCTTTGGGGAATGTTTTCTGTGTCTCTTCCAAAGACATCTTCCACCATCACATATGTTTGGAGAGAAGCACAGCCCCTAGTTCAGGTTATTTTTTATGCTTGGCTTCACAGCCTGTGTTTTTGTGTTTGCCTTTTTATTTTCAACACTAGGTTGGTTCTGCTTAATTTCAGTGCCCAGACAGAGGACTGCATAGGTTTCCCTCCTCCAGGCCTCATCTCCAATTCTTTCGATTTCTCAGGCTTAACCAACTAGGTCTCCAAAACACTATGTGACTTGCGGAATTTATTTAAAGAATAGTGTTAGTGACAGAGACAGAAGGAGAAGCAGAAAACAAAATGAAACAAAATAAGCCAAACCCAAACAGTCATGTTAGGAGAACTTTCAGAGACCTACGTCCCGCTTTACTTACCACATCTGCCCATCAGATACCAGACCATAAACTCGTGTGGTCAAGAGGAAGGGAGAAAAATGGAGTGAAATATAACTCCATCAGCATTCTTCATTTCTGTTGGTTCCTCCAATTTAAAAATGGAATCATGTTTAACATCTTAATTAGGCATGGTAATGCACAACAGTTTTTTTCTCTTTTATTTTATGAACATCTAGTCATTTACTCTCAAAGTAAATTATAGTCAATTTATCTGCAGTGACAAGTCAATAAAACAGTAGAAGACTCCAGCTTTTCAATCGCCCGATATTTGCTTCTCATTTTTACTGTTGAATGGAAGGCAAGGCAACAGGTAAGGGGTATGTACCGCTCAGAGTAGCTTTGGAATCGACCACCATAGAGGCTTCCCCTTTGAAGGAGACCCTGTCTGATTTTTGCTACCTGTCAGGGGTTCAGAATTTGTATACAGATACACATTGTTGAAGAAAGAATGACTGATGCCTTTGGTCCTCGCCCTGTAGATGGTTGGGGTGATTCAAGTGGTAAACCAAACTCCCATCTGCTTTTAACAGTGGTTCATTCTAATGAATGTGTTACGTTTGTGTACAAACCATCAGTAGCCAGAAGCATGGGGCCTCCTCGGGCTCTCTGCTCCGTGGTGCAAACTTGGTTAATAGCTAAGCCCACTCAAACCACGGCCGGTATCCTCAGGCGTGATGCTTGTGTTTGACGAGCTGTACTGTGGTTTCAGAAACAGCAATTAGATCAAAGTCAACAGCCCCCAAACAAGCACACAGCCACCAGGCGAGATCACTATGACACACCCTGGGTAGGGGTTTTTGTGGTGTTTCTGTTGGTTCAGAAGAGAAGTGCGTCCGTCCAGCCAAGAATAAACAGATTCTGTGAATGATTTCCTGACTTCAGAGAAGGGAAACATGACGGTTACTCTGCGATCATCTCCTGGACAGCTTCCTAGGGATCCAGAACGGCTGTCACAAATGTGAGCACCTAGAACCAAAGGCAGGATGGGTGTTTTGTTTTGTCCTCCCAAGGAAAGCCCCTGGGCTTATGAATGGAACCGCATCTAGGTGGTAAGATGTGGCCGACAGGGGATATGGGTTTGGCTCGATGGTGTATCCTCAGGGTCTGGGGCTGCGTTCCAGCTTCCAGTGAAAACCCCCCATTCTGTGCTTCTTCAGGAGGCTCAGCTAACCTCACGCTTTGCTTTTTTTTTTTTTTTTGCATAGTGGAGCCCATCTGCAAAAGTTTGACTCCAGTCTTCCTTTGCTCTATATGAGAACACAAATGATGATATAAAAATCAGCTTCAATCATGCCTTTTAACGTTAACGCAAAGAAGTAAAGTGCCTCACCATCCTGATCAAAGTGGTTAGCCAGAGGGAAGGGATGTGCCTTAAAACCATGGCGTTTCCTTGCGTCGGGCTGCTCGAACCCTGCCTCCCTCGCTTCCTCTCTCCCTGCCTCCCTCCCTCCCTTCCAGGATGGTCTAACTCAAGCGTGCATGGGCACCTTGCCCTTTGACACTTTGCCTTCCGGCCTTACGGCACTGACGCCCGCAAACCCAAGGCCAGGGAGATCCAGCTGTGAGGATGTTGCCTCGGAGGGTCCCCGGCTGGCCCGCTCCATGCAGTGGTCAGGTTCCGGGACAGAGGTTCGGGTTCCGACCTGTGCAAGCAAGTGGCTGAGAGAGGCCGCTGGACTTCCCCTGAGCCGCTCCCATCACAGCCCACCTCCCTGAAGCATCTTGGCTTCAGGGTCCCTTCCCCCAGAGCCTTCTCCGGCTGCCTGACTTGGTTTTTGGGTTAAATGTGTGGCCCCAGACCGCCTGCCTGTCCCCTGCAGGTGTGCAGCTCGGCTGCCTGGCACAAACCCATGTTTCTCCTGTGTCCTTGCTGCTCAAGGGTGCTCAGCGCGTGCCAGGCGCTTCACGTGTGTTAGCTGAAGAAGTGAGAGGCGGCACGTGAGCCCTGTTTTTCTGATAATAACTAGCGCTGCTGAAGGGTCACCGTGTTACCGTGTTCAGCTGCAACACAGGTTATCCCACTTGATCTTTGCAGCACTCGGGAAGTTGGCCGCTGTTATTTTGTTTCTTTTCCATTATAGTTTATTACTAGATACTGCCAAGTCACTTCAGTCCTGTTCGACTCTGTGCATCCCCATAGACGGCAGCCCACCGGACTCCCACGTCCCTGGGATTCTCCAGGCAAGAGCACTGGAGTGGGTTGCCATTTCCTTCTCCGATGCATGAGAGTGAAAAGTGAAAGTGAAGTCGCTCAGTCGTGTTCGACCCTCAGCGACCCCATGGACTGCAGCCCACCAGGCTCCTCCGATCATGGGATTTTCCAGGCAAGAGTACTGGAGTGGGTGCCATTGCCTTAACCCTGTGCTATAGAGTAGCACCTTGGTTTTTTTTTTTTTTTTTTAAGTCTATTTTATATGCAGTAGTGTGTTTCAGCTAATTCTAAATCCTATGAACATTGGGGTGCATGTATCTTTTCAAATTAGCGTTTTCTCTGGATATGTGCCCAGGAGTGAGGTCTCTTGATCACATGGTAGTTCTAGTTTTAGTTTTTTTTTAAAGAACCTCCGTGCTGTTTTCCATATTGGCTGCACCAATTTATCTTCCCACTAATAGTGTAGGAGAGTTCCCTTTTCTCCATACCCTCTCCCACATTTATTATTTGTAGACTTTTTAATGATGGTCATTCTGCCTGGTGCGAGGCGGTACCTCGTTGCAGTTTTGATCTGCAGCTCTCTGGTAATTAGCAGTGTTGAGCATCTTTTCATGTGGCTATTGGCCGTCTGAATGTCCTCTTTGGAGAAATATCTATTTAGGTGTTCTGCCCATTTTTTGGTTGGCTTGTTTGTTTTTTTGTTATTTAGTAGAGTGAGCTGTTTGTATATTTTGGAAATTAAGACCTTGACGGTGGCCTTATTTGCAAATGTCTTCTTCCAGTCTGTAGGCCGTCTTTTCAGTTTGCTTATGGTTTCCTTTGCTGTGCAATAGCTTGTAAGTTTGATTGGTCCCATTTGTTTGTTTTTGCTTTATTTCTAATGCCTTGGGAGACTGATCTAAGAAAACATTGCTGTGATTTATGTGTTTATGTCAGAGAACATTTTGGCTGTGTTCTCCTCCAGGAGTTGTATGGTGTTCTGTATTTAAGTCTTTAAGCTATTTTGAGTTTATGTTTGTGTACAGTGTGAGAGTGTGTTCTAACTTCACTGATTTACATGTGGCTGTCAGGCTTTCCCAGCATTGCTTGCTGACGAGACTGTCTTTTCTCCATTGTATGTTCTTGCTTCCACTGTTGAAGGTTAATTGACTGTCAGCGTGTGGGTTTATTTCTGGGCTCTTTATTCTGTTTCCCTGGCCATTGTTATGATCCCTATTTTCAGATGAGAAAACTGAGTCATAGAGAGTCTGACATGCCCAAGGCCACATAGCTAGTAAATGGAGTTTGCAGGGCACAAATCGTAGCTACAGCCAGCGCCCACAGCCGAAACAGCCTTAGTCCATTAGCGCTCTGCATTTGGGCTGACTCTCCCGGTGGGTCAGTTTCTTCTTGTTCACAGCCAGGGATATTTTCTCTCCCCTCTGCACCTGGGGGCCTGGAAAATGCTGTGACAAGATCGTTGGCAGAGAGACGCTCCAGCTTTCTCCTCCTCCACCCTCAAACTGCTGATCTTGGCCATTGTCTAATTTTCTCCTCCAAAAACGGAAACTTCGGGAAATTACCTTGGCAAAAAAGTCTTTCCTAGCTCTTCCCCAGCAGCCCAAGCATTGATATGGCTGGCACTAGCAATGGAATTGGATTTAAAAAAAAATAAAAATAAAAAAAATAAAAACAAAACCTCACTGGCTGAAGTCTGTTAGATAGAGTGTTGGCTGTAGAGAGTTTCTATGTGTGCAAGATGGCAGAGAACCCATAATGGAAGATGGCCAACCCAGCCCACCCGTGTCAAGCCCTGTTTTAAGCTCTTCACGTGTATTAAGTCCATAGAGCAATTCTGCAGTGTGGTTATGATCCATTATCCCCATTTTTTGGATGGGTAAATTAGGCACAGAAAGGTGATATAGTGGCCTTGGTCACATAGCTCACATGGGAAGGTGACAGCTGGGCTCGGAATGAAGAACACCAGACCAGCATTTTCAAAGGCTACTTAAATATCTGTCCTTCCAGCTCAACCCTCACCCATCATTTCTGTAATTTTATTGTTGAGTTGGTCAGAAGACATCACTCACAGATTCCAGGGCTTTAGCTTCTTTAAAGCTGTGATTGCTTCCTATGAGATCCCTCAGCTTAAACATCTCCTTCTGAAGGTCTCTTCTTGTGGGTTCAGGCAGTAATGGCCAGGGACCAGGGAAAGCAGAACCCCATAATTAATAATTGTCCGATTTTAATAATTCTCTATATTTAAATAATTCTCCATTAAAAAATCAGTAGGCTGGACCCTGTCATGGTAAAGCCGATGGACCCTTTCAGATGCGCTGTGATCAGCGGCTTGAGTCGCGTGGTAGAGGCTGTGTGGGAGCGTGTAGTTGCAGACACAGATGTGGTGTGCTTTCCTTGGTATTTTCACCTGTTGTAGGCCCACCTTCTCCTCGTCTGTAACCAGAGACTCTGTCCCCACCTCACGGGGCTGTTGAGAGGGTCGCCTTGGGGAATCCCGCTGCTGCCGCTTGCTCCATTTCTGCCTGTGGCCACTGAACACAGGTTTTGCTCCTGTCATCTTTTTGGTTCTTGCTGTTACCCACTGGGGAGCGCTAAGAGAGGACCATCTCTTCCCCGAGGGAAGTGGCTGTGGACCCTTGGCGTTTTCCTGTGTGCCGGGTCAGAGGGCCCTTTAGGAAGGCTGGGACGAGAACCCCAAGGACTGTTAGCCTTCTCGGGCTTTCTCTGAGGTGCTGGGTTCAGGGCTGGCCCCCAGCCCTCTTCAGCCGTGCCGGTGGGTCCCCAGGCTCCTGGAAAACAGCAGCCTCTGTCAGAGAGACATGGTGACCGTGTGCTGAGGCATCTCTCTGACAAAGGTGTCTCCTGAGCACAAGCTGACTCCAGGCTGTCTGCTGGAGCTTCCCCCAGAGGGAGACTTCAGTAAGCGGGGTGGAGCAAGCTTCCAGAAGCCCCCGGGTGTGCCCGCACTGCCCTCTCAGTGGCCTCTGGCTCTGGGCCCAGGGCTCAGGGGACTGAGGGCCTTTAGAGGCGAGTGGCCCCCTCTGGGCTCCTCTGAGGTTATGGAGACTCGCAGACGCTGCACCGTGAGGAATGACTGCCTCGCTCAGTGGGTGCTGTTGCCAAGCAGAAGTTCAGGGTGACAGCTGGCATCTTTTGAGCACCTGCCACATGCCAGACACTTTGTTTTCATGCTTCATTTAATCCTTCCAAATCTGCCAGGTTGGGGGGTGTTAATAACCCATTTTACAGGTGGAGAAATTGAGGCTCAAAAGTCGGAAGTTCGGACCCCAAGTTGCCCATATCCCAGACCACCCTGTGCCTTCAGCTCTGCTCCTGTTAAGTGTGGGGCCCTGGTCCCCTCTCCCTGGGCTTGCCCACAAATCTAATTGGTGTCACAGATGGAATGTGGGAGATCAGGGCCGGGGGCCACCTCTCATCCGTCAGCCCTGGCTGACCGCCCCACACCCAGAGCTCAGTTCCGTGAACATGACCACAAGGGAAAAAATACCCTCCAGGACATCACGGTCCAGCAAGAGTGGCCTGAGTGGGGAGAAGGCAAGGGCAGCTGTCTGGCAGCACAGACTGTGGTTTCAGAGGCCAGATGATAAGGGCCGAGATCCTGTCCGGAGCAGAGGATGGGGGGGCTGGGGCGGGGGAGAAGGAGGAGGGAGGGTCACATTACTGGGGAGCTGAGACAGTGTTACGAAAGAGGTAAGACTTGAAATAGTCTTCTGGGAGAGTCAGAATTCCCCGGGGCAGTCAGAGGAGGGGTTTCAGATGAGAGAGCAGCAGGTGCAGAGGTTCAGAGCAGGAGGGAGCAGGACATTCTGTGGGGCAGCCGGCGTTCCCCTTTGTCCTGAGAGCAGGGGGCAGCAGAGAGGCTGTCTGGACAGGCCAGGCAGGGCTGAGAGCAGGTAGGTCTCTGGTCTTTTTTTACTAAGCTCAGGAGGATGCATCTTATTCTGCAAACATGTTGAAGATGTATCTTCCTTAGAAACCCAATTATAGGAACTTCCCTGGCAGTCCAGTGATTAAGCCTTCATCTTCCAATGTGGGGGTGGGGGTTGCAGGTTCAATCCCTGGTTGGGGAACTAAGATCCCACAGGCCTCACCACCCAAAAAAGTCAAAACATGAAACAGAAGCAGTATTGTAACAGATTCAATGAAGACGTGAGAATACTAAAATCACCTTAAAAAAAAAAAAGAACCCAGTATACAGAAAGTTCAGTTCAGTTCAGTCACTCAGTCGTGTCTGACTCTTTGCGACCCCATGAATTGCAGCACGCCAGGCCCAAATTCATGTCCATCAAGTCGGTGATGCCATCCAGCCATCTCATCCTCTGTCGTCCCCTTTCCTCCTGCCCCCAATCCCTCCCAGCAGCAAATGTCAAAGCAGGAGGCAGAATTCAATAGAGCAAGGCCCAACCCTGACTGAGAGCCAGCAGAATTCTTCTGCAAACAGCCAGATAGCTCATATTCTCAGCTGGCTCCATCACAGTTACTCAGCTCTGCCGCTGGAGTGAGAAAGCATCCTTGGATGATATGTAAATGAATGGGCGTGGCATGGATGCACTTTCTTTGCAGACACTGAAAGTTTGATCTTCACATAACTTTTACGTGCCACACAATACTCTTCTTTGGATATCTAAAAACAGATTTAAAGTGTGAAAACCACCCTTCCCTCTTGGGCAGTGAGGCTCTGGCCCAGGGATAGTGGTTTTCTGCCTCTTGCTCTGAGCCACTAGGTGGTTCATGAAAGAGGATTACAATGTGGGCATGCCGCTACGAAGAGGGATGTGGGGGGTGACCTCTGTTCACGAGATCCTAGAGCCAGCAAAGTCTTCCCACTTGCCGTTGTCAGGGACAGCTAAATCTCCTGAAAGGGAGACGGCCGGACCCAAGCTTGATGGTGCCCTTGTGGCTTCTCCAAGAGACCACAGGGCATGCACTTCCATGATGAAAACACCACCAGAGGAGGGTGAGAAGGTATGAATGAGAGAGCAGCCATACTCGAACCTGTGTCAGGACTGGCATCTCCGCACTGGCTGCCCTTGGCTGCCTGGCCTTCTGATGGAGAGGAAGGGAAACCCACTCCAGGACCACAGATGCTGCAGGGAGGCAGAGGTGGACTCCGGCTGGAGATCCGGCACTCCTGTGGTGGTCTCAGCCCTGCGTGACTCCTTTTGAATAGCCGGGGTGCGAGTCTCCCTGCTGTGTGATTCCGGATGGGGCCCGTGCACACAGGCTTTGAGCACTCAGCCCTGCCGTCTGTGGGGCCAGGGGCTCTGCTTGGTGTGCTGTGGCCCGTGGCCCCCAGTGCCATGTTCCTGGGGATGATCTTCAGTCCAGAGAGATTATTTTGTGAACTGTCACTGCTCTCCTCCCCCAGGGGCCTCTGGCTTCTGTCTCCCTTTACAATTTGGCTGGAAACCCGCATATAGAAGGGATCTTACACGGGCCTGCAACTTCAGACTAACAGAAGAGACTCCTCGTCCAGCCATGGCTTAGAGGGTACAAAATCCTATCGTCCCCTACCTGGGTGCATTCCACCCAGTGAGACAGCCAGTGAGACTGGCAAGGACGGTGGGGAGAAGGAGGGAGAGGGGCTGTTTCAGGTCCGACCTCTTTACAGGGGAGGGTGACCTCCTCCACCGGGTGGGACCCCTGATTTAAGCTGTCTTTGCCCTTGATTAGACTCTGCTGGCTGCTGAGGTAACCCAGAGAGTGTCCATTTCGGGGGCCACGTGGAGAGCTGTCAAGAGTGAGGCCTCACAGGGCTTTGTGAAGGAAAGAGTCTGAGAGCTGGAAATAATGGTTAATCAGCTGACCCAGCATTGAAAGCAGAGCAGGCACCCAACTAGAAAGCCTGGTGAGTGGGGAGTTTCTCTCTCTTCCCCCACTCCCGTAATCTTCCTGCAGGGGAATAAATCTGTTACCCCCTTCCCCCCACCCCCGTCCTCTTCCCTAAACCCCTGCAGATTTTGATGATCTCATCTTTGCCTTCCTTTTTTCTATGCACCCCTTTCTTTGGTCATAATATTGACATTCATTCTGGTTCATTTCTCCATCCATCTAGCCAGCATGCGTGGATGGTAGGCTCTGTAAACGGCGCTGGGCAACAGCCGTCCTCCTGGAGATTCAGGGTTTTGGGGGAGCGGTGCTTGTAGGAGCAAAGGCAGGCGTGGCTGGGGTGGAGAGGGTGGGCGGAGCATCAGCGGTGGGAGGAGCTACCACCCCCTCTCTGCACCACCCATTCTGGGCTGGCCACCAGTATCTCAGAGCTCAGCATATGCTCCTGAAACGGAACTCTTTAGGAGGTTGCTTTCCTTCTAGCTGTTCTTCAGGGTCCTCCTTGATTTATGGAATCATCATTCTATAAGGTGCCATGGTGGAAATGCCTTTCATCCATAGATTCAGGGGAGAGGGGGACAACGGTCTGTGACCTTCTGGGTGAGTGGAGTTTGGGGCTGCTAAGAGAAGATGACTGCAGCTCGCCTCTCCTGCCAGGGTTTTGGCTGTGGTGCCTTTTCAGGCGCTGCAAGATGACCCACACGGGTGTCAAGCTTCAGACCGAATGGAACCACAGAGGATCGCTTTCAGAGGAGTGTCAACCTGGAAGGGAGGTTTCCACACTGGGAGACAGGGCCAGCGTAATCTAAGCTGGGCTTTGCCATCCACAGCAAGGGCCGGGCAGAGAATCAGTTAAGTTCAGTCCTTCCTCAAAGTGCAGAAGGTCCTCACCTTAAATTTGAACTCCTGATAACCTGAATAGCTCAGTAACTCAGAGCTCCAGGCTGCTTCCATAGGCACTGTCCTGTGGCCTTCTCGTCATATGGGAGGCTCTCCTGAAGAGAGGCTTAGCCCCAGCTTGGAGTGGGGTCCATCTCTGCTGCTGCTAACAGACCTTGCTGAGTTTACCCAGGGTCGTGGGGCGTTGTCTATAGAAAGACCTCACTGCGTGGTTTAGGCGCTTGGTTCTCAAATGCTGCCCAGCACTCTCTGAATGGCCTGTGTTGTTAGCCATCCTGTTCCTCTGAAAGAGAGCACTGCAGCTGCCGTCCCCCAGCCCTGGGCTCAGCACTCTGTGTACATTTGCTCATGTGATCCTTGCAACCACCCTCCATGCTAAGCGCCCAGTTGCCGTGCCCTCCTCCAGGGGATCTTCCCGACCCAGGGATCGAACTCACGTCCCTTATGTCTCCTGCATTGGCAGGCGGGTTCTTTACCGCTAGTGCCGCCTGGGAAGCCCAGGAGGTGCACACTTGGTAACCAGTTAGCGGGAATCCTCCTTATCCAGAGAAGTTTAAAGGCTGAGGTCAGGAAGCGGGTGTGAGGCTCTGGGCTGACAAGCACAGCCCTAGATGATCCCACTCTGCCACGCGGCTGCCTGCCTCCTGGGGTGTTGGGGGCACCCAGCACCCAGGGTCCCGCTGTGCGGTCCTGTCGTGAGCCCGTGAGTCTGGTGGGCAGGGGACCGAGGCGTTGGCTCCGCTGGAAGTCTGTGAAGAAGCGCCAGGGAGGAGAGAAGAAACACCATGAGTCCATTAAAATAACCTGTTTTACCAGAGCGCTACAAGCCTCCGCCTTCAAGGCCGCATGCGCAGCCACAGACGAATAGTCACCGGAGCTAGAAGCTTGTTCTGTGCAGGTGTTTTATGATACGTGTATCTATAAAGCTAGAGGCTGAACACCAACCAACCGACGTGCACTCCCCCCCACACACAAACTCTCCTTACCTTGTTATATCTTAAGCTTCTTTCCTCAGTGAATCTGTGATAAGAGTAATTCATTACAGAATGGGACTTTATGGTTTGTTTATGCTGATTCCGATTACAGAATAAATGACTACCTGGAGTGAAAGAAAAAAACTAATGAAAAAACAGGCATCAATCAAGAACATTTATGGATAAAGACTTTAAACATCCATACTTAGAAATATATATGATATTTGGAAATAGATCTGAAAAGACTTATGTAATGTGTTTTAATCAAATCTTGAAGAGAAATTGACCAATAAATCAAATCTCGAAAAGAAATTGACCAATAAATCAAATTTGGAACGAAAGTGACAGATAAATCAAGTCTCAAAGAGAAAACAACCACTATATCAAATCCATGATGTTTATTAGAGCAGCTGATCTCGGTTTTTTGTGAACCTGTGCTTTTCCTGGACCCATGTAGGGATGTATTTAGTATTTAAGAAATAAGATACTTGTACTATATGGGTGTTTACTCACACACACATGTATAAGATACTTACGCTGTTGGAGGTATGTGTGTGCATATAACATACACAAATATAACTTGTAAACCAAAAGAGGATGTCTGCAGGGGGATAGAGGAGCTCAAGGGCTGAAAGGATCAATTATAGACAAACATCCAACACCAGCCTCGCTTTCATGTGGTCTCTAGGATTTATTTATACATAAGACATCCATATACGCTAGCCTTTAGGACATCAGCATTGAATTTCTTGGGCTCCAAGGCGTATCTGATGAATCTTAAATACTCTTTCACAGTGAATTAAGTTATATCAATTCCAGAAGGAGCATTTTTTTTTGCATCTCTACAACAGTATATAGAATATATTTCACTTCATTTAGAATTAATTTTGAAGAGTTTTCCCCAAAGATATTTCTAAGTATATCTTTGAGCTCAGGGCATGTGTGTATGTATTATGTGTGTGTCTATGTGGATATACGTGCATGTCTGTGCTTCCATGGTGGCTCAGAGGTTAAAACGTCCTCCTGGAATGCAGGAGACCCGGGTTCGATCCCTGGGTCAGGAAGATCCCCTGGAGAAGGAAATGGCAACCCACTCCAGTACTCTTGCTTGGAGAATCCCATGGAGGGAGGAGCCTGGTAGGCTACAGTCCATGGGGTCGCAAAGAGTCGGACACAACTGAGCGACTTCACTTTCACTTTCACTTGTGTGTATGTGCATGGATTGGTGTGTATGTGTGGGTGTGTGTATGTATGTGTGTGTGTGAAGGGTGCTGCTGAGTGACCAGGTCTCTCTCCATATCTCTGTCTTATTGTCTACCCCCATATATACCTGATTTCAGAAGGGAACTTTTCAGAGAGAAAACTTTAGACTGGTACCCATGTCCTGTCCAGCCATGTGTCCTGAATTTCCCAGCAGAGACATGAATTTTAAATTTCTGCTTCCTTGCCCCCCAAAGAGATCTTGCAGCTGTCAAATCATACGTCCCAGTATCTGGGCTTAGAAAACTGTGTCCCCTGTGTGTAGACGCCGCCTTAGTTTCCAGTTCAGAAATATGTCATGGGGGCCCATTCTTCCCGTTGGGTTATAGTAACTTCCAGTAATAGTATGCATAGCTGTCAGGTTAAGTCCTCTGTTTTACTGGGTAGATTTGACACGTAACATTGTGTAAGTTTAAAGTGCGCTGCATGCTTCCTCCATGCTTTTATACATCGTAGCCTGGCTTGTCCTTATGGCAGTATCATCACACCACGTAATCCTGCGATACTGTGGTCTGTGCTTAATATACCACATTCTGTTCTTTGTCCCTGTAGTCCACACTGGTACCCATGAGGCAGGTACTCAGCCCGCCCGTTTTCCAGAGGAGGAAACTGAGGCAGAAAGTTCCTTGCCCGAGTTCCCACAGCTGGGGAGCAGTAGAGGCAGGATTTCAAGCACTGTGTGCTCCTAGCCTAGACCTTATTCCCCTTCCCACGTTCAGCGATCTTTACTGTTTCATAAACATGCAGTCATGTTGGTGCTGCCTTCAGGGCTACATCCCAAACCCCCATCTTTCTCTAGACCACACAATGTTGCTGCCTGAGACCAGCAATAAAATTTAAGAGACAGAATTGATACACTGGTACCCATGAGGCAGGTACTCAGCCCGCCCGTTTTCCAGAGGAGGAAACTGAGGCAGAAAGTTCCTTGCCCGAGTTCCCACAGCTGGGGAGCAGTAGAGGCAGGATTTCAAGCACTGTGTGCTCCTAGCCTAGACCTTATTCCCCTTCCCACGTTCAGCGATCTTTACTGTTTCATAAACATGCAGTCATGTTGGTGCTGCCTTCAGGGCTACATCCCAAACCCCCATCTTTCTCTAGACCACACAATGTTGCTGCCTGAGACCAGCAATAAAATTTAAGAGACAGAATTGATGGACAACTTCCACCAGTGCTTGTAAAAACTAGGTAACATGTCCTCACGTAAAGCAGGTTGCTTCTCTTAACACCATCATGGTCTCAGATGAAATGGAAGAGTTTTAATTTTTAGAAGTTTCCATAAAGATAGACTCCACTGCTGGGAACTGTAAAAGTGATCTTATCACTTCTGGCATTTTTCAAACTTGCCAACATTTTCTAGCCCTTCTCCCATCCCAAGTCACCACAGTCCATACAGAAACTGGTGTAAATTATGGTATGTGATTGGAAAGCTTATTTTCCAAGTGGAGTTTCAGGATTAAGTCTGCAAGATCCCACTCTGAGAAGAGATAATTAATTCTCTGATCAATTCTGATTTTCATTTGTGTTAACAGAGAAGAGAAAATAATTCTCTGGTAGACTTTGATTTTCATCTGTGTTACTGAGGGATAACATTTAGAATAAGATGTCTCGGATTATCTTATAATAAGGTGGTCATAACCCTGAGCTCACAATTACAGGACTTTTCTGTTTCTTTCTTTTTGCATTTTACTCTATGAAATTAGAAGCTAGGGTCATTCAGTCTCCGTAACGCTTTGATGATATTGGTAGGTATTTGTATGTATATATAAGTTACCAGTAGATTTTGGAGCATCCACTGTTTACTCCGGGAATCACTCTTTTCCCCCTGGTGCTTCATGGAAAACTAAAATGTTATCAGGGCTGGCTTCATGGCCAGATGATGTGTGCGTCCTCCAGGGTTCCCTGCTCAGAAGTGTGCCACATTTGCTTTAACACTAAAAAACTCTTCTTGAAATTCTTGATAATTTTTGAGCAGAGGATCTTGAATTGTCATTTTGCCATAAGTCTCAAAATTGATGCAGCCAGTCCCATATAGCACTCTGCACCTCTGCTACTAAGTCACTTCAGTCATGTCCGACTCTGTGCAACCCCATAGACAGCAGCCCACCAGGCTCCCCTGTCCCTGGGATTCTCCAGGCAAGAACACTGGAGTGGGTTGCTGTTTCCTTCTCCAATGCGTGAAAGTGAAGTCGCTCAGTCGTGTCCGACCCTCAGCGACCCCATGGACTGCAGTCTTCCAGGCTCCTCCATCCATGGGATTTTCCAGGCAAGAGTACTGGAGTGGGGTGCCATTGCCTTCTCCTGCACCTCTAACCACATATGTAACTTCTCAGGTTTGATCTGCTTGCCTTTGAGGTCTGACCTCGCTCTGAATTTTCTGGTATATATTTTGTGATGTCTGTTCTGCAGTCCTTTCTTCTCCCAGGCTTAATTTCTTCCACTTACACTATAAGACTCTCTATTTGCTATTCTCAGAGTTAACCAGGAAAACAGACAGACAACAGTGATGCCCCCCGAGATGGGCTCTTGGGAAATGATGAGAGCCACCTTCTTGCTCTGCAGGAGCCCCAGGTCCCAGGCCAGAGGTGGTTTGAGCTCCTACAGGACAGCCTTGGGCCTTTATGAGATTCACCTGAGCTCTCGCCAGACCTAAAGATACTCAAGAGGCTGCTGCTGCTGCTAAGTCGCATCAGTCGTGTCCGACTCCGTGTGACCCCATAGACGGCAGCCCACCAGGCTCCTCCGTCCATGGGGTTTCCAGGCAAGAGCACTGAAGTGGAGTGCCACTGCCTTCTCCAATTCAAGAGTCTAGTCTCACCCTATTTGGTATTATCAGCTTAGCACCTCCTCCTGTCATTGCCAAGTTTGCCATTTTTAGGTGGTGGTGCTATAATAATACCGATTTTAAAGATGCGAGTATCATGAATGTACAGTATGGATGAAGACAGAAGACAAAGCAGTGCTTTAGTATATCCCTTTGCCTGTTGATGTTTAAGTTTCATATGAGAAAAGATAACAATAGCCTATTGTTTAGTAGAGGAGCACTTTGAAATCACTCAGAGTGTCTTCATCCATAAGTCGGTACTGGCCAATAAAACGTCCTCTGGTGAAGGAAGTGTTGGACATCCGAGCTGCCCACTGTGGCAGCCACCCGCCATGTGTGAGGACTTGAAATAAGGCTCAAGTGACAGAGACCCGAATCTTCATTTGAGCTCGTTTTAGCTAACGTAAACAGCCACATGTAGCTAGCACTTAACAGTATTGAACAGCAGCAGAGAGTTATTGCGCTTATTTGTGTGTATGCTCTCTTTTTAATTGAGGTGTGACAATGTCGTGTTAGCATCAGTGACTCAGTTATGCGTGTATTCCTCTCCATACCCTTTTTGATCACAGGTTATTACAAGATAATGCAGTTCCCTGTTCTTTGTGGTAGGCCCTTGTCGTTTATCTGTTTTATATATAGTAGGGTATATCTGTTAATCCCAAACTCCTAATGTATCCCTCATACCCCCACCTTTCCCCTACAATAGCCGTAAATCTGTTTTCTGTTTCTGTGAGTCTGTTTCTGCTTTGTAAGTAAGTTCATCTGTAGAGTTTCTTTTTTAGGTTCCATATGTAAGCGACATCGTGTGGTA
The DNA here is from genome assembly GCA_006408695.1 of Aepyceros melampus. Classification (NCBI taxonomy): domain Eukaryota; kingdom Metazoa; phylum Chordata; class Mammalia; order Artiodactyla; family Bovidae; genus Aepyceros; species Aepyceros melampus. The sequence goes on along the minus strand of SJXQ01003017.1, from coordinate 36,785 downwards.
TTTGTCTTTCTCTGACTGATTTCACTTGGTGGGATAATCTCTGTGTGCTTAGTCTGACTTAATCTCAGTTGTGTCTGACTGTTTGAGACCCCTTGGGCTACAGCCCGCCAGTCTCCTCCGCCCATGGGATTCTCCAGGCAAGAATACTGGAGTGGGTTGCCATGCCCTCCTCCAGGGGATCTTCCCGACCCAGGGATGGAGCCGAGGCCTCCCACACTGCAGGCAGACTCTTCACCATCTGAGCCACCAGGGAACCTCTGGGTCCATCCCTGTTGCTGCAAATGGCATTATTTCATGGTTTCATGGCTGAGTAGTATTCTGTTGTATGTATGTACCCACCTTCTTTATTCATTCGTCTGTAGATGGGCATCAGCTTGCTCCCAGGTCTAGGCTAATGTAAATAGTGCTGCTGTGAACACTGGGGTGCGGGTATCTTTTGAATTAGAGGCTTCTCTGGCTGCATGCCCAGGAGTGGGACTGCTGGGTCATATGGCAACTCTATTTGTAGTTTTTGAAAGACCCTCCATACTGTTTTCCATAGTGACTGCACCAATATACATTTCCACCAACCGCCTAGGAGAGTTTCCTTTTCTCCACAGTCTCTCCAGCATTTCTTGTCTGTGGACTTCCTAATGACGGCCATTCTGACTAGTGTGAGGTGGTGCCTCACTGTAGTTTTGAGCTGCGTTTCTCTGATAATGAGCCATGCTGAGCATGTTTTCCCATGCCTGTTGGCCATCTGTATGTCTTCTTGGGAGCAATGTCTGTCTGGGTCTTCTGGCTTCCTCTCCCTTTTGAGTATCCACATGTAGCTAGTGCTTACTGTATTGAGTAGCACTGAAGAGTTGTCCCTCTTATTTTTCTATATGCTCTTTTTGTCCATATCCAAGCTTATGTGTTTCCATAGTTGACCATATCTTACTATCTGCCTTGTGCCTTTTAAAAATTTACATTTTGCAGAACTTTCCGCATCTTTTAGTCCAGGATTCGATAGTGGAGGATCCTAGTATATGGCCCCATGTGTTGGCACAAGAAGACAGGGCCTGAAGATCTTTTGGCTGCACGCTTACCGTTGAAATATGGCCAAGGGTGAGGGGTACCGTATCCTGACGTCTCAGAAGCTGGACGTTGAGACAGGGACACTGCTGAGAAGCCGTGCTTTCTCTCCCGGTCACAGAGGGCTGTGGAAAAGGGGGCAGGGGAGGAAGTAAAGAGGAAGTGGGGAGGGGCTGCCTTCTTGAGAACTCGCAGGCATTGGTTGCACATCCCCTCTGGGCCAGAGGGAAACACTCTGTACCCACATCCTCGTCATCTTTGCATCCAGCCTTCTGTGTAGGTGCCTTTCTCATATTGCACGTAGGAAGGCAAGACTCGAGATGGCGACTCCACCAAGGCGACGTCATTTACACACCGCAGCAACAGAGCTGGACTCTGTTCTGTCGCCTCCAGAACCCACCCTGTCTCCACGTGACCTGATGGCAGGTACAGGGGGTCTGCGCGGGGCTCTCTGTCTCTGGCCCTCTTGTAGAAGCCTGGGAAGAGTCTTCTTGTATTGCTGTTGTCAATGTTCACGAGGCTGTTGCTTGATTAACTGTCCTGTGGAATGCAAAATTCACAGTGGCATGGTTCTGCTTTTTTAAAAAAAAATCTTAAAAATTTTACTGACTTTTTATTGCTTCCATGGTTGCGAGAGAGACAGAAAAAGGCAAGCGCAGGCACACACGTACACACACAAAGCTGGAAGGTCAAACAGTAGGGTGGTTTCTTCCTCTGTCCATGGGATTCTCCAGGCAAGAATCCTGGAGTGGGTTCCCATGCCCTTCTCCAGGGGATCTTCCCGACCCAAGCGCTCGAACCCTGGTCTCCTGCCCTGCAGGCAGATTCTTTACTGCCTGAGCCACCATGCAGGCCCAAGTCCCACAGGGGAAGGAAGCTCATCCACCCCCTGCCAACCCAGGAAATGCAGTTGACCCATCAGAGCACAGGCCCCAGAAAGTCCAAGCTTGCAAGATCCCCAGGCCCGGGCGGCTGGCCACAGTCATGAGGCCCAGCCTGTGAGCGCTGGGGGAGGGGTGGGCTGCAGTTTCCCCTCTCTCTCGCTGCTTCCCTTTGTCATCCTCTGGCCTTTGGTGGGGGTCTGGGGGTAGTGAGGGTGGTGTTGCTTGGAATCTCACCCCAGGCCCCAACCCTGGAGCCACTAACTTGGTTTGCTTGGGCGATACCAGTCTGAAGCCTGGCCTTGACTCTATCTAATCCGACAGGCACTTACTCACCATGCGGCTCAGTCCAAAAATAACAGGCACCGGGGGCCTTGGGGACGCCAGGCCCTGCTAGTGGGGGGCCCCTGCAAGCCCAGGGACCCGCCTTCCTGTTTGCCTTCCCGGCCATCTGCCTCCTGGTGCCCCCGCCCCAGCACACTGAGGGTGCACTCACTGTCCCCACACAGGCGTCCCTCCAGGGGCCCAGCGCCCAGCACGGACGGGCACCTTGCTCCCTGAACTCCTGTAAGAGGAGTGGGGGGATTCATCAGCAAGAGACAGCGGTGCTCGAGTCAGGAGACCTGGGAGGAGCCAGCTCAGCTTCTTACTCCCCAGCCACCTCAGGACCCCCGAGACGCTGGCTCATGCGGGCACCTGAAGCTCTGTAAACCATGTAGAACACTGGCGGCTTAGCGATGGCAGGAGTGCTGAATTCAGGTCCCGTTGTTAACGCACGAGCCAACATGGGCTAGTGGCCGCGTCCCTGGGAGCCTCAGTGTCCTCGTCATTAAAAGGGGAGTCCTTCCTACGTGGCAGCCACGGTGGTGGCAGTGAGGTGATGATGGATGTAGAGTTCCCACTGGGACCAGCACGGCTCTCCCCCGGCCCCAGCATCGGTCTCCCTGAGCGAGCACTCGGACTGTGGGCACAAAGGCACATCATCTGGCGGTCGGGGGAGATCTTCTGCAGGTGAGGCAGGATCATTCACATCAGGGTTCCTTCCTCCAGCACGGGAATGTGTGATTGCGGCAGGCGCACATGGGCTTCTGGGAGGAACAGCAGGGGTAGTAACAATAGTGAAAATCACGGTGGTCGAGACAGCCTCCCGGTAGGCAGAGCAGTCCCAGTAGCGGCCTCCTGGTAGGCAGAGCAGTCCAGCAGTGGCGGGCAGGCAGTGATGGGGTTAGGGGTGGCACTGTGCGACGCCAGCAACGGCGGGCAGGCAGTGATGGGGTTAGAGGTGGCACTGTGTGACGCCAGCAGCGGCAGGCAGGCAGTGATGGGGTTAGAGGCGGCGCTGTACGACGCCAGCAGCGGTGGGCAGGCAGTGATGGGGTTAGGGGTGGCACTGTGTGACGCCAGCAGCGGCGGGCAGGCAGTGATGGGGTTAGAGGTGGCACTGTGTGACGCCAGCAGCGGCAGGCAGGCAGTGATGGGGTTAGAGGCGGCGCTGTACGACGCCAGCAGCGGTGGGCAGGCAGTGATGGGGTTAGGGGTGGCACTGTGTGACGCCAGCAGCGGCGGGCAGGCAGTGATGGGGTTAGGGGTGGCACTGTGCGACGCCAGCAGCGGCGGGCAGGCAGTGATGGGGTTAGGGGTGGCACTGTGCGACGCCAGCAGCGGCGGGCAGGCAGTGATGGGGTTAGGGGTGGCACTGTGTGACGCCAGCAGCGGCGGGCAGGCAGTGATGGGGTTAGAGGCGGCGCTGTACGACGCCAGCAGCGGTGGGCAGGCAGTGATGGGGTTAGGGGTGGTGCCGTGCAACGCCAGCAGCAGTGGCAGCAGCTGTGACATTGGTAGCTGGTGGTTGCAGTGCTGGAGTCAGGCTGGTGGTAAATACTACTAGCAGCAGTTGTGGTAGTGACAAGTGGTGGTAGCAGCTAGCCCTGGTTAGGAGCACCTCTTTACTTCTCCCAGCAGACCTAAGATAACAGGACTCCTTACGGGCATCAAAAATGCCCATTCGTGAAGCCCGTGGTTAAATGCAGAACCAGTCATTTCCAGCCTGGGTTCTGAAAAAACGCCTCAACAGGAGCTGCCTTGTTGGAAGCTGGCTGGGTTGTGCTGCCATCTCCGAGACACACATGGCGCCGATGCCCAGCAGGGCGGCATGGCTTCCTAAGGTGGCCCCGGGGGGGCGCACCATGGGCATCAGGCGCCTGTTGAGATGAGCGGGGCCGGGGGGAGGGACCTCACAGGGGCAGACCCAGCCCCCCATCTGGTTTTCTCTAGGCGGCCAGCAGCCCTGTGGCACGTACACAGCCGTGCGCCCGGAGTGCCTGATTGCATGTGAGGCTGAGCGGTTGGTGGGCTGCTGCCCAGGTTGCTTGGTTCTCACGACTCTGCAGGTAAGCAGGGAGGCAGACCTCCCGAGCGCTGATGCCTGATCAGTCACCTGGACCCATCCAGAGATGGCCGAGTCTCTGGGTGACAAGGAGATGCTGCCTTCCAGCCAGGTGGCCACCTTTTCCTCGGTGTCTCTTTTTTCCAGCTGTCTGATAATCTGTCTCCCCCTACCCATTCCTGAGGAACCTCTCCCTGCCTGGTGGCCATCGAGGGCCGCTTGTCTCCTTTCGGCAGTGACCCCAGGGCTTGGGTATCAGTTCCTGCCTTTAGTAGCAACAACCTCACCATCAGAGCCTCGCCCAGCAGTGGAGCCCAGGAGAGACTGATGAGCCGCTGATGGCTTAATTTTTATTTTTTTTTTAATTATCAGAGTAGTACAGTCTCATACTTAGAAAAAAACTGCAGAAAAGAAACCAAAAATTACTCATCATCCCATCAGAAAAAAGTTGCTATCATTGCTTCGGGGAACGTTTGTTGTTACAGATGATTGTAGAGCCTTTGTAATCACAGGTGTGCCTTGTATATGCATACTGGACATACGCATTTCTACAGGTATGCAGCCTGTATTTTTCTGTTCATGCTAGGCTCTATATAAGTAACATTGTCAAAAAATTATTTTTGAAAGTCTGATGAATATTTTACTTTTTTGAACAAGGCAGTTTAATCTTCATGCTGGATGTCTAGGTTGCTTCCATGTTTTTCCTATTACACATGACACTGTGCTAAACATCTTTACACCTGAATCTGTGGTAGAATCTCTGATTATTTCTTCAGTATAAATGCTAACAAGTGGCATTATTTGTTAAACCATGATTTTAAATTCGGGACACAAAATAAAATTGCTTTCTGGAAAGACTGAACCAGTGTATATTATCACAAACACTATAAGGAGACTTCAGTGTAACTTAAAATCATTTAATAGAACTTTCTTTGAGAGTGAAGTATAATATCTTATTGTCTTAGTATCTTTATACTATATATACTGTGCAACATAGCATTTTATAATTTTGTATTTAGTTCTTGGCCACACGGCTTGTGAGGTCTTAGTTCCCCAACCAGGGATTGAACCCAGGCACCCAGAAGGGAAAGTGCAGAGTTCTAATGCTGGACCATCACGGAATCCCACAATGTGGTATTTTATATGTAACATATAATCTCTTGTACTTACATCTTTATTTACTTGAATATCTTTCCTTATTTTTATTCATAACCATTTTTATTCCTCCTTTTATGAACTGCCCTTTTTTTTTCCACCTCCATTTTTTTCCATTTTACACAACTGTTGGTGTTTTCCTTATTGATTTCTCATAGCTATTTATATATTGTGCATTAATCCTTTTTCACATCATGGCACAATTGTTTCCATGTGTCTCTTTCATTTTAAGTATATATTTTTACCTGAATAATATGTGTGTTATATTCAAGCTTAAATATTCTTTGTTTGCTTTTATGTTAGATTTTCCCATCATCTCCAGTTAGTTCTTCACCTGTGCTTTCATTTTTATGGTTCTGAATCCAACTTTTAAACCTACATCTAGAATTTATTTTGACATTTGATTTGAGAGGCTGACTTGATTTTTTTCATAAAGATAACCAACTTTAGCAGCATTTGTCAAAAAGTCTTCCTTCCTCCATTGACTTTGATACATCTTTTATTGTGCTTTAACGTCACACATACAGAGAAGTCTGTTTCAAGGGTGTTTTACTTCCTTGGTCAACTTGTTGATTCTTATAATAGTACATACTTATTTTATTATCTTTATGATACATTTTAGTATATTCTAGAGTGCTCATCCTTCACATTATGTTTTTTTCAAAACTGTCTTGGAAATTAAAAAGAAAAATAACGCCTTCTACTTTTTTCTCACAATGCAGTGCGTAGAATAGAATTCAGCCAGATAGGGACTCAAAAAGTCTGGCTGTTCAGATCTCTAACGGCAGGCTGAAGCCGTTTTATCTCCCTGCGGCTGAGTGTGCTCACCTGTGCAGTGGGAGGGGGGTATCCGTGCCACGTGTTTACCTTGAGTACCTCCATCACGCCTGGAGTGCAGGGCCTGAAATATAGACGGTGCTTAATCAATGGCGACTGTCATTCTCAGATTCAGAGGCTTCACATTCCATCTCTGACCTCATCTGTTCTGGTGAAAAAGATGCCAGCTGTCTCCCTGGCACCCAGGGCCCCGGGTTTGAATTTTGCTGCTTTGACATTTCAAGGTGGCGGATCTCATGGCACCTGAAGAATTTCTAGAAGCCATCTGTTCTCAAGTCCATGTGCCACAAACAGCAAGCTGCTCCTAGTTAGAAAAGACTGACGGGGTTCAGAGAGCCCCCAGGGCGCACTCCAGAGCCACCTCCCTCTACGGCCAGCTTTGGTCTGGCTTCGGAGTCAGGCCGGCCGAGCCCGCTGACCAGCTCCACCGATGTCCAGCTGTGTGACCTCGAGCATACTACTTAACCTTTCTCAGTGCCGGAGCCCTCGGCTGCAAAATGCGCGTTGCAGCAGTGCCTTCCTTCTAGAATTCCTATGAGAGGTAAACACGGTTTTGAATAGAAAACATTCACCAAGGCACCTGGTGCAGTAAATACTCTGAATATTCAAGGCGCGCACTGGTGACGTTATTACCGGGCTGTCTGTGCGTATTTGGATGGACCTGTGAGCGCAGCCTCACCCAGGAAGGCTGGGCGCCTCCCAAGTTGGACCAGCCTATCTCGAGTGTGACTCCATGCTGACTGCGAGCAGGCTCGAGCTGAGAATAGATTCACCAAATGACCCACTTTTATCACTTGGGAAAATCTGTGGATTTGGCACATCGAGATCACAGTCTCCCAGGGATCTCACGGCTGTGCAGCCACGGGGAGCCTTTGGGTGCACGCGTGCATGTGTGTGCCTGCACACACACACATGCCTGCCCATAGAGGTGCCTGCTGCCGCCTGAGTCTAAGTCTGGACTGAATATTCGAGGCGCGCACTGGTGACGTTATTACCGGCTGGCTGTGCGTATTTGGATGGACCTGTGAGCGCAGCCTCACCCAGGAAGGCTGGGCGCCTCCCAAGTTGGACCAGCCTATCTCGAGTGTGACTCCATGCTGACTGCGAGCAGGCTCGAGCTGAGAATAGATTCACCAAATGACCCACTTTTATCACTTGGGAAAATCTGTGGATTTGGCACATCGAGATCACAGTCTCCCAGGGATCTCACGGCTGTGCAGCCAGGGGAGCCTTTGGGTGCACGCGTGCATGTGTGTGCCTGCACACACACACATGCCTGCCCATAGAGGTGCCTGCTGCCGCCTGAGTCTAAGTCTGGATACACGCGGAAAGTCTCCCTGCCAACACCCTTATGAAATACATGCGTTTTGTTGCTGTTTACCGGCAGAAATGGGTAGTGAAATTTCAGTCTGTGTCTGGGCCAGAGTTTTATGAAAAGTATGTTTCCTACTGAAGGCACTGTTGGGAGCGCTTCCCTACATATTGAATAAGGTGCTAGTATTGTGATGTCGCATAGCTTAACAGGACTTCTCTTTATTTTGCTATCCTTTCTATCTATCATCTATTTATCTATCTTGATATCATGATTCTTTATGTATCATCTGTCTCTGTCTCTCTATCACCTGTCTGTCTGGTATGTCTTTATTGAGTGCCCATTGTGTACCTAGCATGTGGAACCAACGATGAGTTGAACATGATCCTGATTCTGGAAATACTGTTAACCCTGGGAGGCAAGCATATAAGCAAGTAACAGACATATTCCTTTTCCATGCCCACGTTTATGATCTTGATTTCTGTTCAGATCTCACACAGGGCGATAGCTGTACTGAGGAAGAAGCAAAGCTTGGCACTATCTTCAAGCCTTTCATGAATAATGAATATTATATACAAATGTGTGAGAAGTGTTCATGCTCACTAATGTTTCCAGTTCTTTTTCCCTTCCTGGACCTAACAGTACTTCCACACACTTGGAGATGTTAGATATGATCACCTAACTTGGTGTGACCCGTAAAAGACTGGCAGAAGTAGCTGGAGACATTTCTGCGGGGAAGCATTTGAGGGTCACGTGGGAGTGTCTGAGCTCCTGTCTGATGCTGGGCATTAGGGTCAAGGAAATCTTCACCCAGTTCAGTTCAGTTCAGTCGCTCAGTCATGTCCAACTCTTTGCGACCCCATGACACAGCAGACCAGGCCTCCCTGTCCATCACCAACTCCCGGAGTTCACTCAGACTCACACCCATCGAGTTGGTGATGCCATCCAGCCATCTCATCCTCTGTCGTCCCCTTCCCCTCCTGCCCCCAATGCCTCCCAGCATCAGAGTCTTTTCCAATGAGTCAACTCTTCGCATGAGGTGGCCAAAGTACTGGAGTTTCAGCTTCAGCATCAGTCCTTCCAATGAACACCCAGGACTGGATCTCCTTTAGAATGCACTGGTTGGATCTCCTTACAGTCCAAGGGACTCTCAAGAGTCTTCTCCAACACCACAGTTGAAAAGCATCAATTCTTCAGCGCTCAGCTTTCTTCACAGTCCAGCTCTCACATCCATACATGACCACTGGAAAAACCATAGCAGACCTTTGTTGGCAAAGTAATGTCTCTGCTTTTTAATGTGCTATCTAGGTTGGTCAGGGTTAAAAATCCTTGAGCAAGATTTTGAAGCAAGATTGGAAGTACCTTAGTACCTTCATCTAATCCTCATAGCAAGCTTGTGAAACAGTTTTTATTTTCTTCATTGTCATTTGTCATCACCACCAATGAATGAGAACATTGAAACTGATGCCTAGGGAGACTAAGAGGCCAATCCACTGTCCAGAAAGAACTGGGTCTCAGATTGGATCCGTTTTTCAAATTTCAAATATAGGATTTAAAACAAACAAAAAAATACTTTGCTTTCTTCCAGGTTTAGGCTACTTATAGATAAGGAAGTAGCATCTGGTCGCTGGTCTTTAAAGAGGATGCTGTTGGCAGTATTTTGTAAAAGTCAGGGATCCAGGATATTGCAATTTTGAAGCAAGATTGGAAGTACCTTAGACCTTCATCTAATCCTCATAGCAAGCTTGTGAAACAGTTTTTATTTTCTTCATTGTCATTTGTCATCACCACCAATGAATGAGAACATTGAAACTGATGCCTAGGGAGACTAAGAGGCCAATCCACTGTCCAGGAAGAACTGGGTCTCAGATTGGATCCGTTTTTCAAATTTCAAATATAGGATTTAAAACAAACAAAAAAATACTTTGCTTTCTTCCAGGTTTAGGCTACTTATAGATAAGGAAGTAGCATCTGGTCGCTGGTCTTTAAAGAGGATGCTGTTGGCAGTATTTTGTAAAAGTCAGGGATCCAGGATATTGCACGTCATGTATTGAGGACTGCGAGTTCATGAGTGTTTAGTGAGTTTGTGGCATTGCCTTCCAGTCTTTCTAGCAGTTTCCCAGAGCAGTACACTGTCTCTCAAATCTAGGCGCCCACTGGCCTGCCTCCTTTATTTCTAAAAGCAAAACCACAGGGTAATATGGTGACTTCAAGGGGGACACAGGCAGAAGGAGAATCCAAGGTGTGCACAGCACCTAACTTTCTTTTTATTATTACTAAAATAAAAATGATAAATTACACTTGGGTTCGCTTTTCATTGGAAAGCAGCAAACACACAGGCACGGAATGAAACCTTGCCTCTCTGTCCTCGAGTTGTACTTTTTGTAGCCAGCTTCTAATCGGTCATCTACCCAAGTTGATTCTGGTCTCTCTGCTCAAAGGGCTGTAGTTTAAAATAGAACCGAAGACCAAGAAGGCTCCCAATGGTAGGCTGTACAGATAGAGGCAGCAGGAGCCCTGTGGGGGAGCAGGAAAGGGTGTGGGGAGCTGGGGCTGGTTTCCCACTGCCTGGCCCTCCACCCACACTCCCATCCAGGGAGGAGACAGGGCCCCGGCCCGGCCTGGCCTGGCGCACTGGGTTTAGTGGTTATTGTTTGGTGATCAGGGAGGAGGGAGAATGCTGGAAGGGAGGGAGGACCCCGCTGGATAAGAAAATTCATTTCTCCGGGTCCCCAGGAGCAAAGTTAGCCACCCCAGACGTCGTGTAGAGGTCGCTAAAATAGAGGGGACCAGAAATGAGGCTGGATGGCACCTACACCCACCCCCCACCAACCCAGCATGTCTTCTCCTTCCATTTCTGGAACCCTCACCTCTGGACAAGAGATCAGGCTATGTACTCCGTGGGCCCTGAAGGCTATCTAAACAGATGTCCAACTCTTCCTATTTTTCCTCCTTTTTTTTTTTTTTCCCTTGATTCAGAAGACAAATAAAATCCAGACTCCAGATTTCAGTGCTTATGGATGACCACCTCTCTAATGACCGGGGTTGAGCTGCAAGCTTTAACATAAGGAGTTTTCTAGAGTCCATCTGTGTACCTTTCACTTCTGATTCAACCGCACAGAAAATGGAGAAGCCACGAGCTAGCTAGGAGCCCCTTCAGACGGGCCGTCTGTATGGAAAAGTGATCTTTGGAGACAGAAATGAAATATAGGTCCAAGGCCATCACCCCGCCCCTTCTAGCAGTGGAAGCTTCTCTTCTGCTGATAAATATGATGGCCCTTTGAGGAACAGAGGAACCATTCCTTGGCCAATGTTCTTGGTTCATGGCTACAGTCTAACTTTTACACAAAGAGACCAGTAAAGAGAAGATAAATATAGAAAGAAAAGAAAGAAACCAAGACACTAAGTTATCCCAAAGGGCATTCTGTATTAGTCATCTTATGAAAATTATATGCACCACACAATATCTATTTTTAGAGGCCAGGAGGTTATGTGAAGCAGTTCAGATGTCGGCAAAGACCCAGAGGCCAGCTCCCAGCGATGATACTGGATATTTAGATATTTGTTTTCTTTATTTCAGCTGTGCAGAGCTGGTATTGCCCACATGGCTATGTTGGCCACTTGGGGCGGTGAGACAAGACCCATGTGCTGCTTCAAAGACATCCAAGGCCCTGGTGATTCTTGTGTGTGATTTTTGTGCATCTTCTAGGCCTGGGCAACACACACACGGGCACACACACCCGAGTTTATTACGCACATTCTCTGATGTAACACACCCACCAGAGGCCTGTTTCAGGAGGGGCAAGGGTGGCCCCAGCTCTCACACAATTGCAGTTCAACTTTTATTAAAGGCCTGAAAGAGCAGAAGAGACCTCCCCATCTCTCCTAATGATCTGATTGGGATTCTTTATTTCCACTGTTCCTCACTAGTTAAATCTCATCTGGCTTTACGGGCCAGACAATTTGCAGCTTCTCACTGGAGTTGAGCACCCTGGATTTGGCTTCCGAGCAGTTGAAAATCTATGGGGTTGCATGATTCAAGTGGCAGCAAACACAGGTTTCTGTCCCCTGCAGAATCTGTTTCGTATCCAGTTCCTTGATTCAGTGGAACTCCAATCCAAGCTGCTTCTCAAGGCTCACCTCTCTTACTTGCCCAGAAGACTCGTCTCCAGGTGTTTGGGGCTGGCACAGGCGACACCTTGAAGTAGTGGTCACACATCCACACACCCCCACCCCCGCCCTTCTCTCAAAAGCAGAGGCAGGCCTGTCTCGACCCCGTGCCCCGTGTCCCGGTCATCAGAGCCCCCCAGCTCTGGCAGAGGCTGGGCAGCCCACGATGCTGCTCTCTGTACCCCCGGGGTGGGTTTGCAGGGTTAACCACTGAAAGCACAAGGTGCCCAGTTCCCTTTGAATTTCAGATAAATGACAAGTGTAAGTAGGTTCTGTACAGTACTGGGACCTACTCATGCTGATAAGTGTTCATTGTTTATCTGAAATTCAGATCAAGCTGTGTATCCCCTGTGCTGGGACACCTACTCCAGCCCATCCCAGCCCCTCCTCAGGGCTCTCAGGAAACAAGAGTGGGGCCTCACACCCTTGGGACCCCACTGGTGCTGATTTCCTTGCCCTCACAAGGACCTGAAGGTTCCCTGGCCTAGGAAATGACTCCCTTTAGAGGGAAGAGAAGCAGCCAACGGGAACTGTTGTGGTCCCCTCCACTGCCCACCTTTTACTTAATGTTTTGCAGCTGGGGAGACCTGGCCATTACCCTAAATGCTCAAGCAGAGCAGTTTGTGATGATAGCAGCTCTACAGCCAGAGAATTACAACGCCTTGTGATGGCACCTGTCTCTCGTCTAGAGTGTTGAGTGATTTGCTTCAACTCCATTGATCCTCCAAACACTGAGTGAGGCAGGAGGTTTAGCAAAACAGATCTTGGAAAGCAGTGACTCTGCCCAGAGCATTAGCTGACTACCAGAGGGGCGGGTCTTGTGCAAACTTCTGGTTTCTCTTCCACCAGGCCTTTCTACACCTAGCACAGGTTCCTTACAGACACAGTGCTTGGCTGGGTCCTGCGTTGTTTCTGGCTTTGGGGAAATGCCTCAAGGTATCAACTATCGTTTTTTCCTCCCCTGATTCCCCCATTTTAGTATTTCCATGATAGTATCAATAATTATGCAAGGATATCCCATAAGTAATTCTGAAAGGAGACAGTAAACCACAGTTGATCATTAATTTCTTTTATTGATTATTTTTATCATTTATGCTAGAGGAAGTTTATGAAATTCAGAAAGACACAAAGATGAAAATAATAATCACTCCACCATACTTTCAGTAACGAGAGAACATTTAGGTCTTTTTGGTTGTACCTGCTCTTCTGAGGCACATCTGAGTATATGTGTCCATTCATAATTGTGTAAGTGCCTAGAAACGTGCTTTATAAAATTTAAAATGTCCTTAAATCTTTCATCTGGATTTTTCCCTTAGCATACATACTCCGTATGCATTTTTTCAAGGGCATTTAAATGGTCTTAGAGAAAGTGGGGTTGAAACGTTGCCCAGCTCACACACCTATTGCCTTTCATGTCCTCAGGGGGCTCTGGATTTTTCAGTAAGCCCGTTAGGGCCCTGTCGTGATGGGCAGCCGAGTAGAAAAGGCTCTGGGTGGTTGGAGAGGCGTGCCCACTGCCTGGCCCTTCAAGCTGCTCGCGAGGCCTCAGGAAGCCAGCCCGCTGTTTGTGTCACCGTGTCCCCAGATGAGGGGCAGGGACATGCTCTGTGGCCTTCCTCGAGCTGGGTGGAGTGCATAGATGAACAGGACAGCGAAAGAAAGCATTTGGGATGTCTTTGAGGCTGGACGCTCCATTAATATACAGTCTTGTTAACCTGCTTGTTTGAGAACCACTTGTGGGCCCAAATATTGTTCTAGCAACTTGAGAGAATGTGTCTCTCTTGATGCTTGATGAACCTAATGTGCATCGTCCCTTGTTTGAAATAATGTTAAAATAGCATTTACTGAGCGCTTAGTATCCACACACCTGTGCGCACACTCACCCACCATTTACTGTACATCCCTGCCTCCCCCCCGCCATTGCCAGGCACTGTGCTGGGTGCTTGTACTGACATGATGCCATGTGACCCTTCCAGAAACACCTTCTGAGTATTACTGTTGTTATTATAATTATTAACACTGACAAAACTATTTTTAAGAATTATAGGCTCACAGAGGGTTGCTTAAAATAGTACATAAAGTTTTGAGTGCCCTCACCAAACTCTCCCTGATGGTGAATGAATTAATCTTCCTTTCTCTCTCTCTTCCCTTTATTCCTTCCTTTCCTCCCATTTTTTTTCTTTTTTTAAAAACACAAGGAAGCTGATATTCAAGATACCTTAGAAGCTTTCTTAAGTGAAAAAAATCAGGATAAAGTATTCAAAGTGAAACTGTTAGTCACTCAGTCGTGTGTGACTCTTTGTGACCCCATGAACCATAGCCCGCCAGACTCCTCTGTCCATGGAATTCTCCAGGCAGGAATACTGGAGTGGGTTGCCATGCCCTCCTCCAGGGGATCTTCTCAACCCAGGGATCAAATGCAGGTCTCCTGCATTACAGGCGGATTCTTTACCACCTGAGCCACCAGGGAAGCCCAAGAACACAGGAGTAGGTAAGCCTATCCCTTCTCCAGGGGATCTTCCCCAACCCAGGGATTGAAACTGGGTCTCCCGCATTGCTGGCAGGGAAGTCCTTAAAGTATTCAAAGACATTATTAGTCTTATAAAGTGTATTTCTAGGCACCTATGCAGATACAAATGAACACACGTACTTATATATGCCTCAGAAATAGATACAAAACATGAAATGTTTATTTTTTTAGTTAAAAAGTGTTCGCCTGAGTGGTTGTGATTTTAATCTGTATGTTTTCCTCTGTGTCTTCGCATTTTCACCTCTGTGTTCCCACCCAACTAAAGGAGCATGGAGGCTTGGGTCTACTCATTTGAATCCTAGTTCAGATGAATGCCCTTCCCACCTTTGGCTCAGGGGGAGGTGTGCCTGGTGAGTGAGAGCACAGGTGGAGTTTGAACTCTCTTGATCTGCGTCCAGGGGGCCAGTCAACCACCTCCCACCCCCCAACCCGGCCTCAGGACGCCCCTGATCGGGTAGTTGAGTTCTTGGGTAGTTTCATTCTCAGCAAAGGGAAGAACTGGGGTTGGCTCACGAAGTCTATAGGTGGGAAAAAAATAGAAACTCCTGACAGCTTGATTTCCCTTTGCTGGCACCAGGCTCGGATCAGCGGAGCTCGAGGAGAGCCTGCAAATGTATAGACGAAGGGCAGTCCTGCCCTGGGTCTTCAACCGCCTCAGCAGGGCTGAAGGGAAGGCACGTTACTGCAGGCAGGCAGCTCCGAGAAACCGCTGCATTTCTGAGAATCCCTGAGCAGTTAGCAGTTGTAAATAAAGGAGCCGGGGACAGACAGTTTCATTTTCCGAGTTTGGGATTATACTGTCAGAAATGCATATGAGCATATGTATCCAATAACAGCACTAATACAGTGGGAAGCTCTCCCCCAGCTTTTTGCCTCTTTGCTGCCTTCAAATTGATATCTCATAGCCTTAAGTCAAACTGTGTTTTATTAAGAGAATGGGTTATTTGAGATACGGTTGTGACATTTACCAGGGCCGGGCCCAGCTGTAGTTCTGCCAAGATCCTTCATGCCGAATCTGAATTTCAGTGTGGAGAGAGCCCTGCTCTGCTCCGTTTTGCTTGGCTTGGATGATTCCGTTCAGTTCCTACCCAAGTGGCAGGGGGTTTTCCTGCCAAGAGCAGGATGATTTCCCGGCCACTGGGACAGTGTCTGTTGATAGCGTGGGTGGTTCTCAGAAGCTCAATGCATCCAACCGCATGAGCTTGGCTGTCTTCTCCACGAATGGGATTCCAGAAAAATCACAACACTGTTGCTCCCGGGACTGCCGTGAGATGGAGCAAGGGGCTTCTGGCACCTTGGACTTGGGTGTGGCCAAGGAGCCCAAGGGGGCCCAGAAAAACTCTTGGAATACAAGATCCCTGATAACTTGAACCAAATCCTCAAATTCACATTTTGAAGCCGTCGCCTCCTTTCCTGCTGGTCCCACACCAACACATTGCTGGTGCCATCTTACCAAGAAGACGGTTCTCAGGAGGCTGCCCCAGATTACCTGGCAGCTTCTTCTGTAAACTGCTGTTGGATGCCTGCCCCCACCCCCCACCCCTGCCCCACCCATAACCATCTCTGAGATGTGGTGTTGAGAGCTCTGAGATGAAATGCTAAGACCTCCATCAGGGTGGGAGCACGCACGTCTCCCAGGACCCCATCAGTGTAGAGCATGCAGGTCTGCTGGGAGTTGACCAGGGTGGGCGCACCCCAGAGTCTCCTGTTTAATGAGGTCACCAAATATTGGCAGTTATCAAGGACATTTGGCAAGCATTTAGTCTCCTTTCTTTTCCCTAGTGGAACTTTATCCTCTGGGTCTCGAGAAAGGGAAATATTTACAAGATTTCCAACACGAGATGCCGTAAAGCTGAATGACTTCCTTTGTCTGAGGAGCTGATTGCTCTCTTCTTGAGGTTATTTCGATTCCACTTAAGCAAGGTAAGAAAGCCAGCTTAGAGCTATATTTGGAGACAATGAAGCAAATGAAACTTCATATCAAAGAAACCAGGCAGCTCTGAGAATTTGTGGGCAGTTATATTTGAGGAGGGAGAGCTTTGGGGTCCAAAACCAAAGCGAGTGTCTCTAGTCCAGATCCAAAAATACGGTCTCTCGCTGGAAACAGGCAAGTTGACTCAACCACAAATGACACACGGCCATTTCCAACTGAATGGAGCCAGGTTCCCCTACCGCACTGATGTGCTGACGTTTGGCTTGTACTGGCTCACAAGGGCCCATTGTTAAATTTTCAGAAATTTTGTGAGTTGGTTGTGATACACAGCCATGATTAAAAAACGAATTATGTAGAAACTTACTGTCAAATAAATTCTGTTTTTGAAAAGGTACTAAGTGCTCAAAGACTGTGCCTTCCTAGTTATCTTACTGTGTTAGGCTATCATCTCTGCTTTTGTTAGAATCTGTATCTGCTGCTCTGTATACGAGAGTACTGCTCTACATGCCTTCCCAGCTCCATGCTCAGTGATGTCAGCGCCATGGTGGGATTATTTACATCAGAGAAGTGAGCAAATGTTACAAGTAGCTCCCCAGTTTTTGTCTGGGAGTTGTTGTTTAGTCACTAAGTTGTGTCCGACTCTTCATGACCCCACGACCTATAGCCCGCCAGGCTCCTCTGTCTGTGGGATTTCCCAGGCAAGAATACTGGAGTGGGTTGCCGTTTCCTCCTCCAGGGGATCTTCCTGACCCAGGGATCAAACCCACGTCTCCTGCATCGGCAGGCAGTTCTTTACCACTGAACCACCCGGAAAGCCCTTGTCTGGGAGAGCCCGTTGTGAAACATTTACCAGCATACCACCACCCTACAGGACCCATCTCCCAATATTTAAAGCCAGGAGCTGGTCCTCCCGAGTCAGGAGATGTGTGTCTGGGCAATCGTCCATGGCCATTTGTCTGGACCTGCTGTTAGTAGGTAATCTTTTCACACCTGAGTCAAAAGAGACGAGAAGATGGTGGTTCACGAGGTCGAGTGATGTCAGCTCTCACCAGGTGTCATTTTGTTTTTACTAATGAATTAAGAGCCTTTCATGATGTTTTGTTACTATCACACAGACACTTGGCACTTTCAGACAAGGAAGCTGATTTCCCCCTGTGTCTCCAACAGTCGTCTTTCTAGAGTACAAATGTTCAGAACATCCTTACCACTCTTGGAACATAGCCTTCTCTGTGAAATCTGAAGTTACTGCTGGAAAAGACACTGACTCTCAAACATGATGGTTTTGTGACACGTATATTGATCTTTTCTATAATATTTGTAGATGTCCTCATTATATGGGGAGGAAAAAAAAAAACCCTTGGGCAGGTTTAAAACCAGACATCTTTTTTTGGTTGAAATGAAAGGAACTCAGATATACATCATCAAAAACCATTAGCAAAGAAAAGTAGTAGCCTAAATTGAATAATTAATATTTCAATTTTAAGGGGATTTGAAAAGTTTACTATGATCTTTTTTTTCCTTTTTCCTCTCTCCTGGAGTCATCTAGTTTTCCTTTATCTGGCTTGCCCTTCCTAAATTGGTCATATTGCTGTCAATATTTGGAGACAGATTTTTTTTTTTTAAGATTCAATGCACTATGTCTTCATTTGCTCCTCCAATTCCAGTTGGTCCCCTCCGAGTGCATGGCCGTGGACAGAGCTACGTTTTAATTTCTGTAGTCTTGCCAAGTCAGAATGGGATTCACTGTTCTCAACGTCTCTGGACTATCACTTTCCCCAAAACATCCATCCTGGCTATTGCAGGAGGCAGCGAAGCTCTGCATAGCTATTTATTTTAAGTGCCTGATTAAAATTTCATGAAAACAGGAAGTCAGGGGAAAAGAATAGATTGCAAGAGCAATGAAATCCGGGGCTTTGTAATTTTTAGCTCACAGGGAAAAAAAAAACACGTTAAATCGTAAGGAAGGTATATTTTCAGAATCGTGCTGTGGCCACTAATGGCATATTTTGTCACTGGCTGGGGAGCTGGTGAACTAAGAATGGGTCCAATTTTTTAAATCTTATTACACAGTTTTGCTCTCATTTAGAAATTGTCACCTTAAAGTAACCTAATGCTGCTCTACTTAGAGCAGACCTCACGCAGGCCCTCTCTGCGTGTACGCCGGTCACATTGTCTTCTATCTAAGTAGATATAAACGTTGTCCTGACAGAGTTGAACAGCACAGAATCTGTCTGCTCCCTAAGTTGATGTAGCCTAAGAACTTAATCTTATCTAATTCCCATATCCAATGGGATAGAGAATTCAGGGGAAAGAAAGTAATGACATATTTTTCGCCAGATGATAACTCAATGATTTCTATATTTGGTCAACGGAAAAACATTTCTCCCAAGAAGTACCCGTGTCGACAATGAGCTGTCGAGGAAATCAGCATGCAAACAGAAAAACTCATCACTGGACTAAAAACTGCCACACAACCGCACGCGATTAGCGGGGAACGAACGACAGACAAAACGCTCCCGTCCCACTACTGTTCCTGGAAATTCCAATATCCTGGCTGACTGTTGGATAGCCCACTTCCACCTTTGGGATCTCCAGCTGAGCTCTCATTTGGCTGACCAGACAGGAATCACTGCAACAGACTCACGGCTAGATAATGTTTGGTGTGCCTGTCTCAAATAAATCCCCATCTGAAATACTGGCCGCAGAGTCCAGTCTCAGAGGACGGCATAATCCTCGTGAGAGATGGGTCAGAGAGGAGGGGGAAACCAAGCAAGAAGGTACCGCGTGGCCCCCAGCTAATGCAGCAAATTAACTGCACCCCCCCTCCTTCGGGGAAGGGTTAAACCCTTCAGATCTCTTTCCAAGCTTCCTGTCTGCCCATTGAAACTGACCTGAACAGGGATCAGAGGGTTTATTGAGGAGGAAAAGCAGCTGGGGATGCTCAATGGGCACAGTTGGGTGCAGGGCGTCTGTTCAAAAGCTCCCCAAATCCCTCAGGGCCTGAGTTGGCATGAGGATATCTGGGGAAATCCAGGCGTCTCCCAAATAGGTGCGTGTCTGTATTTATACTAGATGGCTGGAGGTCACTTCACGCTGATGCTCAGAGGGTCATCCTAGCCGTATTATTCCAGGGTAGGGAACAAAATAGGAAATAAACTACAGGAAACTC
Source organism: Aepyceros melampus (assembly GCA_006408695.1). Classification (NCBI taxonomy): domain Eukaryota; kingdom Metazoa; phylum Chordata; class Mammalia; order Artiodactyla; family Bovidae; genus Aepyceros; species Aepyceros melampus. The sequence goes on along the minus strand of SJXQ01003017.1, from coordinate 17,356 downwards.
TTCAAGTCGCCTCAAAGTTGAAAAAAATCAGTCATCTCATTGAGGCTGTCATTGGGCTCATTTGGCTCTCATTTGGCTGACCAGAATTCATTTCCACGGGGCTGACTCAGTCACAGGCCGTGAGGATACGTGTTGTTTGAGGGTGTTGTCGCTTGAACAGTATGTGGCATGGATGAGTCAGGCTCTGTGCCTCAGTTTCCACATCTGCACAATGGGGCTTCTAATATTTGTCAAGCCCGTTACGCATCACCTCTGTCACTACTGCCTCAAGAATTGGCTTTGCTTCCCGTGAAATTCTCTGTTTACTTCTTGATAAACCTCACTAAACGTTCCAGGGAACTGGTGTTTCTTACTCACCAGTCTAGTCACTCAGCAGCATGCCTGGCCACAGTAGACACTTAGTAGTCAATATTTATAGAATGAGTGAATGAATGGATGCTTGAAGAGTGTTGTGAGAGTAGAAATAAGCAACATATGTCAAGGTTCTTTTAAGACTTAGACATTTAGCATAACTCCGTCTTCTGTGCTGGAGTTTGGTCTAGTCTCCTTGTCCAGAGTGGGAGATGAATTCTCCCTGCCTGCCTTGGGAATGGCTTGCAGAAGGGTGCCCTCTCCTTAGCTGTGGTGGGAAACTCCTCTTAGAACAATGATGGATGAAAGAGGAATAGTCAGTTGAATCAAATTGATCTTACTTTGGTTTTGCCACAGAGAAAGCCCTGTGCACTAGCATCATGACAATATAACTGATCAAACAGTATTGACCAGCGGATTGGGAAAAACACAAGAAAAAACAAAAAAACTGGGACATTACCTGGTGTCCAGTGGTTAGGGCTCCGTGCTTCCACTGTGGGGCTGCAGGTTCAATCCCTGGTCAAGGAACTAAGATCCCACATGCCCCGTGGCATAGCCAGAAAACAATAAAAAACAAATAATTAGATGCTAGAAGAGAAATCTTGAACGTAGCATTTTTACAATGCCTGCAATACTATAATCATTCAGAAAACCCTCAAAATTGATTACTTTTCCATCATCCTATCTGTCTTCCCGCACTGGGTAAGATTTTAAGGAGGAAGACATCGCATCTGCTCTTGGGAATCTGGAAATCCAAACACGATGCTCCCAGGGAAGCACACTGCTCGGAGCTCTCTGGCTGCATGGCATTTATGAAGCAAGGGGCTCTAGCCCTTCCGGGTCTTAATCAAATCCAGCCTTACAACATCGGGCGACATTAAATGCCTTTTGCCCAAAGCCCAGCAAGCAGAGCCATCATTGGATTGATCCCAATGCAAGAAGCCTCTTTGATTTAATCACAGGCTTCTCTGGACTCCCAGAGTGCTTTGCTGAGACCTTGCTCACAGCATTGCTCTGCCCTCAGATACATGCACTATGCATGCATTTATCTCCCTGGCTTGGCCGTGAACTCCCAAAGGGCAGGGGCAAACAGCCATGATGCACCCACCCTGTACCAGGCACGCAGATAGTCATATATGTCTATGAAGTAGTGTGGGTTAGTGAGATGCATACACACATAAAGTGAAAGGAGGGTGAAGTCGCTCAGTCGTCTCCGACTCTGCGACCTCGTGGACTATAGCCCACCAGGCTCCTCTGTCCATGGGATTCTCCAGGCAATAGTACTGGAGTGGGGTGCCATTTCCTTCTCCAGGGGATCTTCCCAAACCAGGGATGGAACCCAGGTCTCCTGCATTGTAGACAGATGCTTTACCATCTGAGCCACCGGGGAAGTCTGCATACACACATAAAAATATATAATATACATACACACATATATACATATTATATAATATACATACATACATATATGCATATATATATTTTTGTGGCAATTCCTTCTCGTGCAGGCAACTGGAGGTGAAACTACAAACTCAGCTCCTTTAGCAGCTCTGTGTAGGGGAAAGGGGCTTCTGTTTGCAAGCTTATTATCCTTGCACGTTATGGAATCACTGGGGCACTGTTTTGCCTACACAGGAAGACTGCTGCAGAAAGAAGTGAGGCTTCTACCCCAGAGAAGCTGAAAGTGGAATTGACCCTGGAGCAGGGGAGGGTCTGTGGTTTCGGGGCAGAAGCCACCTGAATTTCAGTCCAGGCTTTACTCTAAGTAGCTGTGTGTCCTTGCGTAAGATACCTAACCTCTCTGAATCTCATAAGCCCAGGGCACGTCTTGGGCTGCCTCTACATGTCCGCGTCTTTGCCTGTGCGCTGGCTACACCCTAAGGAAACATACCTCTCTCTTGACAGGACTCAGTGTTCTTCCTTTCCCATCTAAAAGTTGAGCACTTTGGAAGCAATGACTACATTTTACCTATCCTTAAGTTTCCCTGGCAGATGGAGACGGTAATACTAATACCAGGGCCTTCCCAGGTGGCTCAGTGGTAAAGAACCCACCTCCCAGTGCGGGAGATGCAGGAAATGAGGGTGCGATCCCTGGGCTGGGAAGATGCCCTGCAGGAGGGCACGGCAGCCCCGCTCCAATATTCTTGCCTGGAGAATCCCGTGCACAGAGGAACCTGGCGGGCTGCAGTCCATGGGGTCGTGCAGCGTGGGACGCTGAGCAACTGAACACACACACAGTACTAATGCCTGTCACACAGGATGACAAGTAGAGCTGTATCTGTCCACAGGCTTAATACGGGGCCTCTTCCACACAGAAAGCATATGGAAACTTGTCAGAGTTTATTCAATCTCTATCTGAAGTGAGCATTTCTCCTGAAATTGATGGTATTATCCCCATTTTGCAGAGGAAATAACCGAGTCTCAGACACATAAGCCTGTCAGAAATTCTTCTATTATTAATAGAAAGAGACTCCTTGTGCTGATGATGGTAAGGTTGCTTCCCGCCACAAGGAAGAGGGAGGTGGCCCTTGTTCAGAGTGGTTGGGAAAGAGCTCCATTTGGAAGCCTTGAGCCCTGGAATTCCAGAGTCCACAACAGGAAGAACCCAGAGATCCTGCAGGAAATGTGTCCTGAGGATTAATGGTGGGGTGAAATGCTGAGCGAAGGCTTTTTCCTTTCCTCATCTGCATTTTGGAGATCTTTACTTTTCCTTTTTAGAGATCAATGTGCTATATTTCTTTTTCTTTTTTTTCTGAAGGTACATCTATTAAACCCATGGCGGCTGAGCTTTCAGACAATTCTCACCGTGTAATTAACCCCCTCAGGGTCCCATTTAGATCCAATGATATTTTGTGATTTTTTTTTTTTTCTAACTAAAAGCAAATAGGGACCCTGCCTGCTGTTGGAGCTAAGGTTTAGAACTCCTGGTCTCTGGAGGACAAGGGTTTGGCTGTAAATGTCTGTGTCCCCTTTCTCCCCAAATGATGTCTAAGCATTTTCCTTTTTCTTTCTTGTGTGTATGTAATATAGATTTTTTGGTTTGTGGTTACCATGAGGTTTTTATATAGACTGCTATATATATATATATATACACACACACGTGACTGTTTTGAGTTGCTAATCTCTTAATTTCAAATGCAATTTAGATAGCCTGCACTTGTACTCTGCCCCCCTCACGATCACTGGTTTTGATATCATATTTTTACACCTAATTGTTCTGTGTCTCCCTTAACTGCTTATTGCACATACAGACACTACTTTTGCCTTTTAACCTCCATGCCAGCTTTGCGTATGGGTAATTTCCTACCTTTACTGTATGTTTGCCGTGACCGGCGAGCTTTTTCCTTCCCCAGTTTCCTTGTTTTCTAGTTGCAGCCTTTTCTTTTCAGTATAGAGAAGTTCCTTTACCATTTGTTGTAAAGTTGGTTTGGTGGTGCTGAATTCTTCTAGCTTTTGCTTGTCTATGAAGCATTTGATTTCTCCATCACATCTGAACGAGAGCCTTGCTGGGTGGCGTATTCTTGGTTGGAGGTTTTTCCCTTTCATCATGTTAAATATATCATTCCACTCCCTCCTGGCTTTCAGGGTTTCTGCTGAAATATCAGATGATAGTCTTATGGGAGTTCCCTTGTATGTTATTTGTGGCTTTCCCTTTGTTGCTCTTAGTGTTCTCTCTTTATCTTTACTTTTTGTTATTTTGATTACAGTGTCTTGGTGTGTTCCTCTTTGAGTTAATCCTGTATGGGACTCTCTGTGTTTCCTGGACTTGGGTAACTGTTTCCTTTCCCAGGTTAGGGAGGTTTTTAGCTGTTATCTCTTCAGATATCTCTGGGGCCCTTTCCTCTTTATCTTCTCCTGGGAGCCCCTATAATTCATCTCTGTTTGGTCGTTCTTCATATCGTCCTGCTCTTTGTTAAAAACGTCTAACTTCTCGCTCTGTGTGTCCGTTCTTCTCCCAAGTTCTTTGATCATCTTTTTGTTTTGTTTTGTTTTTTAATTGGATTTTTACAAAACTGTTTGACTTTTTGGTTTATTTTTCGGTTGTGTCACATGCCACGTGAGATGTCAGTTCCCTGACCCGGGATCAAACCCGCACTCCCTGCGTTGGCAACACAGAGCCTTAACCATTGGAACACCAGGAAAATCCCTGGTCATCTTGATGAGTATTGCCCTGAACTCTTTCTCAGGCACACGGCCTGTCTCCACCTCACTTAGTTCTGGGATTTTATCTTGTCACCTCGCCTGGGACGCATTCCTCTGCCACCTCATTTTGCCTTTGCTATTTGTATTTTTATGTGTGTGCTAGGTTGGTTGTTTCTCGACCTTGTAGAAGGGGCCTGTGTAGGAGACATCCTGTACGTCCCAGCAGGGCACCCCCGTTCCCCGTCAGAGGGCTGCGTGAGTACTTCTGTGGTGTCTGGCTGACTGCAAGGGCGGTTTGGTAGGCTTGGTTAGTGCGGTAGTCTGGTTGGTTGCCAGGCCCTGTCTTCTGTGGCTCCTGCTATTCAGCGAGGCCTGATCACAAGGTGGCCGGTTTCAGAGTCCTAGTGGGTCCCAGCTCTGGTGCTGGCTTGCTGGCAAGGGGAGTCAGGGTCCTGAAGACTCTGAAGCTGCTGCTCGCCCCTTGGCATGTGGAGCCAGGTCCTGGGGTTGGTGCCAGGCTGCTGGTGGGCAGCTGGCTCCTCAAGTCTGGCTGCAGGACCCTGGGTTCCCAGACCTCACTTCAAATCATTGTTGGCATGGGGGTGTGGTCATGGGGGTGGGCAGGGAGTGTGTTCCTGACACAGGTTGGTCTCGGGTATCCAGAAAGTTGCATTCACCTGCTTGTGGGCAGGGCAGCCAGGGGCGGCTGGTCCTGGAGTAGGGTCTGGCTGGCGTTGCAGGTTGTAGTTTTCATGCTTCTGATATCAGCCCGCTGGTGGGCAGGGTTGGTCTAGAGGCATGTGTGGGCTCCATGGAGGAGAGGGACCAGCGCCTGCCCACTGGTGGGTCTTGGCCCTTGGCTGGGGAGGGCCATGTCCGGAGGCAGCTGTGGGCCCTCTGGTCTTTCAACAGCTTGTCTGCTGACAGGCGTGGCTATGTCCCTGCCCACCTGGTTGTTTGGCCAGAGCTGGCCCAGCACTGGCACCTGCGGGTTGTTGGGTGGGCAGGCCTTGGTGCTGACAAGCTCCAGCAGGTAAGGCGGAGAGGGCCCAGGCCACCCACATGGTGGACTTGGGACTTGAACCAAATCTGATCAACTCCAGCACTCTGTCCTACTCTGTTAACTCCAGGAACAATGGTTTTCTCTGAAAAATCGACCACTGACTTGGGGGCACCAATTAGCAAATACGAGAGGGTGTCTCCATGTACTTGCCCAGGTTTCAGAGCCTTGCGGGTGAGAGGCTGTGTGGGGTGGTGTGGGAGAGGGCGTTCGGTCCTGCAGAGCCCTTAGCAGGGCCCGGGCCAGCCATGGAGCGGGCAGGGAGCTCGCTGCGGCCTCACGGGGGTGAGACACGTCCATGGTCAGGAAGCAGGTGTCACACCAAAGGGCCACAATGAGAACTCCAGTCTCCCTTCCTGAAAAGATGGAAAACCCACTGAAGGACTCGAAATAGGGCTGTGACCTGCTCTGATCTATACGGGAAGGTCCCTATGCAAATGAGTTCTGTTCCCAGGGCACGTTCGTAAGTCCAACTTGTTCATTAAGTCCAGCAAAATTAGCCTGGGTAGCCAGCTTACACAGTCGGCTGTATAGCACTGTGCTGTCATGGGCTTACAATATTTTCACACACACAGTGCATGAAAAGATAAACATTGTAATGTATGTAAAAAGCAAAAATAAACATGTTTAATTAGATGTAATAAGATTTAATTTTTAATCTTACAGACCGTGCCTTGAAAGGTACACTAGTGAAGTACAACAGCTGGCATACAGGGTCACACGCATCAGCACCTTGGAAGGTTTCCATCTTGAAGGTTCCTGTGCGATATGTCAGGGGCAGAGCTCGCCCCCTCTGCACTATATAACAGCACAGCCAGCCTGCAGAGCCTTGCGGTCTTCGTACCCCGTCTCCTGGGGGGGATCCTCCCTCCTTGGATGTCCCTGAGGGGGTCACATTATCGTTTACAGGTTCCTTGAGTTTTGGCTAACAGCCTCAGGTTTGCTGGTCTGTGCTGTCAGGCCTAGGGCAAGTCTCGGAACCTCTCTGACCTGTAGGACGCTTACTGTATTATAAGATCCCTCTGGCTTCTAGACGGAGACAGGATTGGAAGGCAGGAGGGGTTGGCAGGAGGGAGGTCAGAACAGTTCGCACACGATTGCCAACGCGTTTCCCAGTGAGTGTCATGGACCCAGAAGACCCCTGCTCTCGGTATTGTGCGCGCCATCCTCTGGGCTCCGAGAGCGGATGCTCACGCCCGGGTATTCGTTCCATGCAGTTTTGTCTCCCTGTCAGTGCCCTGTGTCACCTGCACAGACAAGAAGCTGCTCCGGCAGGAGAGGGTGCCTGGGAGGCCCACGCTCTGAGGACGCGGCAGTCCAGATGAGTGAATGGCCATAAGGGCCCGGGGCTCTGGTTCCTCTTCCCTCCTGGCCACACGTTGTAGGACGAGGCTGGCTACCTGAGCGGCAAGCCCAGAGCGTCCCGGAGGAACGCAGCGTCATGCCAGCCTGTGCGTTAGGACAGGAAACGCGACCCAGCCCGGTCGTGGTGGTGAAAACCACAGGCAGGAAACTTGGGTGTGCGGAGCAGCAGTGTGTTGCCTGGCTTGGCCTGCTGCCAGGCCACCCGGGTGACAGGCTGTCCCGGTCCCCCAGGGCCAGGGATAGTCAGCGATGACAAGCGATAAGGCACTGGGTTTTGTACTGCAGCCAGCAAGGAGGGAGAATGAGAGAGGCCGGGGAGCCAGAGCTCAGTGCTTCAGAGGTGACAGTTCTCCACGGGTGCCGGAGCTGGCACCTGGCACGCGCAACCAGGAGGGTGGAGACAGAGGGCTCCCGGGAAGGTGGAGACGGAGGGCTCCCGGGAATGGCTCTCCTTGCGGGCGTTGGGGGCAGAGACTCCCGTGCTCAAACAAAGCGGGTCACAGACCTCAGATGCGATATGTCAAGGGCAGAGCTTGCCCCGTCTGCACGTTATAACAGCACAGCCAGCCTGCAGAGCCTTGCGGTCTTCGTACCCCGTCTCCTGGGGGGGATCCTCCCTCCTTGGATGTCCCTGAGGGGGTCACATTATCGTTTACAGGTTCCTTGAGTTTTGGCTAACAGCCTCAGGTTTGCTGGTCTGTGCTGTCAGGCCTAGGGCAAGTCTCGGAACCTCTCTGACCTGTAGGACGCTTACTGTATTATAAGATCCCTCTGGCTTCTAGACGGAGACAGGATTGGAAGGCAGGAGGGGTTGGCAGGAGGGAGGTCAGAACAGTTCGCACACGATTGCCAACGCGTTTCCCAGTGAGTGTCATGGACCCAGAAGACCCCTGCTCTCGGTATTGTGCGCGCCATCCTCTGGGCTCCGAGAGCGGATGCTCACGCCCGGGTATTCGTTCCATGCAGTTTTGTCTCCCTGTCAGTGCCCTGTGTCACCTGCACAGACAAGAAGCTGCTCCGGCAGGAGAGGGTGCCTGGGAGGCCCACGCTCTGAGGACGCGGCAGTCCAGATGAGTGAATGGCCACAAGGGCCCGGGGCTCTGGTTCCTCTTCCCTCCTGGCCACACGTTGTAGGACGAGGCTGGCTACCTGAGCGGCAAGCCCAGAGCGTCCCGGAGGAACGCAGCGTCATGCCAGCCTGTGCGTTAGGACAGGAAACGCGACCCAGCCCGGTCGTGGTGGTGAAAACCACAGGCAGGAAACTTGGGTGTGCGGAGCAGCAGTGTGTTGCCTGGCTTGGCCTGCTGCCAGGCCACCCGGGTGACAGGCTGTCCCGGTCCCCCGGGCCAGGGATAGTCAGCGATGACAAGCGATAAGGCACTGGGTTTTGTACTGCAGCCAGCAAGGAGGGAGAAAGAGAGAGGCCGGGGAGCCAGAGCTCAGTGCTTCAGAGGTGACAGTTCTCCACGGGTGCCGGAGCTGGCACCTGCACGCGCAACCAGGAGGGTGGAGACGGAGGGCTCCCGGGAATGGCTCTCCTTGCGGGCGTTGGGGGCAGAGACTCCCGTGCTCAGACAAAGTGGGTCACAGACCTCAGATGCGATATGTCAGGGGCAGAGCTTGCCCCGTCTGCACGTTATAACAGCACAGCCAGCCTGCAGAGCCTTGCAGGCTTCGTACCCCATCTCCTGGGGGGGTCCTCCCTCCTCGGATGTCCCTGAGGGGGTCACATTATCGTTTACAGGTTCATGAGTTCTGGCTAACAGCCTCAGGTCTGCTGGTCTGCGCCGTCGGGCCCAGGGCAAGTCTCGGCACCTCTCTGACCTGTCCTGTAGTCACGTCTGCCACCTCGTGATCCTCCACCACCTCGTGCGTTACAGAGGGGATGATTGCAGAGACGCTGCCACAGGGAGGGTGTACGGATCGACCGAGACGAAAGGCACGGGGCATTTTGCAAAGTAGCTATAGCTATGTTACTAGTGTTGGTAATGACAGAAGCAGTGAATTAGTGTCAGCAGGCTTGTTGGTGCTTCCTGAACATCTACTCTACACGAGGCGCTAGGGAGCACCGATGCGTGGCACATGGGTCTTCCACCTCCAGGAGTTTAACAGTCCTCATGTATATAACAGTTAATGATAATACGTAAGACTCACAAGGGCTTCCCAGGTGGTGCCGGTGGTAACGAATCCACCTGCCAGTGCAGGAGATGCAAGAGATGGGGGTTCAATCCCTGGGTCGGGAAGATGCCCTGGAGTAGGAAATGGCTACCCAGTCCAGTATTCTTGCTGGGAGAATCTTATGGACAGAGGAGCCTGGCGGGTAACATCTATGGAGTCTCAAAGAGTCAGACATGACTGAGCAACTAAGTGCGTGTATGTGCACGCACACACACACACACACACACACACAAGACTTACAAAGCACCTACTATGTGCTGGGCACTGTACTCTGTCTTTTGTGTATATTAACTCATTTGATCCCCATTATAACCTTACTCTGGGAGCAACTCACACCATTTCACAAATGAGGAAGCCAAGGCACAGACAGACCAGGTGACTTTCCCAAAGTTCAGCTGCTGGTAAGAATCAGTACCAGGATCGGATTCAGGTCAGCTGGCTACAGAACCGAACTCCTAACCACTACTCCACCTGGGCTATTGAGTAAGAACACCCACTGGGGGTTATCAAGCCTCCCCGTGAGAGTCCTACAAGATGCATCCCCCTGAGTTCAAAGCTTGGGGTATTACATCAGTCACTTCCCCTTGCTGCCTTGGGAGCCCGCCCCTGAGAAGCCCAGAGAAGGATGACCGGACTCCACGGCCCGCCGCCATGTCGGCTCCACGAGGAGCAGTCAGGACGTCCTTGGCCACATCGTGCCATGGTCACGGGCCCCGGCTCAGCACTCAGATGCTTCCGGTGGCCTCTCAGATCCCTGGCTTTCCAGCGGTGCAGCTGACATCCTGTCCAGGCCTCTGTTTCTTCGCTAGTAGAACGGGAGATGTAAGCTGTCATTAAGAGAATGTAATGCAATAATGTCTAGGAGGCTTGAACTAAGTGTCGTGCATTCGTGCAACGCATATGCATCCCCGTGCATGTGATTGCCCAGTAACACGAGGGCAACACCGATGGGGACTTTTTTTTAAATCAGAGTATAGTTTCCTTACATTGTTGTGTCCATTTCTACTGCACAGCAAAGCAAATCATCCATGCTTATACATATATCCCCTCTTTGGGTCTCCTTCCTATTTAGGTGGCCACAGAGGACTGAGTAGAGTTCGTTGGGGACTTCTTTGATGCTTTGAGGAGAGAAACCACTCCAGAGCTCCCAGGTGATGAACGCTGAGTTCTGTGGCCTGGCAAAAATGTTCCTGGCTTTTTGCTTAGAGACTAAATCAACTGTCTCCCCAAAACCCCCAGAGTGGAAAAAGCACCCCAAGCCTTGGGGACAGATTAGACCTAGAAAGATAGTTTGGTCACTTATTTGAATGTTATTTGCTCGTTTAAATTGTTTAACATTTGTATGCTGCTTGGGGCTCTGGGTGAATGGCCCAGGCCATGAAAATATGTAACTGAGTGAAAATACGGGAGCAAAGTAGGTGAGCAGTAGGCAGCCCGCCAGCATGCACGGCTGCTGTGTTAGCAGGCAGTTCTTTGTCTCCAGATGTGTGCCGAGCAGCACTGTTTGATGATTCTAGACCAAAGCCTGGTCGGATCGGCTGGCCTTTGTGATTTGCATCTTGCAGAGGAAACTGGGCATGGTTAAGCTCAGGGCCAGGCTTCGCAGGTGGCGCTAGTGGTAAAGAGCCCACCCGCCAGTGCTGTAGGTGTAAGAGGCGGGTTCAGTCCTTGAGTGGGGAAGATCCCCTGGAAGGGCATGACAGCCCACTCCAGTATTCTTGCCTGGAGAATCCCATGGACAGAGAAGCCTGGTGGGCTACAGTCCAGAGGGTTGCAGTGAGTTGGACTTGACTGAAGCAGCTGAGCACACACACTTGCAAACTCGGGGCCATGGCACCATGACCAGAGTCATACCTTAGCGGCTGTAGGTGCAGCACAGACTAAAGGAGAGAAGCCTGGGTGGTGCCAGCTGATGCTATGTGGCTGGAATGCACACACAAGGAAGCAGTGTTTGATGACCCTAGCGAAAGAAAATCAGAGATTCCATTCACAGAATCCTAGATTTTATGTGCCTATACAGCCTCTAGCTCAGAGATTCTCAAACATTTCTAGGTATGGAAACCTTTCTTTAAAGAAAATCTTATGGAAAAACAGCAGCAAATAAAATAGATAAAAGCTTAGCTGGGCTTCCCTGGTGGTACAGAGGTTAAAGCGTCTGCCTGCAATGTGGAAGACCTGGGTTCCATCCCTGGGTCAGGAAGATCCCCTAGGGAAGGAAATAGGAACTCACTCCAGTATTCTTGCCTGGAGAATCCCATGGACGGAGGAGCTTGGTGGGCTACAGTCCACAGGTCGCAAAGAGTCGGACATGACCGAACAACTTCACTTTCACTTTCACTCTTTAGCTGCTTTGGTGTAAGACAGGGCAGGAACTTGGCATGAGACTAGGTCTTTCATCCTTTGCGCCCAAGAAGATTCCATGGAACCCCTAGAACTCCATGGAACACAGTTTGGGAACCGCTGCATAGTGGCAAAGAGCTTGGAAAATGAGAGCAAGAATTGAATCAGTTTTCTCGTTTGTCAAATAGTGATAATAAAATTGCTATCTTCATAAGCACATTTCATAAGCACATCATAGATGAGCTAATCCTTGGGAAGGGCTTAGCAGTGCTGGGTACAGAGTAAGTATTTGATAAATGTCAGCAAAATAATTATGTTTTATATTAATAATCATGACTGTGTCTATCACTAGCGTTGTGACCTTTGCAGATTTCCTTAACCTTTCTGAGCCTCTTGCTCTATCTATAGACAGGCTCTATCTATAGACAGGGATCGCATACCTTGTCTTGTTGTTTCAAGAAACTTTTAAATAAAAAGGATTTGTAAATTGTTTAGTATAGCATCTCGTCCTTTCCCTCTTTGTCTTGAGAGCTCAGAAATTGGGCCAAAGTTGATGTTCCCTCTATGTGCTTGAGAGTACATTTTGAGATATCAGCCTTAGGGAAATTCATTCATTCAGTAACATTCTAAAGTCCTCTTCCCTCTTGTCTGGGTGTGCGTGTGTGTGTGTGTAAGCCTCTGAGTCATCTCTGACTCTTGGTGACCCCATGAACTGTAGCCCACCAGGCTCCTCTGTCCATGGGATTTTCTAGGTAAGACTACTGGAGTGAGTAGCCATTCCCTTCTCCAGAGGATCTTCATGATCCTGGGATGGAACCCAGGCCTCCTACATTGCAGGCAGATTCTTTACTGTCTGAGTGGGAAGACCCTCCCACTTGTCTAGGAAACAGCTATACAGCCCCCAATACTGGGCCCTCTGTGGCTCCCCCGTCCCTGCACAAGATGAGCACAGCTTGCCCAGGTGTGGTTGGTCTTCCTCCTGCAGCCTCCAAGGGGCCTCCAGCTCAGAGTCACTTTGAGCTCAAAGTAAGGGAGACCTTCTCTAGAGCCAGCCACGTGGGCTGTGTGACCATGAGCCAGGACCTTTTCCTCTCTGTGCAACCTCAGCTGAGGGACAGTGAAAATGTTCCGTGTCTGTGTGGGCGGCGGGGGCTGCTCCTGTTGTCACTCAGGGACCCCGCTGGTTAGGGGGTGGGGGGAGAGACGGTCCCTCCCAACCCATGTCCCCGTGATCGCTGTGCTTCCTCCGTCGCCGCCGCTGCTGGCAGCGAGGCACATCAGGAAAAGGTGGAAAGGCACGCCTCTGCGGGAGTAGTTAACACCTTTGTGTGGGACGTCAGCCCCCTCGATGCCCGCCCCAGGCAGCATCGCGGCTGACCCAGGTACGCACTTGTGCGTAGGTGGGTGTGTGTGCCTGGAGAGCCTCATGGGGTGCTGGGCTCCGCGGGACCCTTCATCCCAGGAGCACACAGCCATTCATCCTCAACCGTTGGGAGAATGGAATCGATACCAGCAAACCCACAGTTTTTCCTGCCACAAAACCTGGCTCGGGCACATCTGTTTCTTTCTGATGTTTTTATCATTTTTCCCCCTCCTTTCTTCAAATAGGCATGCTCTGGGCTCTGTCCAACAGTTGTTTTCACAGTCGGCACAGCCTCACCTTCCGGGGTCCTTGAAGGGCTTCCCCACTGCCGGGCAGAGAGGGGTCGCCTCTCAGGAGAGTGCAGCTTGGGTATTGAATTGGGCCTCTAGCTGGGCTCAGGGTTCAGAAGCCAAGCAATCCCCCCTCCTCAGAAGCCCTGGGTCATATCCCCTGCGTGGAATGGAGGCCCAAGTATGTACCCACAAACCCCAGAGGTGGCCAAGCAATCCCCCCTCCTCAGAAGCCCTGGGTCATATCCCCTGCGTGGAATGGAGGCCCAAGTATGTACCCACAAACCCCAGAGGTCGTATGCAGATACGCAGAACTGGGAACGTCTTTTTCAGCCAGAGATGGGTACTGTGAATTGGTTTGAAAATTGCCTGGCAATTGGTTTGTGGGGAAAATAGTAGAGAGCATGAAGGAGGCTCCATGTCCTCTTAGAAGACAGACGCTCTCACTCACAGAGCTATAGGTCACAAAAGAGGCTGCCTCGGTAGGTAGTGAGTGCTCTGTCATGGGGAAGAATCAAAAAAGGAAGGATTTCTAGTAGGACGCACTGGAGAAGCCCATGCTTTGGGGGGCAGGTTAGAACAGCAGCTGCTCACGTCTCCCTCCCCTGAGATGTTGCATTTGTGACGGATCAGTAGTCTTGTTGAGCAGGGCCCCAGTGACTGTTGCTTTGGCCACAGCCAATCAGAGCAGCTCCTGTTTATAAAACCAGGCCAAGGAGGATAGTGAGAACTTGTGCTGGTGAGCTCTGGGCTGGATGGATCTGCGTTCCGGTGTTGGTTCTGACAGGAGCTGGTGACCTCGTGGAAGTTTATTGAGTGTCTCTAAGCCTCAGCTTTGTCCTCTAGACATCGGGACTCACCTGTCTTACAGGGAGTTGCACAGATTTAATGGACCAATAAATGCCAGTACTTAGTGGCAGATGACCACGGCAGGTACGGGCCCAGAGCGGTGGGTACTGGCACCTAGAAACATGTGGATTTTATGATGCTGCCCTGGGTCTGAGGGCAGCATGTCTCCCCTTCCTCCTAAAATTAAAAGGTATTAAATGCAGCAACATTTTTATCGTCAATAAAGATAGTAAAACTTTTCCTGAGTACTGTGGCCTTTTGGGAATAAAGACCTGAATTTATTATTATTGGTATTCCGATTTTAGACTCTCATATAACCAACCCGTTTTAAGTCCCTCTCTCTCTCTCACACACACAGATAAATATTACTATTTTTAAATAGATGTTCCCTCTGCTATGTGAATGGAATGAGGTGTTGGGGGTTATTTTCTTTCCTTCCCCCCACCTTTTTTTCTTTTTGCAAAGGAAACACCTTTTCAGTGTTGGCATGGCATTAATAAAAATAATAAAGGAGAAGGTTTGGAGGGAAGAGGTAAATAAGGTGATTCATATATCATCTGGGAGAGACAGAGGAGCTGGGCAGAGAAAAATCGCCGTCTTGCGATGTGAGCTGGGAGATTTCCATGAGTCAGCTTGTCTCCTGCTCCCCGGGTGCCCAGCTGAGGCCGCCGCGGCGCAGGCTTCCTCCTGTCGGTGGGGCCAGGCCTGGTGCAGGGAACTCTCCTTGCTAGAGCCGTGCTGCTTTCCTGCCAGGGGCGCTAACAGAGGCATCGCTTTAGCGCAGCAACTTAAAATTCCAAAGGATTCCTGTCTCCCCAACCACATCCACGACTACACACACACAGAGTAGTGCCGACAGTCGTGGCCTTGGACATGGACCCACGGCGCGGTGTGCAGGCCCCAGTGCAAGCCGGAAGTGCGGGAGCCCTGGCTCAGAAATACTCAGGGCAGCAGCAGCAGAGCGCGAGTCGCGCGGAGAACTTAGAGACGAGGGGCCCCATATGACTGCCCGGGAAGCCGTCCCCGTCTGCTGCCTTTAAAAGCCACAAGCCCTGTGGCTGTGACAGCAAATAGTGCCTGGTGGTTTTAGATGGTCCCTTTGATCAGCAGCTACCTCCCAGGTGAGTGGCAGTCACTAGAACCTTTGCTCCTGGAGCCCCGGAAGCCAACTGAGTGAAGTGAAGCCATGTCCCACACACGTGCGCAGAGGCAGGAGGCTGCTCTGAGTGGCGGCTCAGCGAAGGTCCAGAGCCCTGGGAGACCTCTGGGGAAGAATTCGCACTCCTGACTGAAATCTCAGAAGGATGCAGGTTTATGACTGCAGGAGCCCCCAGAAACCCTCTCTCCTCACAGTCTCATGTCCATGTGTGGCCTTTGAGGCCAGGAGGG
>SJXQ01003016.1:60898-153645 GCA_006408695.1 Aepyceros melampus | reverse complement strand
AATACCAAAAAGCAAAGATTAAAAATTTAAGAGTCGAGGTTGGATTTTCAAGAATACAATATTAAAGAAAAGAAGAAAAAGAAAAAAAAAAGTCACAGGAATTATTAACGACCAACACTAACAGCCACTCAAAAACAAACAAACAAACAAAACAAAACAAAACAAAACAAAACAAAAAATATATATATATATATATGTATATGGCATTTGCTTTAAAAATAGGGTCTTTTTTTTTGAAAAGTGATAGTAGGTTAAAAAATTAAAATTAAAAGAGTAATAGAGGACTTTAAAAATTAACAAAAAAAAAGGAGAAGAAAAAATTAGGAAGAAAAAAAATCAAAAACATCTACCAGAAAAAATAATAATACTAAAAAACAATAATAATAATAAAAATGAAAGAGAATGGTCGAAAAAATGGTAACGATATTTCTGGGACATTTTCTGGTGTTGTTGGCAGTGTGGGGTCACTTCCAAGGTGGTTCCCTCTGTTCAGCTTCCTCTGTTTGCTGATCTCTTCAGTGTCCTATTTCCGCCCTAACACAGAGGGGTGGTGGCAGTCACTCTTTTTTTTTCTCTCTCTCTCTTTTTTAGGCTCACTTGGTCGGTTGCGCTGTGGGGAGGGAGGGATGCTGCTACCAAACAGCTCTGGTGTATACTCACAGTGTCTCAGCCCCGCTAGGCCTGCCCCTACACCCAGCACACAACACTCAGGCTCTATGTTTCTCCACTGGGGACCGTCTGAGGCCGGCCCTAGGCTGCAGGCACCTCCCTGGTCTAAGCCTCTCAGGCTCAGCCCCCAGGTAGTCACAGACTCGATTGGGCCTGCGCTTTGTGCCCTTCCCAGGACCGAGCAGCTCAGGTGTTCGGTGGGCGCAGTCACACGGCTTATCGCCCTCTTCTGCTGCTCAGTTTTCCGGGTGTAACCTGGGACTCCTTTTCAGATAAATTGTATCTGTCCAGCACCCCGGGAAGTCTCGGTTAGCAAAGAAGCCTGCTTGCAGTTTGATCAGCAAAGTCCCTCCGGGGCTGCGATTGCCACGCTCCAGCCCCCACGGCTCTGGCTGCCTGTCGCCGGCGGGGGCTGGCGGGCAGCCGGCTATTTCTATTCCGTCCTTTGTTCCGCCGGCGGGGGCTGGCGGGCAGCCGGCTATTTCTGTTCCGTCCTTTGTTCTGTGCGCGGTCCTGGCAGTGTCTTATGTTCGAGCTTTTCGCGTGGTAACTGTCCCACAGTCTGGTGTGCTAGCCCGAGTTAGTTCGCTCTGGTTACGCGCGGGCGCTCCGGCCCGATTCTTAAGAAGCGCCGCCGCCCGCGTCTCCCGCGCCTCCTTGCCCAGCCCCCACTTGCTAGTGGCGGATGCAGGCGTCTGCTCTGCCTCTCCGCCGGGGAATCACCGCCGGGCTCGCAACCTGCTGGTCTCAATCACCATTCATTTTTCCTCCCTGCCATGTGCCTCCAAGACTCGCCACAGATTCGGCAGTGAGAGTGCTTCCCGGGGTTTGGAAACTTTTCTCTCTTTAAAACTTTTCCCGGGAAAGGACTCCCTTCCCGGGACGGAGCTCCCTCCCCACGTCCTTTGTTTCCCTTTTCGTCTTCTGTGTTTTTCCTACCTCTTTTTGAAGACAATGTTCTGCTTTTCTGGATGCCTTATGTCCTCTGCTCACATTCAGAAGCTGCCCTGTAGAATTTACCCAGCGTTGAGATGTTCTTTTGATGAATTTGTGTGGGAGAAAGTGGTCTCTCCGTCCTATTCCTCCGCCATCTTGAAAACCCCTCTCATTGTTAAATTCTTAGTTTTGAGATATACATTGTGGTTATGTAAGATATTAGCATAATGGAAACTGAATAAAGAGTATATGGGAACTCTTTGTACCATCTTTGCAACTTCTCTGTAAATCTAAAAATACTCAAAAATAAAAAGGTTTGTTGTTTTTTTTTTTTTAAAGAAAAAAAAATCCAATGATCACTGTAAAGCAGAGAACATAATGTGATTGTTGTCATCACTTCTTTGTAATTTCCCCTTGGCAACATTCATCCCCTCTATTTAAATGGTTTAATTTGATTCTTTCTTTTCCCAAAGGCAGAAATTAATAATAAAAAAATTAGGCAGTCAGTTGTGTAGATATCAATAATATATCTATAGGAGACATTTGTATTAAAACAAAAAGCAAACAAAACAAAGAAAGAAAAAAGCAATAAAGCAAACTACAAAAGCTCAAGTTTAGCTTCCCTTCCTCTTGCCATCTAAACCAAATTCTCAAAAAGGTCAAGGACATTGGTTCTTGAGTGAGGTCAGGATTCACTGAAGCCATTTGTCAGGCTCCCCTTGGTACTTGACCTAGAATCCTTTTCACGTTTTCTCCATGGAGTAGCTACAGGTGCTGTCTTAGGTCTTGGTCTGGACACCTAGTTCTCTTGACAGCTGCAGAGACTACTTTGGTAAGAACGAGCTTCAGTGGAATTCTAATTTGAGCCCACCTTAAAGACCTGGCAAATGGTGGTTGCTCAATAATGTTCCCAGATGAATAAATTAGATCAAACAGTGAGCTGGGAGTAGAAGCAGAGACCAAAGGCCTCTGCCGCTCTGATCTACCAAATGCCTTGTCCCTGACCCAGACTTGATCCCTGAACATTGTCTTATGCTCACAGAACTATAACTCACCACTGGATATTGTCTTGTGCAAGGAACTGAATTTTCTTTACCCATGAATTTCCTAAGAGGCAAGTTTTGTTTTGTTTTTTTTTTTCCCCCCAGAGAGAATAATAATACTTTGGAGTCAGAAAGGAAGAATTTCTCAAGGACCTTGTTCTTGTCTTAAATTGGAAAAAGTCAATTGGCTGATGAAAGCTTGATTTGGTATTAATAACACAACTTTACATATGCATGTGTGTCATGAAGCATAGTGACAAAGTACCATAATTCTAGGACGAAATTCCTTTGGAATTCACAAATGTCAAATTGCTGTATGGGCCTATTTCCTGACATCTTTGCAGTTAAAAAAGCTATTGAAGAAAATAATTCTGTGACAACCTATAATCTCTGACAATTTCTGCCATTGCTGTTTGTGGCTCTGTCCTTTGAAGCTACTCTTTTTTATGGTCAACAATAAGAATCTCTACATTTCTGTGCAAGGAGAAAAAGGAAAAGAATTGAGTGACTGAGAGACTTCCCTGGGGGTCTAATAGTTAACTAAGATTCCATGCTTCCAATGCAAGGGGCACAGGTTCAATCCCTCATCAGGGAACTAGTATCCCACATGCTGTGGGTATGGCCAATAAGTAAATAAGACAATTAAAAAAAGAACTGTGAGACTTAAGAATCCCAAATGAAGGAGCCATGGTTAGGCCTTTGTTAAATATGTCTACTTTGTCCCTTGACCTATGTAGGTGATAATTTTTGCTATATTATGTTTGATAGAAACAACAAAAAGTTTTCAAAGTTTTGAGATTCCTTGTGGACCTGCTATCTATGTATGAATGAAAAAGAGCACCTTTTTCTTGGAAAGATTTCAAAGTAGAGACCTCTCTGCACAACTCAGCAATAAATTTAATCCCATAATTAAAGACCCATTTTTGTCCTAAAGCATTCTAGTCTGTTAAAACACAATTGCCCCTGGGAGAAGTGGCATATTAAGCTTTAGAAACCATTATTGCGGATTAGTTTAGCAGACATTTTTGGAGGGTTTGAGGAAAAACAAAAAATGAGATGAACAGTCAAGGAAGACGCATCCTCAATGCATCTGACATGTTTTCACATTTAATCTTCACATGACCCTAGCTTCATTTTTCAGATGAGGCAAATTGTGCAAGGACACTCAACTGGTAAAAAGAATCTGGGATTTAAATCTGGTGCATCTGACTCCCCCAAGTCTGGGCTGTTCAGGTTAGAGCAAGTTTAGACTACACTGAGTTGCAAATCAAATGGGGGATAGTGAATGCAGTGGGGTAGGAGGGATGGGGCTGGAAAACAAAGAGTGGCCTTTTGTAAACAAAGATTGCTGGATCTCAAAGTCCTTACTGGGTTTATTTCAGGAAAATCTCTCTCTTTTCATTTCCTAAGGGTTTTTTTGTTTGTTTGTTTGTTTTTCAGTCTTTTATGGAGGCAGATTAGTGCAATGATTTAGTCGATGGGCTCTGGAGTCAGAGTGAGACCTAGGTTTTCAGGGAGTGCCTGCATACTCAGTGTGTAAACTGGAAAATATATCTACTTCTTTCTTTTTTTGTTCCCACATTTGTAAAGTGCAATTTTTTTTTCATAGAATTACTGTAATGATTAAATAAAATATTGCTTAAATGTAAAATGCTTAACACCAAGATTGAGACAAAGTAAGTACATGATCAATGTTTGCTGTTATTTCTTCAGGGAAAGATAGGTGAGTTATATCCATAAGGATAGAGCCTTCCAGTCTTTATCAACAAAGGACCTGCCTCAGACGCCAGGACAATGAGGCTTGATTTTATGGTGGTTTGAAACTTCCTTTGTTTTGGGTGGCTTCCTCTCAACGCCCCCCACCCCATATGAGGCTTTTCATATCTTATTACAGTCTTAGTACTTTCCTACCCCTGAATATGAAGCAGAAAAACACCCTAAGTGCAATTTTCTCAGAGAAGAGAGAGGCAAAGGGAGACAGGCAGGGAAGAGGTCTGTAATCTCTGAAGGAACTGGAAGGAAGTTTATTTCAACTGCTGCCTTTTCTTCATGGATAATCAAATGTTTCCAATTTCCCCTTGCCATTCTACATTCTTGTACTGTAAAGAGTATGGGGAGGAGGAGTTAGTAAATGGTAAATAGTAAGCAGGAGGTTTTCCAGAAGTACTAGAAACATAATTTACCTGTGAAAAAGTGAGGTTCGTGACATAGAGAAGGTAAAACTTTTCACTGTCAGTCAGAAAACTGTGGTTACACTAAGACTTCTTTTAGAGTTTACAGTTTTAGATAGAGGGAAAGATCTTTTGCGGTACTTGAATATTGCCGCTGAAAATGGATTGGATTGGTTTGGGGGTGGCTGGGAAAAGAAGAGAGGAGAGAGAGCTGAAATACAAAATAAAACAAAGCTGAAACACCCAGGAGAGTCCCAGCCATTTAGCTTGTAATAAGTCAGCTTTTGTTAGCTTGGCTTTTCAGTATTAAACACTCAGTTCATCTCCATTGATTTGTAATGAGGCTGGGAGGCTCACAAAGCCTTAATCAAGCCAGGATCCCTTTAAAATGGACTCTTCAGTGAAGAGAGCTGGCAGATAACATCTGCTGAGGAGCTGTGTTGGAGAGAGCTCACTGTCTCCATTGTGAGGCTTACACCGGGCCAGAGAATGGTGTAGGGGCTTCATTAGTCTGATAAAAACAGACAGGCCAACTTTTCATTAGAAGGATGCACAAATCCACTTTACTTGGCTTTCCTCCTTTACATTATAAGAGCATTATCAGGCTCAAGCTTATGGGACTCATTATTCCATACAAACACCAGAAAGGGAGGTGGGGAAGTTGAGCCTCCATCCTCGACTGGCATGGAGGGCTCTGCGAACTTTTTAAGGCAAAAACCTTGAGTTAACCAGAGGCCAAGGTTTCTAACCCCATGAAATAAAGATCCATAAGATCGTCTTCTACCATTCTCCTGCTATCAAACAAAAGAAAATGGTAGAACTTTTTACCTTTTTCAGTAAGGGTCATTATTTTAAGATTTGTGCTTCAGGATTTGGGATTATAGAGATATTCTAATGCTGATATATTTCATGCACTCTGCTCTAGTTCTAGTAAGATGGTTGAAAGCAAGTTAAATATATTGCTGTTTTTGGGTATCATATTACATTATGAAATCACAAATCATATAAAATTTCACAGTAGATTTAAACCAAACTTTGAGGGTGGAGGCAGTAAATAGTGACTTGGATCAATGTGCCTCCCTAAATTTTTTTTAACACTTTTTTTTTTTAGTTTTGATCTCTGCCTTTGCTTACTCTATCTCTTTATTTTATTCACCTTTTCCCCCTTATTGTCTGAACTCTTTGCTGTCTACTAAGCTGAGAATTGACATTGCCTTGTGTGCTCCTGTCAGCTAACTGAGAAATCCTGGATCTTCTTTTCCCTCACCACTTTGTGTATAATGACATATATTGTTTAACACTGTATTTTGTCAGGTGCCTCTATTTTAAGCCATATGCTGCATTACTTTCTTGTTTTGTTCTTAGACTAAGGCTCTGTATTTCATAAAATAATTATAATAATAATATGCTTTATCAGCATGGTATAACCCAAGTTTTGCAAGGTACATTTATCCAAACTAAATACTGTCTGAATAAATTGCCCATTTGCAAAAATAGTAGCACTCTGATTTACTTTTTAAAAAATTACATTGAAATCTCTACAGGAGATAGCTGATACAGTCAAGGTAAAGTGTTGGCTGTAATCTAGGGGTCCCCAATCCCCAAGCCATGGACTGGTACCTCCTGTCAGGTCAGCAACAACATTAGATTAGAAATAAAGTGTGTAATATAACACAGGGAGCTCAGCCTTGTGCTTTGTGATGACCAAGAAGAGTGAGATGGGTGTGGGGGAGCGGGAAGCAAAGAAGGATGGGATAGGTGTATAGTTACAACTGATTCATGCTGTTGTAAGGCAGAAACCAACACAGCATTGTAAAGCAATTATTCTCTAATTAAAAATTAAAATTAAAAAAAATACATGTAATGCATTTGAATCATACTGAAACCATTCTCCCTACATTTCTAGTCTGTGGAAAAATTGTCTTCCACAAAACAGGTCTCTGGTGCCAAAAAGTTTTGGGACCTCTGCTGTAATCTACTTCTCTAGATTAAACAGATACCTTGATTCCTAGGCCAAGAATAACCCATTGCTTCATGGGAGAAAATTCAGGTTGAACTTGGGGGAAGCTGGCATTACATAGAAAACTGAGGATTTATTGCATTTTCTGCCACAGCTGAGGCTTTACCTGGGATTTCCCGGTGTCCTCATGCATTCACCTGTGTGCTGCGGGCTTCCCTGCAGGCTTCTTCAGATGTAAAAAATCTGCCCGTGATGCAGGAGACCCTGGTTGGATACTGGGTTGAGAAGATCCTCTGGAGAAGAGAATAGCAATCCACTCCAGTATTCCTGCCTGGAGAATTCCATGAACAGAGGAGACTGGTGGATTAGAGTCCATGGGTTTGTAGAGTCGGACATGACTGAGTGACTAACACACAAACACACACCAAAAATGGCAAGTCTCTGAGCCTGCTTTTAAGGAATTTTAGCTTCACCACAGATGTAGACTTCACTATTTCATCATATATGGGGCTTGCTGGTGGCTTAGACAGTAAAGAATCTGCCCACAATGATGAAGATTTGAGTTTGTTCCCTGGGTCCAGAAGATCCCCTGGAGAAGGGGATGGCTACCCACTCCAGCATTCTTGCCTGGAGAATTCCATGAACAGAGGAGCCTGGTGAACAACAATCTATGGGGTCACAAAGAGTCAGACATGACTGAGTAACACACATGTTGACAATAATACTCCTTTATCTGGTCCTCCTTTTAGTCCTATAAGGGAGGAAAGCAAATTATTTTTTCCTCTACTCTCTTAGATTCAAAAGATGGACTGTGTGAATTAGACCCACAAAAGACAGATTAACAGGAGAGGAAAATAAAAGAGAGTTTATATACACATACAATGTGATACTTGCAGGAGAATTCAGCAAGGAGTAATTCAAAGAGGTGTTTAGAATTTGGGGCCCATGTGCTGTCTTAGTAAAGGGAGATAAATTTGTGGAGAAGTTACTAGATGAAAGAAAAGGGATTTGTGTTTCAAGGGATGGTAACTTGTGGGAAGGTAAATATGTGCGGGAAATTAATAGAAAATGAAGATGATTTTAATAAAGTGTGTGTGTGTGTGTGTGTGTGTGTGTGCAAACCCATCTTGATGCTTCTTTCAATTTCCAGTGGTAAGTTTGTTCTCCTCTTAGAGGAGAAGGGAGAAAGATCAACTTCACAAAAGGAAATTTGTGTTCTGCTTTTAGGCAGATAAGTGGAGCCCAGGAAGATCATTTTGCTCCTGTGCCTGGTTAAATCCATTAGCCCCAAATAATCCTTATGCCAAAGCGATGTATTCTGGAGTGGTATATTCTGATCTGCTTTCATGCCTTTTAAGATCGGACCTGTGCTTAAGACAGGTCAATGTTTAACACGGTGTTTCATGTTGAAGTTATGTAATCAACTCACATTTGCAACAGCTGTGATGATAACGATGCTGGTAAAGCAACTCAATCCATTCTCATCTGTCTTGTATTTTCAACTTCTGATATGAATATGACAAAAGCTGAGGGGCCAAGATCTCAGCTATTTCCGTTGTCAGAGATGAGGTGACGCAGCACTTCGGGGTAAATTTATCCAGCTCCTAGAGGATGCCTCTTTGATCTTAAGACATTCCCTGAATCGGACGCTAAGATCAATCAGCCCCAGAAATAACAGACTGTGAGGTGCACAGTTCTCCAAACTGGGACATGACAAGTTGGAAAGCAGACATTGTGCTTCTTTTTTTTTTTCAAGAATGTGGAAATTCTACACCTTTTACTTCTAAAGGTGTAGAATTTGGGGCACTGCCTGGTATAAACAGATAATAACCTGCTTGAGGAAGGAAGAACCTACCTTTCTTAACCTGTGTAAATATCTGTGAAAGCCTATTAATTTCTGCCATCTGAATTCTTATCTCAGATGAAGGTTCCCTATGTTTAAAAAAGAATATAAAACCTTGACCCTTCCTTAAACTTTCTTTGAGCTGGAACTGCCATAAATTTTTATTACAAATCCATATGCTAATCAGACATAAGCCTGGGACTGAACCAGTGGGAAATTAGAAGAGATTTACAGCATCTTCTTGAGACCATACCTGGTACAAACCTACTCAAGACAAGTTAGTTGGTCTGAACGTTAGTTTTCTTTTCTCAATCAGAGTTAAATTCCTTTTCTTTTATGTAACTGGCACTACATGGCCTGAGGTTCTTTGTTTCTTTCATTGATAAAGTTAATTGGGTCTCAATCCTGAAAACAACCTCTGATTTGGCACTTATCCCAAGAGAGATGGAATGTGGTATGGAGGTCAAGAAACAGGTGATAAATTGAGAAATTATGGATCATGCCTTCAGCTTTGTTATTTTAACTGCTTTTAACATCATTGTGAAGGGAGACCAATCCAGCAATGGTCAAGTACTTAACAAAATAAAGTGAGAACTGAGGGGATGCCTCCCAGAATAGGTGCACTCTGGTATGGGGTTTATTGAGGTCAAATCACGTGTAACTCCAGCTTTTTCAAATGTTAACTATGAAATGAGTAAAAGCATTGTGGTCTTGCAGATGCCAGGTCTCACAAAGTAGCTCTGATTCTAATGCAAGTTGTGAATGGATGAATATCAATATCTGGGGAAGGTCTAGATGGATGGGCAATTTCAGACTGATTTGTACTCTAGCATAGGATTGGTAAGCAACAAAAAGCACTCCCAAGACTGTACAGAAGTGGCTCAGAACAGTTTGATCATTCTGTAAGGATTTCTCAGTTTGGACAAAGAGACCCCAGAAACTTGGACCTTGACCATGGTGTAACCCAGATATTTCATCAGGGGATGTGGTGGAGATGAATGCAGACACCCAAAATCAAAACATGCTGAGACCCATCAAACCAGATATCCTTTCCCCTGATGTCATTATTATTCTGGTGAAAAGAACAGGAAAAAAGCAAAGAAAAGAATACAATAAATAAGAAATGCAGTTAACCAATTCAATTTTAAATCAAAAAGGACAGTTTATACAAATTGATAAATTTTAGTTCTCTGCCACAGTAGAAAGGTATTTATCTGCACACCTAAATCTTGTGACTATAAGAACTCCTATAAGATCAAAAAGGTGAGTATGTTGTGGAAGAAAAAGGAGTAATCCAGTAAGGCAAGAATTGAGAAGGAAGCTCAGAAAGTGTCATCTGATGATTTTTTAGGATACTGTTGAGAGATTTTCAAGGTATTGGTAGGAGTAAAGAGCATGCTGAGAGTGAACAGGGAATGAGGACCTGAAGATAACTAACTAAGATTGGAAGCAAAGAAATAAAATTAGAGAATATCTGTAACAGGATTTGGGGTCAAATGGTGTGTGAGGCTCCACTCCATTTGTGTAAATTTTACACATTGTGTACTCCAATGTGTAAAATTGAATGTTTACACATTAAGGACAAAGCCAATAGAGACATAAAAGAAGCCATAGGGAAAAAAGAATATATATTAAAGGAGGTAAGGGAGATGGGATGGAGTGAGATATACATTGGTTATGGGGAAAGGGAAGAGATTGGTTTTATTTCCTCAGACAGGAAGAAAGTAGGTAAGGATGGTTACACTACACTTTATATAAAGGAGAATGAGATGTTGAGGGATATAATGGTTAACTGCATTTCCAGCAGCGAAAACTTTCAACATCTAAACTAGACACCCTTGCATGGTACCTATCTCCTTTTGGTGAATACTTTTTAAAATATATATATATTTATTTAATTTATTTATTTGGCTTCCCTTGTTGCTCAGTCAATAAAGTGTCTGACTGCAATGCAGGAGACCCAGGTTCAATTCCTGGGTTTGGAAGATCTCCTGGAAAAGGAAATGGTAACCCACTCCAATATTCTTGCTTGGAGAATCACATGGACAAAGGAGCCTGGCAGGCTACAGTCTATGGAGTCGCAAGAGGCAGACACAACTAAGCACACAGCACTAGATCTTAGATGTGGCACACAGGATCTTTAGTTGCAGCACATCGAATCTTTTTTAGCTGAGGTGTATGGGATCTTTGAGTTGAGGCATGTGAACTCTTAGCTGTGACATGTGTAATATATTTCCCTGACCAGGGATTGAACCCAGGCCCCCTGCATTGAGAGTATGAAGTCTTAGCCACTTGATCACGAGGGAAGTCCCCTTTGGCGAATACTTTCAATGTCTTTCTCTCTTCTAGCATCTGAGTTATGACATCTTATAAAAAGTTTCTGAAACCTCTCTTATAGCTTCTTACTCTCTCTTTCAATCTTTTCTGTTCCTCCCATGGATTCACACCTCATTTCCACTGCTCTGCTGGAATCTTCAGTTATTGTCCATCAACAGTCCATCAAGTTTTCACCTGGCTAATTTCCTGCTATTCTACCACCAACAGTATCCCATTAACTTCATAGTGAAGGTCACAGACGAAGCACTACACCACATGTCCCAGGATTCTAGTCTACCCACTCTGGGACTCCACTTATATTAGAGGGGTAGAAGCACAAGGAAACCCTCTTGCTGCTATTTTGTTTAAAAACAAACAAACAAACAAAAGACACTCATACTTTCTTTTTTTCCTTTATCTCCCTAATTTCTTAGCATAATGAAAGCTTTTACTATTAACTACTGATTACTTTGGGACTTTATTGGATGTACAAAATATTCAGGAAATTATAAATATTAGAAAATCTGAGACTGAGCCTATGATACTCTATTTCCTTCCTTGGAACAAGAGATGCTGTTGCTTCTCTTTACCTCTTCTAGAAGTTGTGGTCCTTCAAAGAACCACAAAGAAACCTTCAATAAAAGAGGACTGTATCAATAGCTTGACAGCAGTCACTCAGTGTGATGATCAGAAGATGTCTTTTTTTTTTTTTTACTGTGGAGACTCTGCATCATAATAGTGTTCAATTTCATGGCAAGAGAAGCACCCTGGTCTATACTACAGGTTAAAATCTAGGAGAGTTTCAAAGGATACTTGTTGGTTGTGCATAAATCAAAAAAAAATTAATGTATGGGGGTCACATTTCCTCACCTGAACAGTTTAGGCACCAAAGAACAGACGCTTTTGAACCGCAGTGCTATAGAAGACTATGGAGAGTCCCTTGGACTGCAATGAGATCAAACCAGTCCATCCTAAAGGAAATACATCCTGAATGTTCATTGGAAGGACTGATGCTGAAGCTGAAGCTCCAGTACTTTGGCCACCTGATGCAAAGAGCCAACTCATAGAAAAACCCTAATGTTGAGAAAAGTTGAAAGCAGAAGAAGGGGATGACAGAGGATGAAGTGGTTGGATGGCATCACTGACTCAATGGACATGAGTTTGAGCAAGCTCCAGGGAAGCCTGGAGGGAAGGCTGGGAAGCCTGATGTGCTACAGTCCATGGGGTTGCAAAGAGCTGGACATACCTGAGTAACTGAGCAACAACAATAACCTCTTGTTTTGTCATCAGTGGGATATAAACCACAGAATATTCTGCAATCTAATAACATTATTTATGGCTGGCTGGTACTCGTGCCATGCTCAGTCACTAAGTCATGTCTAATTCTTCACAACCCCATGGGCTGTAGCCTGCCAAACCTCTCCATCCATAGGGTGTTCCAGGTAGGAATACTAGAGTGGGTTGCCATTTCCTCTTTAAGGGATCTTCCTGACCCAGAGATCAAAACTACATCTCCCATGTCTCCTTCATTGGCAGGCCAATTCTTTACCACTGAGCCACCAGAGAAGCCCATAGCCGATTGGCAATTTAGCCTTAAATTTATGAATAATTATTCTGGAAATTTGTCTTTCTATTTCCCTAATATTTAAAGCAGAGGCAGGTCTGATTGGTCAGCTTTGGGCCTTCTTTTTTCTGTGGTCATCCTGGTCCTACAGGACCTCCTAAAGGTGAGGGGCCAAATTCCAGTTTGGAGATTTCCTCCATACCCACCTTATCAAATAAGCTGGAAGAGAGGGAAAAGGAAAAAAGGAGAAATTAATAGAAGTTATTTGTATAAGCTCAGTGCCACTTATAAGCCATCATGCCTTCCACTGTGATTTCTGTATCTCATACTACAAATCCTCTAGTCATTCAAGGTGAAATGTTTAACAGAGACTGGAATTTGGTAGACAATCAATGGTGGCAATTTTTTTGTCATCACTCATAATATTCATTAACTTGGCCATTATTAATAGAAAATAAGGTAAATAGGTCCTTCTCAAATAAAAGCCCAACATACCAAATCAAAGACATTTTTATTTACATTGTTTGTCTCAAATTACAACAGGGTTACTTACCCATAAACCTATCAGAAGTTGAAAGATCACAAGTCAAAAATGCATTAATACACCTAAATTACCAAACATCATAGTTTATCCTTGTCTACCTTAAAGGTGTTCAGAGCCCTTACATTAGCCCCCAATTGAGCAAAATCATATAACACAAAGCCTATTTTATAACAAAGTGCTGAATAGCTCACTGCAGCCATGAAATTAAAAGATGCTTGCTCCTCAGATGAAAAGCTATAGCAAATCTAGACAACATATTAAAAAGCAGAGGAACTAAATGGCTGAGAGTTGGTGGACGTGGAGTACATTTCTCTCCACGGATACATCAGGAATGCACTTTCAGACACAAAAGTACATGCAGAAAACCAGCTGAGAGCAGACAGGAGGACCTGACCAGTGGAAAAGAATATATAGAACCACACAAAACTCGGTAGGACAAAGGAACCAAGGGGAGAAACAGGAGTGTTAGTAGGACTGGACCTGCCCTTGGTGGGTGTGGGAATTGAAGCAGGGGTCCAATCCCCGTATTTGGGCAATTGTCTGAAACAGAGGAGAAGAATTTAAGGCTGCGAGTGAAACAGCTGATCTGTGGCAGCCTAAATGGAATGAGAATCAGACAGTCCTTGCTGCAGCCATACACATCCCAGACAGGGACATAGGTCTCCTAGAAGGTGCAGAAGCTGGGAGCTAGAGTTTAGGGATTGTGGAGCAATCCCAGGGTGAGGGCTGCTGTTGACTGCAGAGAGACAGATTGAGGAGATGTGAGGGAGGAGATCATGGTGGGAAATGCCGGTGGAGGAAAGCCAGGCAGCCACGGAAGCAAGGCGATATTGCTGCGTCATGCACAGTGGGTGGAGTCATCGCCATAGCCTCTCTCTCCCCACATCCCAGCATTGGCAGCTGAACAATAGAGAAGCTGGCCCATCAAAAGCCTGATGCTCTGAACTACAGAGTAGGACCCCAGCCAGGAGGACTCCTCTATGCGCCTGATGCACCAAACACAGAGAAAGACTCCAGACAAGGGAAACCTCTAAGTGCCTGAGTGGATGGAGAGATGGAGAAAGATTGTCCAAAGAGGTCTTCTGATTGCTAGCTACAGAGGCTCGAAAAAACCTGATAAGGCCCTAATTTCTGTGGTGTCCCTGCACAATTGGTGCCCCCAAGTTCCCTGCAAGTCAAGCAGCTGTGCCACCTTCACGTTCAACTCTCACTGGGACAGAGCTGCCAGAGGCAAAAAAGATCTTGTGTCTATGTGCACAAGGTCACTTCAGTTGTGTCCGACTCTTTGCGACCCTGTAGACTTGGTTTGCCAGGCTTCTCTGTCAGGGAGGAGTGTTCTCCAGGCAAGAATACTGGAACATATTGACAATAAGTTAAAAAATAATAATAATGATGAAAAGACAGAAATACTACACAAATGAAGGGACAAACTAGAAACACAGAAGTCCAAATAAATGAAGAGGAAATAGACAAACAACCTGAAAAAGAATTCAGAATAATGATAGTAAAGATGGTCAAAACCTTTGAAAACAAAAGGGAGAAAATGTAAAAATCAATTAGCAAAGACTTAGAAGAATTAAAGAATAAACATACAGAGACAAACAACACTATTACTGAAATTAAAAATAATCTGGAAGTAAATAATAGCAGAATATATGAAGCAGAAGAAAGAACCAGTGAGCTGGAAGATAAAATGGTAGAAATAACTTTTGAAGAGCAGAATAAAGTAAAAAGAATGAAAAGAACTGAGAATAGTCTCAGAGACCTATGGGACAATATCAAACACACCAACATTTAAATTATAGTGGTACCAGAAGAAGAAGAGAAAAAGAAAGAGCATGACAAGATTTTTGAAGAGATTATAGTGGAAAATATTCCCAACATGGAAAAGGAAATTGTCAATCAAGTCCAAGAGGCACAAAGAGTCCCATACAGGGTAAACCCATGGAGAAACAGGCCAAGGCACATACTAATCAAACTGGCAAAGATTAAACACACACACACACACACACACACACACACAAGATGAAAAGCAGCAAGGGAGAAGCATCAAGTAACATACAAGGGAAACCCCATAAACTCAACAGCTGATCTTTCACCAGAAACTCCAGGCCAGAAGGGAATGGCAGGATATATTTAAAGTACTGAAAGGGAAAAATCTACAACCAAGATTACTGTACTTGGCAAGGATCTCTTTCAAAATTGATGGATAAATTAAATAATAATAATAATAATAATAACTTTACAGATAAGCTAAAGTTAAGAGAATTCAGTATCACAAAACCAGCTTTCCAACAAATGTTAAAGGGAAAATATAGCCAAGAAATACAAGAGAAGATAAAAGATCTACAAAATCAACCTTCACCAGAAACTCCAGGCCAGAAGGGAATGGCAGGATATATTTAAAGTACTGAAAGGGAAAAATCTACAACCAAGATTACTGTACTTGGCAAGGATCTCTTTCAAAATTGATGGATAAATTAAATAATAATAATAATAACTTTACAGATAAGCTAAAGTTAAGAGAATTCAGTATCACAAAACCAGCTTTCCAACAAATGTTAAAGGGAAAATATAGCCAAGAAATACAAGAGAAGATAAAAGATCTACAAAATCAACCCCAAACAATTAAGAAAATGGCAATAGGAACAAGTATGTCAATAATTACTTTAATGTAAATGGATTAAATGCACCAACCAAAAGACACAGACTGGCTGAATGGATACAAAAACAAGACCAATAAATATGCTGTCTACAAGAAACCCAATTCAGACCAAAAGACACATATAAACTGAAAGTGAGAGAATGGAAATATATTCCAGGCAAATGGGAAGCAAAAGAAAGCTGGAATAGCAATCCTCATATCAGACAAAATAGACTTTAAAATAAAGATTACAAGAAATAAGGAAGGACACAATATAATATTCAAGGGATAAATCCAAGAGGAAGACATAATTGTGAATATCTATGGACCAAACATATAAGCACCTCAATACATAACTAGCAGATATACAAGGAAAAATAGACAGCAATACAATCATAGTAGGAGACGTTAACATCCCACTCGCACCAATGGAAAAAGCAGTTCTAAGAAGGAAGTTTATAGCAACACAATCCTACCTCAAGAAACAAGAAAAACATCAAATAGACAACCTAACTTTACACCTAAAACAACTGGAAAAAGAACAAAACCCCCCAAAATTAGTAGAAATAAATAAATCATAAAGATGTAGCAGAAATAAAGGTAAAGGAAATGAAAGAAACAGTAATAAAGATTAATAAAACTAAAAGTTGTTTAGAAGAGAAGATAAACAAAATTGACAAACTTTTAGCCAGACTCATCACGAAAAAAAAAGAAGCATTAAATCTACAGAATTAGAAATGAAAAAGGAGACATTACAAGAAACAATGCAGAAATACAAAGGATTCTAAGAGACTATTATGAACAACTATATAAAGCTGAAGCTCCAGTACTTTGGCCACCTCATGTGAAGAGCTGACTTATTGGAAAAGACCCTGATGCTGGGAGGGATTGGGAGCAGGATAAGAAGGGGACAACCGAGGATGAGATGGCTGGATGGCATCACGGACTCGATGGACGTGAGTCTGAGTGAACTCCAAGAGATGGTGATGGACAGGGAGGCCTGGCATGCTGCGATTCATGGGGTCTCAAAGAGTCGGACATGACTGAACAACTGAACTGAACTGATATGGCAATACAATAGGTAACCTGGA
The DNA here is from genome assembly GCA_006408695.1 of Aepyceros melampus. Lineage (NCBI taxonomy): Eukaryota > Metazoa > Chordata > Mammalia > Artiodactyla > Bovidae > Aepyceros > Aepyceros melampus. The sequence goes on along the minus strand of SJXQ01003016.1, from coordinate 136,864 downwards.
TGATATGGACAGACTCTTAGAAAAGTTTAATCTTCTAATACTGAACCAGGAAGAAGTAGAAATTATGAACAACCCAATTGCAATTATTTAAATTGAAGCTGTGATCAAAAAATCTCCCAAAAAGCAAAAGCCCAGGATTGGACGGCTTCACAGGAGAATTCAGTCAAACGTTTTGAGAAGACCTTATGCCTATCCTTCTAAAACTCTTTCAGAAAACTGCAGAGGAAGGAACACTTCCAAACTCATTCTATGAAGCCATCATTACCCTGATACCAAAATCAGACAAAGACAACACACACAAAAAAGAAAACTACAGGCCAATATTACTGATGAACATATATACAAATATCCTCAACAAAATTTTAGCAAACAGAATTCAGCAACACATAAAAAAATTCATACAATGTGATCAAATTAGGTTTATTCCATGGATGCCAAGATTCTTCAATATATGCAAATCAATCAACTTGATACATAATTTTAAAAACTTGAAAGATAAAAACCATATGATAATCTCAATAGATGCAGAAAAAGTCTCTGACAAATTTCAGCACCCTTTTATGACTAAAACTCTTCAAAAAAAATGGACATAAAAGAAACCTACCTCAAAATAATAAAAGCCATATATGATAAGCCTACAGAAATTATTCTCAGTGGTGAAAAACTAAAAGCATTCCCCCTAAGATCAGGAACAAGACAACAGTGTCCATTGTTGTCACTATTATTCAACATAATTCTGGAAGTCCTAACAACAGCAATCAGAGAAGAAAAAGACATAAAAGAAATCCAGATAAGAAAAGAAGTTAAGCTCTCACTGTTTGCAGATGATATGATACTGTACATAGAAAACCCTTAAGATAGTATCAGAAAATTACCAGAGCTAACTGGTGAATTTAGCAAAGTTGCAGGATACAAAATCAATATAAAATTGCTTGCATTCAATATACTAACAATGAAAAATCAGAAAGAGAAAATAAAGAATCAATCCCATATACCATTGCAACAAAAAGAATTACATATCTAGGAATAACCTACCTAAGGAGACAAAAGAACTGTACACAGAAAAATATATGATACTACCATGAAGAAGGCTGAGCGCTGAAGAACTGATGCTTTTGAACTGTGGTGTTGGAGAAGACTCTTGAGAGTCCCTTGGACTGCAAGGAGATCCAACCAGTCCATTCTGAAGGAAATCAGCCCTGGGATTTCTTTGGAAGGAATGATGCTAAAGCTGAAACTCCAGTACTTTGGCCACCTGATGCGAAGACTTGACTCATTGGAAAAGACTGATTCTGGGAGGGATTGGGGGCAGGAGAAGGGGATGACAGAAGATGAGATAGCTGGATGGCATCACAGACTCGATGGACGTGAGTCTGAGTGAACTCTGGGAGTTGGTGATGGACAAGGAGGCCTAGCGTGCTGTGATTCATGGGGTCACAAAGAGTCGGACATGACTGAGGGAGTGAACTGACCTGAACTGAATGAAAAAAAATCAAAGATGATATAAACAGATGGAGAGATATTCTATATTCCTGGGTAGAAAAAATCAATATTGTGAAAATTGCTATATTACCAAATGTAGTCTACAGATTCAGTGTGATCCCTATAAAATTACAAATGGCATTTTTCACAGAACTAAAACAAAAAAACAAAAAAAATTCACAATTCATGTGGAAACACAAAAGACCCTGAATAGCCAAAGAAGTCTTGAGAAAGAAGAATGGAACTGGAGGAATCAACCTTCCTGACCTCAGATTATACTACAAAGCTACAGTCATCAAGACCGTATGGTACTGGCCCCAAAACAGAAATATAGACCAATGGAACAAGATAGAAAGCCCAGAAATAAACCCATGCATCTATGGGTATCTTATCTTTGACAAAGGAGGCAAGAATATACAGTAGGGCAAAGACAGCCTCTTCAGTAAAAGGTGCTGGGAAAATTGGACAGCTACATGTTCAGTTCAGTTACTCAGTCATGTGAGACTCTTTGCAAACCCATGAACCGCAGCATGCCAGGCCTCCCTGTCCATCACCAACTCCCGGAGTCCACCCAACCCATGTCCATCAAGTCAATGATGCCATCCAACCATCTGTCCTCTGTCGTCCACCTCTCCTCCTTCCCTGAATCTTTCCCAGCATCAGCGTCTTTTCCAATGAGTCAGCCAGCTCTTCGTATCAGGTGGCCAAAGTATTGGAGCCTTAGCTTCAGCATTAGTCCTTCTAATGAACACTCAGGACTGATCTCCTTTAGGATGGAATGGTTGGATCTCCTTGCTGTCCAAGGGACTCTCAAGAGTCTTCTCCAACACCACAGTTCAAAAGCATCAATTCTTCAGGGCTCAATATAAAAGAATGAAATCAGAACACTTCATAACATTATACACAGAAATAAACTCAAAATGGGTTAAAGACCAAAATGTAAGACCAGAAACTATAAAACTCTTATAAGTAAGCATAGGCAGAACACTCAAAGACATAAATCAAGACCCTCTATGACCTACCTCTAGAGCAATGGAAATAAAAACAAAAGTAAACAAATGGGGCCTGATTAAACTTAAAAGCTTTTGCACAGCAAAAGAAACTATAAGCAAGGTGAAAAGAAACCCTTAGAATGGCAGAAAATAATAGTGAATGAACAACTGACAAAGGATTAATTCCCAAAACATGCAAGCAGCTCCCCCACTCCAGTACTCTTGCCTGGGAAATCCCCATGGACGGAGGAGCCTGGTAGGCTGCAGTGCATGGGGTCGCTAAGAGTCGGACACGACTGAGCAACTTCACTTTCACTTTTCACCTTCATGCATTGGAGAAGGAACTGGCAACCCACTCCAGTGTTCTTGCCTGGAGAATCCCAGGGACATGGGAGCCTGGTGGGCTTCCGTCTATGGGGTCGCACAGAGTCGGACACGACTGCTGCGACTTAGCAGCAGCAGCAGCAGCAAGCAGCTCATACAACTCAATACCAGAAAAACAAACAACCCAGTCAAAAAGTGGGAAAAAGACCTAAATGGACATTTCTCCAAAGAAGACATACTGATGGCTAACAAACAGATGAAAAGATGCTCAACAATGCTCTTTATTAGAGAAATGCAATCAAAGCTACAATGAGCTATCACCTCACACGGGTCAGGGTGACCATCATCAAAAAGTCTACAAACAATAAATGCTGGAGAGGGTGTAGAGAAAAGGGAACCCTCTTGCACTGTTAGTGGGAATTTAAATTAATACAGCCACTTTGGATGACAGTATGGAGATTACTTTAAAAGCTATGAATAAAGCCACCATATGACCCAGCAATCCCACTCCTAGGCAAATACCCTGAGGAAACCAAAACTGAAAATGACACAAGTATCCCAATGTTCATTGCAGCACAATTTATAATAGCTTCAACATGCAAGCTACCTAGATGTCCATTGACAGATGAATGGATTAAAAAGTAGTGGTACATATACATAATGGAATATTACTCAACCATAAAACAGAACACATTTGTGTCAGTTCTAATGAGGTGGACGAACATAGAACCATTATACAGAGTGAAGTAAGTCAGAAAGAGAAAGTAAATATCGTATTGTAATGCATATATAAGGAATATACAAAAATAGTACTGAAGAATTTATTTATAGGCAACAATGGAGAAATAGACCCAGAAAATAGACTTATGGACATGGGGAAAGGGGAGGAGATGGTGAGATGTATGGAAGTGTAACACAGAAACTTACATTACCATATGTAAAATAGATAGCCAACAGTATTTGCTGTATGGCTCAGGAAACTGGAACGGGGCCCTGTATTAATCTAGAGGGGTGGGATGGGGAGGGAGACTGGGACGGAGGTTCAAAAGGGAGGGGATATATGTATACCTATGGCTGATTCACGTTGAGGTTTGACAGAGAACAATGAAATTCTGTAAAGCAAATATCCTTCAATAAAAAGTAAATTAAAAATAAAAAAAAGAAAGAAAAACAGAAGCATCATTTTGTCAACACAGTTCTGAATAGTAAGAGCTATGATTTTCCCAGTAGTTATGGACTGATGTTGACAACTGGACGGAGAAGGTAATGGCAACCCACTCCAGTACTCTTGCCGGGAAGGTCCCATGGATGGAGGAGCCTGGTAGGCTGAAGTCCACGGGATCGCTAGGAGTCGGAGATGACTTCACTTTCACTTTCATGTATTGGAGAAGGAAATGGCAACCCACTCCAATATTCTTGCCTGGAGAATCCCAGCGACGGGAGAGCTGGGTGAGCTGCCATCTATGGGGTCACACAGAGTCGGACATGACTGAAGCGACTTAGCAGCAGCATGTACTGATGAGAGTTGTTCAGACCGTAAAGAAGACTGAGCATCTAAGAATTGATGCTTTTGAACTGTGATGGTGGAGAAGACTCTTGAGATTCCCTTAGACAGCACGCTAATCAAGCCAGTCAATCCTAAAGGAAATCAATCCTGTATATTCATTGGAAGTACTGATACTGAAACTGAAGCTCCCATACTTTGGGCACCTAATGCCGAGAACCAACTCGTTGGAAAAGACCCCAATGCTGGAAAGATTGAGGGCAGTAAAAGATGGGGGTGACTGAGGGTGAGATGGTTGGATGGCATTGCCAACTCAACGGACATGAATTTGAGCAAACTCCAAGAGATAGCGAAGGGCAGGGAAGACTGCATTGCGGCCGGTGTCTCAATTCACGGGTCAGAAAGAGTTGGATGTGACTGAGTGACTGAATAGCAACAATCTATTGAACTGTGCTGAAAGTGAAAAGCAGAAAAAATTGTATGGATACACAATGGTTGTAAGTGTATTTGTTGCTTCTGCTCCTAATCGTTTGGCTGACTTGGAGCTGTGGCTGCCTTGGCAGTACTCAGTCATGTTCCAGTCCTAGAGGGGGACCTCTAGGGTCCAGAGAAACTATGGGTGTCACTGCGGTCTCAAGACTGGATGTAAAATAAGCTAACTGATAAAATGATAGCACAGGCAGGAAAAAAAAAGAGGTAAATAGAAACAGGGAGAATGGTAGGGGAAATAATTCAGTCCTTTTTTTTTTTTTTTTTTTAATTGAAGTATAGTTGCTTTACAACTTCCCTCATGGTCGGTAGTAAAGAATCTGCCTGCTAGCACAGGAAACACAAGTTCTATCCCTGGGTCAGGAAGATCTTCTGGAGAAGGGAATGGTAGCACATTCCAGTATTCTTGCCTGGGAAAACCAATGGACAGAGGAACCTGGTGGGCTACAGTTCCCACAGTCCAAAGAGTTGGACACAACTTAGCATCTAAACAGGAGTTACTTTACAATGTTGTGTTAGCTTCTGCTGTACAGCAAAGTGAATCAACTTCATACATTCTCTCCTTTTTGGATTTCCTTCCCATTTAGGTTCACAGAGCATACAGTAGAGTTCCCTGTGCTGTACAGTACAATAGGTTCTCATTAGTTATCTGTTTCAAACATAATATTAATGGACTGTATTTATTAATCCCAGTTTCCCAACTCATCCCACCCCCTTCCCCCTTCATATGCATATGTTTGTTCTCTACATCTCTGTCTCTATTACTGATGTGTGTTCCATGTTGTGTTAGCATACAGTATTTGTTTTTCTTTTTCTGACTTAAGTCATGCTGTATGACAGTCTCTAGGTCCATCCATAGTCTGCAAATGACAGAGTTTCATTCCTTTTCATAGCTGAGTAATATTCTATTGTATGTATGTACTACCATATGACCCAGCAGTTTGACTTTTATTTATCATCCATTCTTTGCCAGGAACTGAGTTTCCAAAAGTAAATAAGAAATTCTCTTGCTTTTCAGCCATTTACAGTTTAGCAGAAAAAACAGGTTACAATTTCATGTTCAACACATTTATACTCAGTACTGCCTGGAAAATTCTGGAAATATAATTTAGGATTAGTGGGTGCTAATCTAACCTTGACATGTGTACCATGAAATTTAAAGAGCTTCTGAGATATAAGATAACAACAGTAATAATAAATGTCTTCCTTGAATTGGAGGAGCGAAAAAATAAATGATTTGTGAATGCAAATGCATCCTTTTCTCTAGACCGTGCAGGAAGCCTAGGATGTCACCCTCAGCAGAACAGCAGGTAAATGCTGGCTTTATTTCTTACAGATTTTGGACTTTCTGCAAGCTCCTTCACCTCCATGGCCTTCAGTTTCCTTGTCTGTCTCATAAAGATAATTACATTTTCCTTGCAGAGTTGTGAAGAGTGAAGATTATGTGGGAGGTGTTGAGGTCCCTGAAATATAGAAGTCATTTATAAAATGATCTAAGAATGGTTTATAAATAATATTTCTTAAAGTTATTATTCTGTTTGGCAGCGTAAATTATAAGCCTTTCATCATGTGACTTTCATGTTCAAAAACCTTCAATATTCATTAAAGATCATGGGAAAAGAACTATGACCCAAGGAAAATATAGGAGTTTCTACCTGTCGAGAGAGACAGATTAATACATTGCATAATAGCAGAGGTCCTGCCTTCAGCCTAGTGTGGACTTGAATGCAACCACTGCCATTTACTAGCAGTGTGTCCTTGGGTGAGTTATTTAACCTTTCTCGTCAGAACTTCAGTTTCCTTACTGTTAGATGAAGATAATGATAATACCTTCTTATAGTTGCCCTGAGAATTAAATATGTTCAGTTCAGTTCCGTTCAGTCACTCTGCGACGCCGTGGACTGCAGAACGCCAGACTTCCCTGTCCATCACCAACTCCTGGAGCTTGCAAATGTGTTACTGCATGTAAAACACTGGGCAAAGTGCTTGGCATTTAAAAAAATCTCAAAAGGTGACTGTGAAAATAATTAGTTACACTACTGTTAGAGAGGATCATGAAGTAACACTGGGAAAAATATACTGATGAAAAGTCAGTCTCCTCTCTCCCACCATCACTCTCTCCTTTTCCTTATTCAGACCCTCCCTTACACACTCCTGCAAACACTTTCAATATGTTACACTGGGGTGAACTCCAAAGCATCAGGAGAAGCTTTTTCCATCCCCAAGCCGCAGTGGTTCAGAGAGGTGCTCGCCCTCCAAGAATTCAACAGGACTGAACTCTGTGTGTGTGGCTCTCACCCTGAGAGCAAAATTACTGTGAACAAGTCTAGGATATGGCTTCTTGGAGGAGTCACAGGAACAAATAATCCAGCTCTCTCCTATCTTTACACATTTTGCAGTTTTGAGGGAGAAATGATACCTCTATAAGGAATTCAAATATAATGCTAACTGTTTTATAAGCTAGAAAACTAGCATAAACAAAAAACAGCAGGAATTTGGAGGAAAAAATGAGGACCTATATACGGGTGATAAGGTGACTTTTCAAGGAGGAAGTGGCATCTGAATGGTACTTTGAAAGACAAGTCAGATGTCAATAAAGTGAGACGATAAGTCAGGTTATTCTAAGCTGAAGAAACAGTGCACGTATAAAGGCGTAAAAACTTGGGGGCATCTTCTAGAAATGCTATATTTGTAAATATTAATTTGTGACTTTTCTAAGCATGTATGTTGGTTGCTTTTGCAACTTCTTTCTTTCTTTGAATCTGAGTTATGGGGTCAATTCCTGAGACTCAAAGAATTCCATAAGTCTCTCTTCAGTTCACAGGAGTCTGGAGATAGAGCTGTCTTTCTGGATCTCTATGGGAAGCCATTTCATAGGGAACTATATCAGCTGGTATCTGAGGTTTGACCTTGAGAAAGATGGCTTCTAAGAATTGCTGGGAAGGAATTTGCTGAACATGTCACCCAGATTCTTTAACATTTGACCTAGGATGGATATCATTTAGTTAAAAAAAAGAAAAAAAAAAAAGGAAAGGAAAAATAAAACAACAAAAGATAAAAAGAAAACCCCAAACCAGTGAAATGTTTCCCCTGAATTCACGTGAAAGCTGCAAAGACTTCAAATGAAAGAAAACTGTTGGGGGTAGAAAGAACTGGAGCAATGCTATCTTCCAGGTCTTAGGTAGGCTCCCCCACAGAAGGGAAATCGCCAAAACATAGCCTTCCACATCTTCCAAATTCCCCAAGTTGTGTATTGCTGATTGCCTGGGAGAAAGAAAGAAACAGCCAGGGAGAATTCAAATCAGAAAAAAACGTGGAAACCAGATTCTCTGAGGGAAAAACACAATCAGTGACAGGCAAGCAGTGAGAGAAACCTGGAAAGCAAGTTCTAAAAGCAAGTGAGAGAGGCTCTTGCAAAAGGAAATTAGATATAAGCTGCCAGGTGATATAGCTGCTGAAAGGTCAGTACTATTTTGGGCTAAATATGAAGAGCCTTCAGGCATCTCAGGACAGGGGAAAAAAAAAGTACAAACTAAAGAGCATTCAGAGAAAGGCAACTGCATTGATTAAAAAATGGCTGTTGGCTTTGTGGTGAAAGGTGAAAGGCATGAGATAGGCAGGGGCAGCCAGGGAGTTGGGTGCCCATTGTATATTAATAGCACTTTGTGGTGACAAAACACTCAACACCATTTATTTCTTATCTCTCACATGGTCATTCTTCCTTGTAAAATGTGCTCATTCATCCAACAGTCATTTATTGACCACCTCCTCTGTGCCATTTTGTGTGCCTGGGAGTCCAAGTTAAATAAGGTGCTGCCTCAGTCCATGAAAACATCACTGGCTTATAGGGCTATGCACCAGCAAGAGGAAAGCTGTAGGACAAATACTCAACAGGCTCCATGAACTCAAGAAAGGGAATTATTACTCTACTGCGAGGGGGTAGGTACAGTTGAAAGAGAAGGTAATCGTTCAGCTGGATTTTGCAGAATGAATAGGCTTTCATAAAGTGGAATGAGGGGGTGGAGGGTAGGAGACCACTTCAAGCAGAGGTGAAAGCATGATTAAGTGCACAGATTTGGGAGCATGACCCATGAGGCTGAAGCCTAGGGCACACGGACAGATCAAGGAGGGGAGCTGTGGGAAACAGATCGCTGAAGGAATCACTTTTTAGAGCACGCTGGAGTGCGTTGCCTGGCATAAGACTTGCCAAAATGGTCTTGAAGGTATACAAAAAAGCTCCATGATGGCAAGAAATATAAAAGTGTGCAACCATAGTCTATGACCTTAAGGAGCTTATCAATTAATGAATAAACATTTGTTGAATTCTCATATACCCCAGGTGCTAAGCTGAAGATTCATCTTAAATAAAAGATTTAAAAAAAAAAAAGAAAAGAAAACTCAAGAAAACATTCAATCAAGATGATGGTGATAGATCAAACATATTAAGTATTAACATTTTTTAAATGAGTAGAATAGAAGCCTAGAGAGATATAACATGCCAGTACTGGGGAGGAAGGACAGTATATGGTAAACTCCTGTTCAAAATATCTATTGAGGTGTAATCAGACAATTAGTTCAGTTGCTCAATCGCGTCCGACTCGTTGTGACCCCATGGACTGCAAAACACCAGGCTTTCCTGCCAATCACCTAATCCCAGAGCTTGCTCAAACTCATGTCCATTGAGTTGGTGATGCCATCCAACCATCTCATTCTCTGTCATCCCCTTCTCCTGCCTTCAATCTTTCCCAGCATCAGAGTCTTTCCCAAAGAGTCAGTTCTTTGCATAAAGTGGCCAAAGTATTGGAGTTTCAGCTTTAGCATCAGTCCTTCCAATGAATATTCAGGACTGATTTCCTTTAGGATGGACTGGCTGTTTTGATCTCCTTGCAGTCCAAGGGACTCTCAAGAGTCTTCTCCAACCCCACAGTTCAATCAGTTCTTTGGTGCTCAGCTTTCTTTATAGTCCAAATCTCACATCCATACATGACTACTGGAAAAAAAATAAAAAAGAAACAACATAGATTTGACTAGACAGACCTTTGTTGGCAAAGTAATATCTCTGCTTTATAATATGCTGTTGGCCATAGTTTTTCTAAGGAGCAAGTGTCTTTTAGTTTCATGGCTGCAGTGATTTTGGAGGCCCCCAGAATAAAGTTTCTCACTGTTTACATTATTTCCCCATCTAATGCCATGATTTTAGTTTTCTGAATGTTGAGTTTTAAGCCAACTTTTTCACTCTTGTCTTTCACTTTCAGCAAGAGGCTCTTTAGTTCTTCACTTTCTGCCATAAGGGTGGTGTCAGCTGTGTTTCTGAGGTTCTTGATAATTTCTCCCAGTAATCTTGAATCCAGCTTGCCACACGATGTACTCTGCATATGTTAAATCAGCAGGGTGACAATATATAGCCTTGATGGATTCCTTTCCCAATTGTCCGGTTCTAACTGTTGCTTTTGACCTGCATACAGATTTTTCAGGAGGCAGGTAAGGTGGTCTGGTATTCCCATCTCTTGAGGAATTTTCCATAGTTTGTGTGATTCACATAGTCAAAAGCTTTGGTGTAGTCAATAAAGCAGAAGCAGATGTTTTTGGGGAACTCTTTTGCTTTTTCCATGATCCAGCGGATGTTGGCAATTTGATCTCTGCTTCCTCTGGCTTTTCTAAATCCAGCTTTTACATCTGGAAGTTCACGTTTCACACACTGTTGAAGCCTGGCTTGGAGAATTTTGAGCATTACTTTACTAGCATGTGAGATGAGTAAAATTGTGCAGTAGTTTGAACATTCTTTGGCATTGCCTTTCTTTGGGATTAGAATGAAAACTGACCTTTTCCAGTCCTGTGGCCACTGCTGAGTTTTCCAAATTTGCTGGCATATTGATTACAGCACTTTCACAGATCATCTTTCAGGATTTGAAATAGCTCCACTGGAGTTCAACCTCTACTAGCTTTGTTCATAGTGATGCTTCATAAGGCCCACTTGACTTCACATTCCAGGATGTCTGGCACTAGGTGAGTGATCACACCATCGTGGTTATCTGGGTCATGAGGATATTTTTTGTACAGTTCCTCTGTGTATTCTGGCCACCTCTTTTTAATATCTTCTGCTTCTGTTAGGTCCATACCATTTCTGTCCTTTATTGTGACCATCTTTGTATGAAAATGTTCCCTTGGTATCTCTAATTTTTCTGAAGAGATCTCTAGTCTTCCCCATTCTATTGTTTTCCTCTATTTCATTGCACTAATCACTGAGGAAGGCTTTCTTATCTCTCCTTGCCATTCTTTGGAACTCTGCATTCAAATAGATATATCTTTCCTTTTCTCCTCTGCCTTTAGATTTGCTTCTTTTCTCAGCTATTTTTTAAGGCTTCCTCCAACAACCATTTTGCCTTTTTGCATTTCTTTTTCTTGGGGGTAGTCTTGATCATTGCCTCCTGTACAATGTCATGAGCCTCTATCCATAGTTCATCAGGCACTCTGTCTATCAGATCTAATCCCTTGAGGTATAATAAACCTCCCCAAATGTTAATGTGTTAAAAAAAAAAAAAAAACCTTTATCATTATAACTAATGGTTCTTGGTTTGACTGGGTTCAGCTGGGTTATTCTCCTTTGGGGTCTCTCAGGCAGTTTTTGACAGATGGCACCTGGAACTGGAATTATCTGCAGACTTACCTGGGCTGGACATCTCAAATACTCCTTTATTTCACTGTGTGATGCCTCTGATGGAATGTGTGACACAGACAGAGGCCACACAGGCACATGTCTGTCTCCACATGTCATCTTCATATGGCCACCCTGAACTCTCTCCCAGTAGTCTTAGATGATTTAAGCATCTCATATGATATTTGGCTTCTGATGGTTTAGCTGATAAAGAATTCGTCTGCAATGCAGGAGATCCCAGTTCATTTCCTGGGTTAGGATATCCCTTGGAGAAGGGAAAGGCTACCCACTCCAGTATTCTGATCTGGAGAATTCCATGAACTATAGTCCTTGGTGTTAGAGTCAGACACGATTGAGCTACCAGGTTAATAAATTAACTAAGGGAGTATTTCCAGAGACTGAGGACAAAGTTGCAAGACTTCTAAGGATTTACCAGTTGTGCAATGTCACTTCCATCACATATTATGGGTATAAATGCAAGTCATAAGGGCAGCCTGTTTAGAGCCTGAACATCAGGATGCATGAATCACTGGAGAGGCATCTTTTGAGACAAGTCACCTTGGTTCCAAATGAAAATGAGGGTTGCAAAGAATAAGACACCATTGTGTAGAGGATTGTCAGAGAAGACATTTCACTGAGGTGGGAGAGCTTAAGTTGGGCCTTGGAGTAAATGTGAGTTTCATCTAAGTAGAGGGAAACCTCATGGCAAAGTGAGCATATAGTCACAAGTTGATCTCGGTTTGAATCTTGCTTCTATCACCTACTTTCTAACCATGTCCCTTTAGGGGTGATACCTCTCAGAGTCATTGAAGAGAATACTGATGACATATATAAAAAGGTTGTATCTTACTTAAAACCCATAAAAGAAGTTATTATTATTATTAATCACAAAAGAGGGTATCTGAAACTGGGTATGGACCTAACAGAAGCAGAAGATATTAAGAAGAGGTGGCAAGAATACACAGAAGAACTGTACAAAAAAGATCTTCATGACCAAGATAATCATGATGATGTGATCACTCATCTAGAGCCAGACATCCTGGAATGTGAAGTCAAGTGGGCCTTAGAAAGCATCGCTACGAACAAAGCTACTGGAGGTGATGGAATTCCAGTGGAGCTATTTCAGATTCTGAAAGATGATGCTGTGAAAGTGCTGCACTCAATATACCAGCAAATTTGGAAAACTCAGCAGTGGCCACAGGACTGGAAAAGGTCAGTTTTCATTCCAATCCCAAAGAAAGGCAATGCCAAAGAATGCTCAGACTACCACACAATTGCACTCATCTCACATGCTAGTAAAGTAATGCTCAAAATTCTCCAAGCCAGACTTCAGCAATACGTGAACCGTGAACTCCCTGATGTTCAAGCTGGTTTTAGAAAAGGCAGAGGAACCAGAGATCAAATTGCCAACATCCGCTGGATCATGGAAAAAGCAAGAGAGTTCCAGAAAAATTGTGAAAGTGCTGCACTCAATATACCAGCAAATTTGGAAAACTCAGCAGTGGCCACAGGACTGGAAAAGGTCAGTTTTCATTCCAATCCCAAAGAAAGGCAATGCCAAAGAATGCTCAGACTACCACACAATTGCACTCATCTCACATGCTAGTAAAGTAATGCTCAAAATTCTCCAAGCCAGACTTCAGCAATACGTGAACCGTGAACTCCCTGATGTTCAAGCTGGTTTTAAAAAAGGCAGAGGAACCAGAAATCAAATTGCCAACATCTGCTGGATCATGGAAAAAGCAAGAGAGTTCCAGAAAAATCATCTATTTCTGCTTTATTGATTATGCCAAAGCCTTTGACTGTGTGGATCACAGTTAACTGCGGAAAATTCTGAGGATGAGATGGCTGGATGGCATCACTGCCTCGATGGACATGAGTCTGAGTGAACTCTGGGAGTTGGTGTAGGAGGCCTGGCGTGCTGCAATTCATGGGGTCGCAAAGAGTCGGACACGACTGAGCGACTGAACTAAACTGAAAAAATAAAGACATGAGGAAATTGAGGATACAGTGAATGACATAAAACATTATAATGATATTCAAAATGAACTAGAGATGAAACTTATAACAAGAGCCTAGATTCCACAGTTTCTGAATTTATCACAAATTGTCCTTCTTAAAATGGAAATGTATGTAGTCATCTGACCATTCACCATCATGGTGTGATTAAAAGAGCAAATAGACTCTCTCATTCCAAAATGTCATTTTCTTTAATATGCCCAAGAGTCTTCCACTCCATCATTAGTAGTTCATTCTTCTCAGTTAAGATATCTTGTCCCCTGGGATCTCCTATCACATGGAAATACTCTGGGAGAGGTATTACATTAAGATATCATCAATTAAAACAGTGTATTATACTCTTGAGATTACTTTTCAACTGTAATAGTCAAAATATTCTAGGTTATGCAGTGCCAAAATTATTCCCACAATTTTAGTTCCTTTTAATGCAATAAAACTTATTGACTTATATGAAGTTTACAACATGTCCAGGCAACTCTCCAGGGCAACTGTCTACCATGTATTGGTTCCTTTGATCTCATGCACCTCCATATCAACACAAGTTCCATGATTACCATGGTGGAAGAAAAGACAAGAGAGTTATACACTGTCAATTAAATGTTCCTACAAGAAAGTGATACACATCACTTCTATGTACATTTCATTGGCCAAAGCAAGTCACATGGCCATATATAGCTTCAAGACATGCAGTAAACTATCAACCTCTCTTGTGCCCAGAAGAGGAATTGGGTGTTGGTTGAGTTAAATGTGCATGGCACACTGATCAAAGAGAAAATTCAATGAAGAAAAACTAGACTGCAATTGAAAAAAAAAGTTGTTAATGAAATGGATAGGAACAGACATTGAGGTAGCTCTGATGGGTCATCACTATGGGTTTCTTGATACATTGATACTCAGAGTGGCAGTAAACTCCAAGATAAAGAAGATATGTTAAAAATAGAGATAAAGGATCCCAAAGGGGAGAAAGAGGAACACATACTTGGTACCAGCTTTGGCTCTTTCACATTTAAGCATCAAGTCATTCATATTCAAACACTAGGTTGTGATACTTATCATCATCAATTCCTATTCCTCCGCCATCTTAGGCGCCCTCTTGGGAGAAGTTAAAAATAGCAATGAACAACAGTGGCTAACTTCTGCTCTAGACAGTGCCAGCAGAATTTCTGAGAGTGGAACCCAAGCATTGAGAGGATTTTCAATGTTATTCAGAGAATTTTGCTGTGTGGTTGGATTAAAGACAGCAGGGCCATGATGGGGCTGGGAGCAGAGCAGCAGGAAGCTCGAGGGGAGCAGGGAAGGGCTGGGGCCCCCACGGTGTCCCAGCCTGACCCCTGACCAGCAGGGCTAGGAGGCTACTTGCAGTTGGAGGAAGGCCATGAAGGCAGCTACCTTAACTGCTCTTTACGAAGCTTGTGGACTGTGGGCCAGAGGAAGTCAGTCCTCAAGTCACACTCACAATGGCTCTAAATTCCCTCAGGTCTGCTTCTTAAAAGCAGCTGAAGATGCCCTTTACACAGTCAGTTGATTCTCCTTCTATTTCATCCCATAAATGATTGACTACAGAGTAGAGAATATTTACAGTAGATGAATTATTTTTATTAGAGTCTTCCTAAGCAAAATAGCTATAAATCATTACAACTGTAAAGTGAAAGTGTGAGTTGCTCAGTTGTGTCCGACTCTTTGCAACCACGTGGACTGTAGCTCACAGGCTAGTCTGTCCATGGGGATTCTCCAGGCAAGAATACTGGAGTGGGTTTCCATGCTCTTCTCCAGGGGATCTTCCCAACCCAGGGATCAAACCTGGATCTTCCACATAGCAGGCAGATTCTTTACCATCTGAGCCACCAGGGAAGCTCAAGAATCCTCAAGTGGGCTGTCATGCCTTCCTCCAGGGGATCTTCTTGATGCAGGAATCAAATCAGTTTTTGTTGTTCAGTTGCTCTGGAGTGTCCAAGTCTTTGTGACCCCATGGACTGCAGAACACCAGGGTTCCCTGTTTTTCACCATCTTCCACAGCTTGCTCTAACTCATGTCCATTGTGTTGGTGGTACCATCCAACCATCTCATCCTCTGTCGTCCACTTCTCCTCCAGCCTTCAATCTTCCCCAGCATCAAGGCATTTTCTAATGAGTCAGCTCTTTGCATCAGGTAGCCAAAGTATTGGAGCTTCAGCTTCAGTATCAATCTTTCCAATGATTTCCTTTAGAATTGGCTGGTTTGATCTCATTGCAGTCCAAAGGACTCTCAAGAGTCTTCCCCAACACCACAGTTCAAAAGCATCAATTGTTTAGCACTCAGCCTTCTTTATGGTCCAACTCGCACATCCATACATGATTACTGGAAAAATCAAAGCTTTGATTAGACAGACCTTGGTTGGCAAAGTAATGTCTCTTTTAAAACTGCAGTCTATGTTTGTCATAGTGTTTCATCCAAGGAGCAGTGTCTTTTAATTTCATGACTGCCATCACCATCTGCAGTGATTTGACACTGTTTTCACTGTTTCCCCATCTATTTGCCATGAAGTGATGAGACCAGATGCCATGATTTTCATTTTCTGAATGTTGAGCTTTAAGCCAACTTTTTCACTCTCCTCTTTCACTTTCAAGAGGCTCTTCAGTTCCTCTTCACTTTCTGCCATAAGGGTGGTGTCATCTGCATATCTGAGGTTATTGATATTTCTCCTGGCAATCTTGATTCCAGCTTGTGCTTCATCCAGTCCAGCATTTCTCATGATGTACTCTGCATATAAGGTAAATAAGCAGGGTGACAATATACAGCCTTGACTTACCCTTTCCCAATTTGGAACCAGTCTGTTGTTCCATGTCCAGAAGCCAACTTTTTCACTCTCCTCTTTCACTTTCAAGAGGCTCTTCAGTTCCTCTTCACTTTCTGCCATAAGGGTGGTGTCATCTGCATATCTGAGGTTATTGATATTTCTCCTGGCAATCTTGATTCCAGCTTGTGCTTCATCCAGTCCAGCATTTCTCATGATGTACTCTGCATATAAGGTAAATAAGCAGGGTGACAATATACAGCCTTGACTTACCCTTTCCCAATTTGGAACCAGTCTGTTGTTCCATGTCCAGTTCTAACTGTTGTTTCCTGACCTGCATACAGGTTTCTCAAGAGGCAGGTCAGGTGGTCTGATGTATTCCAGTCTCTTTAAGAATTTTCCGAAGTTTGTTGTGATCCACAAAGTCAAAGGTTTAGCATAGTTAATGAAGCAGTAGTCGATGTTTTCTTGGAATTCTCTTGCTTTTTCTTTGATCCAGCGGATGTTGGCAACTTGATCTCTGATTCCTCTGCCTTTTCTAAATCCAGCTTGAACATCTGGAAGTTCTCATTTCACATACTGTTCAAGCCTAGCTTGGAGAGTTTTGACCATTACTTTGCTAGCATGTGAAATTGAACTGGGGCTTCCTGCATTGCAGATGGATTTCTAACAGCTGAGATAACAGCAAAGCCCATTAAAATGTACTAACATGCATTAAGTCTTGCTGTGCCTTTTATCAATGGCTGTTCTCTAAAGCATGCAAAACTATTATCACAATAAATATAAACATGATTTATTATCTCTTTTGCCAGAGTTGCTTTATAAGATTACTTAGCTATTTCAGTCTTGAAGGCAATTTTTAAGTTCTATCTTACTTTCATCTTCTATAGTTATTTTAGTAATCTATATCCAATTAGAGTGAAAACAGTCTAAGGTCCCAGTCTCTCCCCCACTCACCCCTCTGATTCTGTATCTCTCTATCTCTCTCCAGTAGAGTCAGAAGTTTCCAAACTTTAAACAGTGTTGCCTGAGGTACTTGTTAAAACACATCTTCCTCAATTTAAGTTCAAGATATTTTAACTGACTGAATACAAAGTGGACACAGTTTTGTACTTTTTTGTGTGTATGATCTTTTATTTTTTTTATTTTTATTTTTACTTTACAATACTGTATTGGTTTTGCCATACACTGACTTGAATCCACCATGGGTGTACATGAGTTCCCAATCCTGAACCCCCCTCCCACTTCCCTCCCCATATCATCTCTGGATCATCCCTGTGCACCAGCCCCAAGCATCCTGTATCCTGTATCGAACAGAGACTGGCAATTCATTTCTTACATGATAGTATACATGTTTCAATGCCATTATCCCAAATTAATTCCAATTCAGCAGGCCCTTATATAACACTTTGAAAAAATAGGATATGGTCTTCATTCAATTTTTTACTTAATAAACATTTTTTGGATGGGGTTCCCAGGTGGCTTGGATGGTAAAGAATCTGTCTGCAATGCAGGAGACCCAGATTCAATCCCTGGATTGGGAAGATTCCCCTGGAGAAGGGAATAGTAACCCACTCCAGTATGGGTGCCAGTCCTAACTAACCCTGGGCATTTTCTTTCTCCTGGGCAAAACACTCTTGCCTAGAGAATCCCATGGACAGAGGAGCCTGGTGGGCTACAGTTCATGGATTGCAAAGAGTCAGACATGACTGAGCAGCTAAAACTTTCACTTTTTAATATTCTGGGTTGTATAATGTATAAAAATTCCAATGTAGTTGAGAAGTGGACCTTGCCCTGCCTTCCAAAAGCCACTTTGATTTAATATTATTGATGTTATAAATGTCATAGGAAAGGTACATATATATTTCAAAGGGAATTTAATGAGATCAACAAATCATTCTTCTAGAACGGAGCATTTGTATACAGTCATGGGAACAATGTAAGAAAAGTCTCCATCATGAGAATGCCCAGGGTTGGTTAGGACTGGCAGTGATAGGTAGATCTGATCCAAGAGCATGTGTCACCAGTGTTAGGGCTCAGCTGTCAATTTTAATGATCATTTTAGGACTAGGGAGGAACTCAAAGGTAGATTAAATTTGTATTTTCTCAGAGAATCATGGAAGCATCTATTGATGTAATGGTTTCCATACCACCAAGGGAACTAGGGAAAAAGCTATCTCCAAATGAGATATTGTCAACAAAGTTAAGAAACAAAGGGGGAAAAATTCCCATCCCTTGCTGGATTCGTCCCAGGTTTTTCTTACATCTTGAGACATTCAAAACAGCTCCTTGCTGCTGCTGCTGCTAAGTCGCGTCAGTCATGTCCGACTCTGTGCGACCCCATAGACGGAAGCCCACCAGGCTCCTCTGTCCTTGGGATTCTCCAGGCAAGAACACTGGAGTGGGTAAAACAGCTCCTTAGCACTTGTATTTCTGCCTTTGGTCCAGAAAGGAATTGATCCAAAGGAATACTGATTTTCTATCTCCTACTGGTAATCTGATTCCCAGAAGTCTTTAAGAATCCCCAGGCTTCCCTGGTGGTGCAGAGGTTAAAGCATCTGCCTGCAATGTGGGAGACCTGGGTTCGATCCCTGGGTCAGGGAGATCCCCTGGAGAAGGAAATGGCAACCCACTCCAGTATTCTTGCCTGGAGAACCCCATGGACAGAGGAGCTTGGTGGGCTACAGTCCACGGGTCGCAAAGAGTCCGACACAACTGAGCGACTTCACCTCCACCTCCTCACCCCCACCCCACCCAAATTTCCTCTAGACATTATTAGATGAATCAAATTAGCTTTTAAAGAGCCATTTGGCAAACAAAGCCATTCAATTCAGCATAATGAGGGATTCAAAAAACCAAACTGTTACCCATTTCATTTTTGTCCTTTTCTTTTCTAGCACCCAGTTAATCACTTTGACCCCAGCACATGTAGTTTCTCTGTCTTTAGGGATCATATAAACAACTGATAATTCACTCATAAATTTAGGAAAATATCACAGCTCTAGTATCTAGGTACATAATACTAGTTTTGTGCCTCGAAAAATATTTTGGGTTATAAGGATTTGCTCTTTAATTTAAATGATTCCCCACAGTAAACCTGCTGTGTTATTGCTAAATACTTCTGATTCCACTTTCTGTCCTGTGTAACCCTTTGGAAGCTGTCATGTGTTAGATTTTTCTGGGAAGCAGAGTCTGAGACAAAGATTTGGTATGTTAGAAGTTTATTACAGAAGGTTCTTGGGATGGAAAAAAAAAAATAAAAGGAAAAGAAGCAAGATTGAGAAGAGCAGAAGTTTAGCCAAATATGTGTTCTTGGTCAAACCCAGTGAAGCTGGAACCATGCTTTGGTGTGGTACCACAGACGGACCAGGAGTTGGATGCAAGTTGTGTCAGGAAGAACATCTGGCCTGGACAAGACATTCCCCTTCAGCAGAAGTAGTTCCCTACTCCAAGGGGGAGCTGAATTCTGTCTAAAGTCACCACTTTCTGCAGTTTAAGGAAGTAAGTCTTTCTTTGCTGAAGGAGGATCCACGTGGCATGTCAAAGCGTCTACTCTAGTCGCATATTCCTTCACTCAGGCAAGAACTGGTTGGTTGCTCTTCATTGCCTACTGATTCAGAACCAAATCTGAACTCTGACCATTTAGAATTAGTTGTCCAGAATTTCCCTATCACATCAGCTCCCACTAATTTTGTTGTTGTTGTTTACTCTCTCAGTCGTGTCTGACTCTTTGGATCCCATGGACTATAGCCTGCCAGGCTCTGTTGTCCATGGGATTCTCCAGCAAAAACACTGGAGTGGGCTGCCATTTCCTTTCCCAGGGGATCTTCGCAACCCAAGGATTGAACCCACCTCTCTCATCTCTTGCATTGGCATGCAGGTTCTTTGCCACTGAGCCACCTGTTCGCATCTAGCCCCATTGTATAGTCACAAGGCTGAAGCAGCTTTACCCTTAGGCCAGTGCACATGGGTGATGGGGATCTCCACACCTGAGCCAAGCACACACCATCAGTCTAGGAGTTATTTAATATACATGACAGCCATATCCTACCATACAGCAAGGGCTGGCCTGTCAGCAGTCTTCCTTGATCACTTATAGCTGCTCTGAGCTGGCATCACTTATACTCTGAGCTGACACAGCCTGGGCCAAGCACTTCTTTGACTCAGAGTTATGGGAATAGGAACAGGATCAGCTACCCCTATGTCTCATGGGGTCATGCTAAGCCTGGATAAAAATTTGCAAAGCTATCCTATATCTCTATTTATATCTCTGTCTCTATTAAACCTTTTATTTTATATTGGGATATAGTTGATTGAAAAATGTTGCATTAGTTTTAGGTATGCATCAAAGTGATTCAGTTATACATATACATGTATCTATTCTTTATCAAATTCTTTTGCTATTTAGGTTTTTACAAAATACTGAGCAAAATTCCCTGTGATATATAGTAGGTTCTTGTTGGTTATCCATTTTAAATCTAGCAGTGTGAACATGTCCATCCCAATTTCCCTAACTATACCTTCCCCTGATCCATACCCCCGGCAACCATAAGTTCTTTTTCTAAGTCTGTGAGTTTGTTTCTGTTTTGTAAATAAGTTCATTTGTACCTTTTTTTTAAATTTCCCATATAAGTGATATCATATTTCACTTTTTCTCACTGACTTAGTTCACTGAGAAGGACAGTCTCTGGGTCCATACATTTTGCTGCAAATGGCATTATTTCATCTATTTAATGAGTGAGCACTTCACATATAGACAAAGACAGATATATGGGCATATCTTTGTCTAAAAGAATAGACAGTCCTATATATGAGAAATATCAAAAATACATTTTAAAGGACATGGCTTGTATCTATGTCTTTCTCTATATCTATATGTCCTACTTCATTGGGCTTTGCAACAGGAAATTGTGGATGACTTACAAACAATAGAAATTTATTTCTCACAGTTCTAGAAGCTAAAGAGCCCAAGAGAAAGGAGCTGGAAAATTATGTGTGTGATTGAGAGCTCACTTCATGGGCTGCTATGTTTTCTCTGCTATGTTTTCTCTGTCCCCCATTGGCAGAGGGACAAGGGTACACTCTGGGGACAAGGGTACACTCTGAGGTCTTCTTATGTAAGACTTCCCTTGTGGCTCAGCTGGTAAAGAATCTGCATGCAATTCGGGAGACCTAGGTTCAATCCTTGAATTAGGAAGATCCCCTGGAGATGGGAAAGGATACCCACTCCAGTATTCTAACCTGAAGAATTCCACCTATTCTAGTGTTCTAGCCTGGAGAATTCCATAGATGGTATAGTCTATGGGGTCACAAAGAGTCAGACATGACTAAGGGACCTTCATTTTAACTTCAATCCCATTAATATGAACTTTGCCTTCATGAACTCATCACTCCCAAAGGCCTCACTTCCTAATGCCATTATCTTGGGAGAGGGCTTCAAAGTATGGATTTGGGGGGACATGAACATTCAGACCATAGCAGTGTGTATGTCTTCCTCTTGTTATTTTAAGAAGCAAAAATCTATAGCATTGCAATAAAAACAGAATTGTCATTATTTTTCTTATTCCCTCCAAAGTAATCTAACACTACAGAAAATTTAAACTATCATCCTATTCAAAGAATTATTTACCTGGTTGTTGTTGTTATTCAGTGGCTAAGTCATGTCCCACTGTTTGTGACCCCATGGACTGCATCACACCAGGCTTCCCTGTCCTTCACTATCTCCCAGAGTTTGCTCAAACTCTTGTCCATTGAATTGATGATGCCATCCTACCATTTCATCCTCTGTCACCCTCTTCTCCTCTTGCCTTCAACCTTTCTCAGCATCAGGTCTTTTCCAATGAATTGGCTCTTTGAATCAGGTGGCCAAAGTGTTGGAGCTTCAGCATCAGTCCTTTCAATGAACATTCAATGCTGATTTCCTTTAGGATATTGGCTGGTTTGATCTCTTTGGCGTCCAGGGAAATCTAAAGAGTCTTCCTCAACGAGACAATTCAAAAACATCTATTCCTCGGCACTCAGCCTTTTTTATGGTTCAACTCTCACATCCATATATGACTGCTGGAAAAACCATAGCTTTGACTGTATATACCTTTGTTGGCAAAGTGATGTCTCTGCTTTTTAATACACTGTCTAGATTTGTCACAGCTTTTCTTCCAAGGGGCAAGCTTCTTTTGAAATAATGGCTGCAGTCACCATTTGCAGTGATTTTGGAGCCTGAGAAAATAAAGTTTGTCACTGTTTCCACTGTTTCCCTATCTATTTGCCATGAAGGGATGAGACCAAGTGTTGTGACCTTACTTTTCTGAATGTTGAGTTTTAAGCCAGCTTTTTCACTCTCCTCTTTTACACTCAGCCTCAGGCACTCTATCTTCTCTCTTTGCTTTCTGCCATTGTGTTAGTATCATTTGCATATTTGAAGTTGTTGATACTTTTTCAGTCCATCTGATTCCAGCTTGTGATTCATCCAGCCCATCATTTTTCATGATTTAGAAGTTAAATAGGCAGAATGACAATATACAGCCTTGACATATTCCTTTCCCAGTTTTGAACCAGTTTGGTTTGTTTTGTTCCATGTTTGGTTTTAACTGTTGCTTCTTGACTTGCATACAGGTTTCTCAGGAGGCAGGTAAGGTGGTCTGGTATTCCTATCTTTTAACAAATTTTCTACAGTTTGTTGTGTTTGACACAGTCAAAATTTTAGCATAGGCAATACAGTAGAAGTAGATGTTTTTCTGGAATTCTCTTAATTTTTCTATGATCCAACAGAGGTTGGCAGTTTGATTTCTTGTCCGTCTACCTTTTCTATACCCGTTTGTACATCTGGATATTCTCAGTTCATGTACGGCTAAGCCTAGTTGGAAGGATTTTGAGCATAACCTTACTAGCATATGAAATGAGCACAGTTGTGTGGTAGTTTGAACATTCTTTGACATTGTGTTTCTTTGGGATTGGAATGAAAACTGAACTTTTCAAGTCCTGTGCCTACTGCCAAGTTTTCCAAATTTGCTGAAATATTGAGTTTTCTTGGTATTGAGGTTTAATTGAGATGTGTTTTAGAGATATATTGAGATTTTATTGAGGTAAAATGTACTCTTTTTAATATTTCATTTTAGGCTACTAATATAGGTGTCATATAGATCCACAAGCTGTCTTAAGCATTTTATGAAAAGAATTCCATCTCTTGGGTGAGACTTGGTTACGATACACACAAAATCATTTACAGTTCTATCCCACCACCTCATGAAATGCAGATAAAAAATATAAAGAAGAGTCATGATAGATTTTTACTTGTTAGAATGTGTTGCTATTTCATAAACATATAATTATGTGATATAGACATTGCCTTGTCAGCAATTATTGTGATGCACAGTGGATTAGCAAGCATTCATCATGATTAAGTGTATTAAGTTCCATAGTTATAGGAATATATGTAAACCCAAGAAATGTACATCCTCTCTATATATATATATATATACACACACATCTGCATACCTAATTAATACACACAATTAGACATGCAAATCACTTATGTTTATATATATTAAAATATATGTATGCATGTATATAAGCAAATATACAAATATGCAACATATATACAAAGCACAAGTTCTAAAGGAAAATGCTTTGCTCCAAAGGAAATACCCCAAAGGAAAAAAGTGTCTTAAAAAAAGAATAGAGAATGTTAATACATATGAGAAATATCAAAAGTACATTTTAAAGGTGTATTATTTATCTTTTTCCCTGGCTGAATTTGTATTTACACTTCTACCATATGAAGAGGGGAAAGGTGGAAGGGTTAGAGATTGAGGAGAAAAGAGAGAGAAAAAAAAAAAAGAAAAAGAGACAGGTATTTTTAGATTAAAATAAGGAGAGATGACCTATTTGTTGCATATACTTGTTAAGGATTAATATACTTTTCAGGATGATAGACTAAGGACTTCACTTTCTTTTTTAAATTTATTTAAAATCACATAGATCATCACTAAGAAATTATTAAAACTAATATTTCTCAACTCCAAGTGTATATTATATGATTAACAGCCTATACATACAAAAGGAAAATGTGTATTGTAAGCACATTTTTCATCTTACTATGACAAAGACGAAGTATTCATTCAACAAGTATGTGTTAAAAATCTAATATATGCTTGATAAGTACTAATACATCCACAGTTTTCTGCATAAACTATAGCTACAAAAGCCTGTGACTTGTGCACAGAATGCTGTACCTGTCACATGTTCTCAGTGGGCACAGTGCTATCTCTAAGTCCACACAACTGGTTCTTGGTAGCATGGACAAAAGACCTAACTCATCTTACACCTAAAGATGCCTTCAGTACGTGCACAGATACCGAGTATTTCTGTGCTATTAACAGTTCATGATGGGAACTTGTGATTGAGACAGGAAAATGTGGGTTTCCCCAGGGAAAATGATCCTATGGTAATAAGCAAGCATGAGGACACTGGTGCCGTTGATGCAATGGAAACGTGAAAGAGAAACAGGGAACGGAGCTCAGACCAGCCTGGAAGAAATGAATGAGAGCTATGTCCACAGAGAAGTAGAGTGACCTGGGAAAGGGGGTGAGGCTGGGAGGAGAAACGGAACAAATTTCAGAGCAAGAGTAGCAAAGCAGAGTCGCTGGAGGTGTGAAGCCCTGTGCAAACTTCTGGGTTTAGTCTTAGAGGGAAGAGAAGTTGGAGGGATTCTTGGGACTAGTGAGCAGCTGGAGTGCTTACAGGCATTGAGGAGACATTGATGGTCTTTCTCCATCAATCTATGTGGGTGATTTGCTTTTGAACGGTTACCTTATGGAAATATGAGAGTTGTAAGGAGACTGTAGATGATTCTAACACACGAGCCTCCTCTCTCATCCAGAATTCTGAAACCTGAATGGCATGAAAGACATAAGTGTTCTACTCACCTCGTTGTTTATGCATCTGTTTATGGTTTTCTGTATCTCTCTATTTATGCTTCATTGTTGTTGTTCAGTCACTTAGTCATTTCTCTTTGCAAGACCAAGGACTGTAGCCCACCAGGCTCCTCTGTCCATGGGATTTCCCAGGCAAGAATACTGGAGTGGGTTGCCGTTTCCTCCTCCAGGGGATCTTCCTGACCCAGGGATCCAACCCACATCTCCTGCATTCGCAGGGAGATTCTTTACTACTGAGCTACCAGGAAAGCCACTTCTATGTTTCATTATAAATGTGTTAAAATGTCCCATTGGGGGTTTGATTATTCCTCTTATCCCCCAGAGGATTTGACTTCGTTCTCAGTATGGTGCACTGAGCTTTAGTTCTAAAATCTGAAGAAATAAAAAGTCAAAAACTGAACTGTGAACCCTAAGTGGTTGGGATTTGTGATCAGGCTTTGTAGACCTAGAAGAGCCTCTGTCTTGAGATTTTACTTTATGCCAAGTGTAATGGTATATGTTACAGCAGGTTTCGAAGGGAGGTATTTTTATATCCATCTGACGTCTTTTCTGTTTCTTTCCTTTTTTTTTTTTTAAGTAAAAACTCAGAAAATTTAAGCAGTTGCCCACAGCAAACATAATGAGTCAGACAGGCTTGGTGTGTTTGTTCAGCCCAAAGCCTGTGTGCCTTACCTCAGTGTATGTTCAACAAAAATGACTAGGGGGTGTTTGTTCTCCTCTTTCTCCCTATCTTCAGCTGTCTTCTCCAGCCCTCATGGAAGGCTGAATGACCAAACGACCTAAAAAGGTCAAAACATGAATATGTGACTGAGATAGTTTTGTTCAGAAGATTGAAATTTAAAAAGCAAATATGGAGCAGCTATAGCTTCATAGACCTTTGCTGAGTTTCATTTGCCATAGACTGTTTCTTAAGAATTTCTGGATTTCATTTTCATGATTCTTTACTCAAGAATAAAAATAAATTACATTTCCTAGTCAGAAGCTTACTATCCTACATTTTCATGTCAGATCAAAGGTTTATATATGATAACTACTAGCCTTTTCAATCCTTAAAAAGTTTTTGTTAAATTTTAGCACTAGAAATATTTTTTTAATTGAACCCTTTACATTTATGAAAATAGTAAAGTCAAGACTATTTAAGGGTATACTAGTATTTTCCCATAAGTTAATTAAAGTACTGATTGAATTAGCTCTTTGAACTTAGCATATACAAACTACTATATTTAAAATAGGGGCGGTCCTAAGATGGTGGAGGAATAGGATGGGGAGACCACTTTCTTCCCCACAAATTCATCAAAAGAACACTTGAACGCTGAGGAAATTCCACAAAACAATTTCTGATTGCTGGCAGAGGACATCAGCACCCAGAAAAGCAGCCCATTGTCTTCGAAAGGAGGTAGGAAAAAATATAAAAGATAAAAAGAGAGACAAAAGAGGTAGGGATGGAGATCTGTCCTGGGAAGGGAGTCTTAAAAAAGAGAAGTTTCCAAACACCAGGAAACACTCTCACTGGCGAGTCTGTGGCGAGCCTTGGAACCTCAGAGAGCAACACAACTGGGAGGAAAAATAAATAAATAATTAAAACCCACAGATAAGTGCCCAACAGTAACTCCCAGCAGAGAAGCAGCAAAGACACCTGCATCCGCCACTAGCAAGTGGGGGCTGGGCAGGGTGACGTGGGCTGCATTGCTTAGAGTAAGGTCCAGGCCTGAATGCCCCAAGGGCAGTCTGAGGGAACTAACTTGGGATAGCAAACATGGGATAGCTACCCCATGAAAAGCCCTAAACTAAAATAGCACCAGCCCCGCTCACAGAACAAAGGACTGACCAGAGCTAGCCAGCTGCGGACTGGCCCATCGCATCCTGGAGACAGGCAGGTGAGGGCAGCCAGAGATGGAAGGGAGCAATCACGGCCCGGGAGAGGCATCATCTACCAAACTGCAAGCAGGCTTCGTTGCTAACCAAGACTTCTTGGGGTTCTGGACAGTCAACATCCGCCTGAGAGGTGCACAGGTTGTACAACCAGAAAACTGAGCGGCAGGGACGGGGGAGGCAATAAGTCACAGCTGCCGCACTCATCAAACACCTGGTCACCTGGGTGGCTCAGACATGGTAAGGGCAAAAAACGCAGGCCCATCCGAGTCTGTGCCTTTGAGGACTACTCGAATACCTGAACCTGAGCGGCTTAGACCTGGGAAGTGCATACAACCCAGGGCCCACCTGAGACAGTTCCCGGCAAAGCAACCTAGAGCCTGAGCAGTGTAGACTGGGAAAGCACACACGTTGTGAGTGGGAGCAAACCCAGTGTGGCTGAGACACTCGGAGCACTCCCCACAGACACCAATGATATTTGTTTGCAGTGTTCCTCCCTCCCCACAACATGACTGAACAAGTGAGCCTAAAAAAGTGTCCACCACCACCCCCTTGGGTCAGGGTGGAAATTAGACACTGAAGAGAGCAGCAAATAGAAGAAGCTAAAACAGAGGGAAATGCCCTGGACATGACAGGTGCAATAGATTAAAACCCTGTAGTTAGCACCAACTACATAGGAAGGGACCTATAGATCTTGAGATAGATCAAGGAACTATCTGAAAATAAACTGACCCCACACTGTCCACAACAACACAAGAGAAAGTCCTAGATATATTTTTACTACTATCATTCTTTAAATTTGTTTTTTTTATTTTTAAGTCCTCTATTACTCCTTTAATTTTCATTTTTATAACCTACTATTACTTTGTAAAAAAAAAGACCCTATTTTTTAAAGCAAATGTCATATATATATATATATATGTGTGTGACTTTTTTCCCCTTTAATATCATATTTGAGAATCCAACCTCTACTCTAGATTTTTAATCTTTGCATTTTGGTATTTATCAATTTTGAACCTTTAAGAACACAATCTTCAGTACCCATTTTTACTTGGGAGCGAGATTACTGGCTTGACTGCTCTCTCTGCCTTTGGACTCTCTTTTTTTCTCCACCAGGTCACCTCTATCTCTTCCCTCCCCCTTCTCTTCTCTACCAACTCTGTGAATCTCTTTGTGTGTTCTGGACTGTGGAGAACACTTAGGGAACTGATTACTGGTTTCTGTCTCTCTCCTTTTGATTCCCACTTTTATCCTTCTGGTCACCTCTGTCTCCTTCCTCCCTCTTCTCTTCTCTGCAAGTGATTACTTGCTAGCTTGCTCTCTCCCCTTTTGATTCCCCGTCTTCTCCTCCTGGTCACCTCTATCTCTCTCCTCCCTCTTCTCTTCTCCATGTAACTCTGTGTACCTCTCCAAGTGTCCCTCACTGTGGATAAACTTTTCATCATTAACCTAGATGATTTATCATCAGTGCTGTATAGATGGAGAAGTCCTGAGGCTACTGTAAGAATAAGATGGAAAACCAGAGGCAGGAAGCTTAAGTCCACATCCTGAGAACACCAGAGAACTCCTGACTCCAGGAAACATTAATCAATAGGAGCTCATCAAATGCCTCCATACCTACACTGAAACCAAGCACCAGCCAAGGGCCAACAAAGTCCAGAGCAAGACATACCATGCAAATTCTCCAGCAACACCGGAACATGGCCCTGAGATTCAATATACAGGCTGCCCAAAGTCACTCCAAACCTATTTACATCTTATAACTCATTACTGGACACTTCATTGCACTCCAGAGAGAAGAAATCCAGATCCACCCACCAGAACACTGACACAACCTTCCTTAACCAGGAAACCTTGACAAGCCACCAGTCCAACCCCATCCACAGTGAGGAAATTCCACAATAAAGAGAACTCCACGCATTGCCAGAATACAGCAATATAAATAAGATGAAGAGGCAGAGAAATACCCAGCAGATAAATGCCCACCAAACCAAAGCAAAGAGGAAGAGATAGGAAATCTGCCTGATAAAGAATTCTGAATAATGATAGTGAAAATGATCCAACATCTTGAAAAAAAAAAATACAGATAAATAGCCTGGAGACAAGGATTGAGAAGCTGCAAGAAAGGTTTAACAAGGAACTAGAAGAAATAAAAAAGAGTCAGTATATAATGAAAATGCAATAAATGAGATTGAAAACACTCTTGAGGGAACTAATAGTAGAATAATGGAGGCAGAAGATAGGATAAGTGAGGTAGAAGGTAAAATGGTAGAAATAAATGAAACAGAGAGGAAAAAGGAAAAATGAATTAAAAGAAATGAGGACAATCTCAGAGACCTTTGGGACAATGTTAAATGCAGAATCAATATAGTGAAAATGAGTATACTACCCAAAGCAATCTATACATTCAATGCAATCCCTATCAAGTTACCAATGGTATTTTTCATGGAGCTAGAACAAATAATTTCACAATTTTTATGGAAATACAAAAAACCTCGAATAGCCAAAGCAATCTTGAGAAAGAAGAATGGAACTGGAGGAATCAACCTGCCTGACTTCAGGCTCTACTACAAAGCCACAGTCATCAAGACAGCATAGTAGTGGCACAATGACAGGAATATAAATCGGTAGAACAAAATAGAAAGCCCAGAGATAAATCCATGCACCTATGGACACCTTATCTTTGACAAAGGAGGCAAGAATATACAATGGAGAAAAGACAATCTGTTTAACAAGTGGTGCTTGGAAAAGTGGCCAGCCACTTGTAAAAGAATGGAACTAGAACACTTTCAAACAGCATACACAAAAAACGAAATCAAAATGGATTAAAGATCTAAACGTAAGACCAGAAACTATAAAACTCCTAGAGGAGAACATAGGCAAAACACTCTCTGACATAAATCACAGCAGGATCCTCTATGACCCACCTCCCAGAATACTGGAAATAAAAGCAAAAATAAACAAATGGGATCTAATTAAAATTAAAAGCTTCTGCACAACAAAGGAAACTATAAGCAAGGTGAAAAGACAGCCTTCTGAATGGGAGAAAATCATAGCAAATGAAGCAACTGACAAACAACTAATCTCAAAAATATACAAGCAGCTTATGCAACTCAATTCCAGAAACATAAATGACCCAATCAAAAAATGGACCAAAGAACTAAGCAGACATTTCTCCAAAGAAGACATACAGATGGCAACAAACACATGAAAAGATGCTCAACATCACTCATTATCAGAGAAATGCAAATCAAAACCACAATGAGGTACCATTTTATGCCAGTCAGAATGGCTGCGATCCAAAAGTCTACAAGCAATAAATGCTGGAGAGGGTGTGGAGAAAAGGGAACCCTCTTACTTACACTGTTGGTGGGAATGCAAACTAACACAGCCACTATGGAGAACAGCGTGAAGATTCCTTAAAAAACTGGAAATAGAGCTGCTTATGACCCAGCAATCCCACTGCTGGGCATACACACCGAGGAAACCAGAAGTGAAAGAGATATGTGTACCCCAATGTTCATCATAGCACTGTTTATAATAACCAGGACATGGAAGCAACCTAGATGTCCATCAGCTGATGAATGGATAAGAAAGCCTTGGTACATATACACAATGGAGTATTACTTGGTCATTAAAAAGAATACATTTGAATCAGTTCTAATGAGATGGATGAAACTGGAGCCGATTATACAAAGTGAAGTAAGCCAGAAAGAAAAACACCAATACAGTGTCAGTTCAGTTCAGTTAAGTCGCTCAATCATGTCCAACTCTTTGCTATCCCATGAACTGCATCACGCCAGGCCTCCGTGTCTATCACCAACTCCCGGAGTTCACTCAGACTCTTTAATACTAAAACATATATATGGACTTTAGAAAGATGGTAACGATAACCCTGTATACAAGACAGCAAAAGGGACACAGATGTATAGAACAGTCTTTTGGACTCTGTGGAAGAGTGAGAGGGTGGGATGATTTGGGAGAATGGCATTGAAACATGCACATTATCATATGTAAAATGAATCACCAGTCCAGGTTCATTGCATGATATGGGCTGCTCAGGGCTGGTACACTGGGATGACCCAGAGAGATGGTATGGGGAGGGAGATGGGAGAGGGGTTCAGGATGGGGAACACATGTACACCTGTGACAGATTCAGGTCAATGTATGGCAAAACCAATACAGTATTGTAACATAATTAGCCTCCAATTAAAATAAATATATATATATATATATATATATATATATATATAATAAGTAAGTAAAATTAGACCATGGGCATGAAACATTGCTTCAGTAAAGTGATAAATGAGAATAAAAATTTTTTTAATTCTTGACTTTGAGTTTGGAAATAAGTACTTGTTATCTACAGTACAGGTCAAAACCTTTGACTGCAAAAAATAAGAATAAAGCTTATTTTCTGATCTATATCTGTTAAAAAAATTTTAATAAAATAGATAAACAGGAAGACCTACTTTATAGCACAGGAAACTCTATTCAATATTCTATAGCAATCTAAAAGGGAAAGGTATTTGAAAAAGAATAAATATATGTATATATGTATAACTGAATCACTTTGCTGAAACTAACATAACATTGTCAATCAACTATATTCCAATATAAAGTAAAAAAAAAAAACTACTTAGGAATACAGTAATATTTTGCCTTAAGTTAATTAAAGTACTGATGGAATCATGTCTTCTTAGAGATGGGGCAAAGGTCTCCTTATGATATTTTCCCAGAGTAGTTCTGCTAAACCAAGGAGTTTATTTATACTAGTAGACTCTATGTTCTGCATTCCTTTTTCTCTCTCTTTAGAAGTTACAAAAACAGATACTGGGTTGTACATGCAGGGACAAAAGAAATGTAATAATCTGACAATTTTGAAGGACATTAAATGAAAACCAGGAAACAAATTTTAGTTTTGCTTCCAATTGTTATTCATCTTGTTACATACTGTTGGCTTAATGCAATTCAGTTCAGTTCAGTTCAGTCACTCAGTCTTGTGTGACTCTTTGAAATCCCATGAATTGCAGCACGCCAGGCCTCCCTGTCCATCACCAACTCCCGGAGTTCACTCAGACTCACGCCCATCGAGTCGGTGATGCCATCCAGCCATCTCATCCTCTGTTGCCCCCTTTTCCTCCTGCCCTCAATCCCTCCCAGCATCAGAGTCTTTTCCAGTGAGTCAACTCTTCATATGAGGTGACCAAAGTACTGGAGTTTCAGCTTTAGCATCATTCCTTCCAAAGAACACCCCGGACTGGTCTCCTTTAGAGTGAACTGGTTGGATCTCCTTTGCTGTCCAAGGGACTCTCAAGAGTCTCCCCCAATACCACAGTTCAAAAGCATCAATTCTTTGGCACTCAGCCTTTTTCACAGGCCAACTCTCACATCCATACATGACCACTGGAAAAACCATAGCCTTGACTAGACGGACCTTAGTCGGCAAAGTAATGTCTCTGCTTTTGAATATACTATCTAGGTTGGTCATAACTTTTCTTCCCAGGAGTAAGCGTCTTTTAATTTCATGGCTGCAGTCACCATCTGCAGTGATTTTGGAGGCCCCCAAAATAAAGTCTGACATGATTTCCACTGTTTCCCCATCTATTTCCCATGAAGTGATGGGACCAGATGCCATGATCTTCATTTTTCTGAATGTTGAGCTTTAAGCCAACTTTTCCACTCTCCTCTTTCACTTTCATCAAGAGGCTTTTTAGTTCCTCTTACTTTCTGCCATAAGGGTGGTGTCATCTGCATATCTGAGGTTATTGATATTTCTCATGGCAATCTTGATTCCAGCTTGTGCTTCTTCCAGCCCAGTGTTTCTCATGATGTACTCTGCATAGAAGTTAATGCGATTAGTTAGCCCTAAACTTCTCATCCCTCTTCACACCCTATTATGGAGCTTCTGAAAGTATGATAATCTTTTCCTAACAATCCCTTATAGTTGGGCTTGTCCATGGGGTCCAGATCTGGCCAGTGAACAAAAATGGTAAGCCATCTGGAGGCCTCAAGGAAAACATTTTCTTGTCAGGGGAAGGAACAGAATTTTGTCCCTTTTACTTATGTGAATGTAAACATGTTTGCTGAGGCTGTGGCAGTCATTCTGTCACCATGAGGGGACCAGCATGGGAAAAGAGTAGAACCTTAGGACAGTGAGCAGCTTTGGTATGACTGAGCTTGTGATAGCTTCTCAGGGACCTGAGTCAATGCCAGTGACCACAGAACTCTAGCTTTCCTTGTATCTGAGGCAAGTAAGCTATTTTGAGACCCAGACTACATGCAGTCTCATACATTTGTAAAATATACACTATCAGGTTAGTACTGTGCTGTGCTTAGTCGCTCAGTCATGTCCGCCTTTTTGCCACCCGATGGACTTCTGCCACCAGCCTCCTCTGTCCACGGGATTCTTCAGGCAAGAATACTGGAGTGTGTTGCCATGCCCTCCTCCAGGGGATCTTCCTGACCGAGAGGTCAAACCAGGGTCTCCTGTATTGCAGGTGGATTCTTTACCAGCTGAGTGACCAAGGAAGCCCATATCAGGTTACTAACCCCTGAAGTACAGGAACTTCACTTTTGTTTTGTTATTTTTTTTTTTTTGGTGGGGGAGGGTTGTTTGTTTTTTAAAGGTTTGTTATTGTGGTAAAAGTCACATAATATAAACCATATTCTTTTAACTGTACATAACTGTACAGTTCAGTTGTGCTAAGTACATTCATATTGTTGTGCAACGCTCACCATCACCCAACCACGATGAATCTCACTAAGGGTTTGACAATTTTGTTTATC
Source organism: Aepyceros melampus (assembly GCA_006408695.1). Taxonomy (NCBI): domain Eukaryota; kingdom Metazoa; phylum Chordata; class Mammalia; order Artiodactyla; family Bovidae; genus Aepyceros; species Aepyceros melampus. Next base: position 103,029 of record SJXQ01003016.1, on the reverse strand, counting down.
TTCACAAACAACCAGCTTTTCATTTTATTAATCTTTACTATTGTTTCTTACATTTTTTTCCCATTTATTTCTGCTCAGATCTTTATGTCTTCTTTGAACTAATTTTTTTTTTCCTTCTTCTTCTTTTCCCAGTTGCTTTAGGTGTAAAGTTCAGTTGTCTATTTCATGTTCTTGTTTCTTGAGATAGGACTGTATTGCTGTAAACTTCCTTCTTAGAACTACTTTTGCTGCATCCTACTGGTTTTCAGTTGTCGTGTTCTCGTTTGTTGAGGTCCTTTAATGGACCGGAACCTGGTGGTCTGGAGTCGATCGATGAGAAAGTAAAGGAGAGAGAAAGAAGCTGATATCCTTGGTTCATGCAGAAAGCCAATAAATCCCTGACATCGTGCTTTCTCTGTTCACAGGAGGCCTCAGGCTCCCTCTCGATGGGATGAAGGTGCAGAGTACCTTCTCGAGAGGGTCTTAGAAGCCCAGGCAGGAAAGTGAACTCAGAGAGCCTCTGTCCTTCAGGGGATCAGCCTGAAAAAGAGAGAGGGAGAGACAGAGAGAGAGAGAAACCAAGGCATGGGGACCAAAGCTCTGATGGAGCAAAGGTGTTTTAATCAACATGGTGTTGGCCTATATAATGTAGTTATTGTTAGCAAAGATAAAGATTAAAATTCTAGACTTAAAAGTCATAGGTGATCAATATTAAAGAGAGAGACAGTTGTAAATAATCACTTTTACAATATGGTTCACAAGAAGGTGTTCAGTTCAGTTCAGTCGCGCAGTCGTGTCCGACTCTTTGCGACCCCATGAATCGCAATACGCCAGGCCTCCCTGTCCATCACCAACTCCCGGAGTTCACTCAGACTCACGTCCATTGAGTCTGTGATGCCATCCAGCCATCTCATCCTCGGTCGTCCCCTTCTCCTCCTGCCCCCAATCCCTCCCAGCATCAGGGTCTTTTCCAATGAGTCAACTCTTCGCATAAGGTGCCCAAGTACTGGAGCTTCAGTTTTAGCATCATTCCTTCCAAAGAAATCCCAGGGTTGATCTCCTTCAGAATGGACTGGTTGGATCTCCTTGCAGTCCAAGGGACTCTCAAGAGTCTTCTCCAACACCACAGTTCAAAAGCATCAATTCTTCTGCGCTCAGCCTTCTTCACAGTCCAACTCTCACATCCATACATGACCACAGGAAAAACCATAGCCTTGACTAGACGGACCTTAGTCGGCAAAGTAATGTCTCTGCTTTTGAATATACTATCTAGGTTGGTCATAACTTTTCTTCCAAGGAGTAAGCGCCTTTTAATTTCATGGCTGCAGTCACCATCTGCAGTGATTTTGGAGCCCAAAAAAACAAAGTCTGACACTGTTTCTACTGTTTCCCCATCTATTTCCCATGAAGTGATGGGGCCAGATGCCATGATCTTCGTTTTCTGAATGTTGAGCTTACATATAGAATAAGACTTATCACCATATAGAAAAACTAAAGAAGGAAATGCCTGGATTCCTCAGCCCCAGGAGAGGCTTGCCTCTCCTCTTAATTCCTGAATATTCAGGAATTAATAAGGAAAAGAGTACTCCTGCCAGATCCAAACAACACACAGGAAGCCTCCTGTTAAATGTGTCCTGAAACTCATTGTCTCTTTCTAGAAATTTTTTGATTTCCCTTTTTATTTCTTCAGTAATGTTTGTTATTTAGAAATGTGTTTTTTATTCTCCACGTGTTTGTATTTCTTACAGTTTTTTTTCCTTGTAATTGATATCTATTCTCATAGCATTGTAGTTGAGGAAGATGCTTATGTGATTACAATTTTATTAAATTTACTGGTGTTTTATTTGTGACCCAAGATGTGGTCTATCATGGAGAATCTTCCATGTGCACTTGAGAAGGTGTATTCTTCTGCATTTGGATGGAATGTCTTGAAGATATCAACGAGATCCATCTCATCTAATATATCATTTAAGACTTGTGTTTCTATCTTAATTTTCTGTTTTGATGATTCGTCCATTGGTATGAGTGAGGTGTTAAAGTCTCCTACTATTCTTGTGTTACTGTCGGTTTCTCCTTTCATGTCTGTTAGTGTTTGTCTTGTGTATGGAGGTGCTCCTATGTTGGGTGCATAGATATTTACAATTGTTATGTCTTCCTCTTGGATTGATCCCTTGGTCATTATGTAGTGTCCTTCCTCATTTCTTGTAATCTTTAAGGTATATTTTGTCTGATATGAGGAATGCTACTCTAGATTTCTTTTGCTTTCTATTTGCATGGAATATATTTTTCCATACTCTTACTTTCAGTCTATATGTGTCTTGAGGTCTGAAGTCAGTTTCTTACAGACAGCATATATATCATTCTTGTTTTTATATCCATTCAGCCAGTCTGTGTCTTTTGGTTGGTTGTAAATTTAATCCATTTGCATTTAAAGTTATTATTGACATATTGGCTCTTATTGCCACCTTCTAATTTTGGGGGGTTATTTTATAGATCTTTTTTTCTTCTGTTGTATTTATTGACTATATAAGTCTATTTAACATTTGTTGTAAAGCTGGTTTGGTGGTACTGAATTCTCTTAACTTTTGTTTGTATGAAAAGCTTTTTGTTTTTCTATCAATTTTGAATGAGATCCTTGCTGGGTACAGTAATCTTGGTTGCATATTTTCCCCTTTCAGTACTTTAAATATATTCTGCCATTTCTTTCTGGCCTGCAGAGTTTCTGCTGAAAGATCACCTGTTAAGTGTATGGGGTTTTCTTGGTATATTACTTGTTGCTTCGTCCTTGCTGCTTTTAATATTCTTTCTTTGTGTTCAGTCTTTGCTAGTTTGATTAGTATGTGCCTTGGCATGTGTTAGACCTCCCGGTCTTTGCCCAGGACCTGTCGTCGCCAAGATCACCGAGACTCAGACTCGATGCAATTAGCAAGAGGATTTATTAAGCCGACGCGCTGGGGTTCAATCTCCACCCGAGGAGATGAACCCCGAACAATTGTTACAGAGCGGTTTATAAGCAAAAAATCATAAATAGATGCAGTTGAGATGGAGTGTTTTGATTGGTTTACAAACTTTGGCCTTATCGGGGATAGGTTCATTCGTTATTAGGCCTAAATAGCTAACTAACCTACAATTATGCTGCTTTAGTTGAATGGCCCGAGGCAATCAACTTTTAGCTTGACTCCTGGGGGCTGTATTCTTAAGATGCCAGTATGATCCCCCTCTGTGTTTTTCTTTCCTCTTAAGACAATAGCCCTGATTTAAGATTAACAAAGAGCCCGTGGGTGCAGGTCTGTTTCTTTAGAGCCCCTAATAAATTTTTAACCTTTCTCCTTGTTCCCTGGAATGCTCCCGAAGAAGTCAGAAGACACTGTTCTCATACCTATGTCCCTAGTGGCGCCTCTCATGGTAGACTGATTACAGGCTAGGGAACAAATCAGGGCTAGAAACAATTTTTACAACCTCAGGCTGCTCAGGCTGGTCTCCACACATGTTTCTTCTTAGTTGATCCTGTATGGGACTCTTTGTGCCTCTTGGACTTGTTTGACTATTTCCTTTTCCATGTTGGGGCAATTTTCTACTATAATCTCTTCAATAATTTTTTCATAACCTTTTTTTTTTCCTCTTTTTCTTCTGGGACCCCTATATTTTTAATGTTGGTGTGTTTAATATAGTCCCAGAGGCCTCTGAGACTGTTCTCAGCTTTTTTCATTCTTTTTACTTTATTCTACTCTTCAGAAATTATTCCCATCATTTTACCTTTCAATTCACTGATTCGTTCTTCTCCTTCAGATATTCTGCTACTGATTCCTTCTAGAGTATTTTTAATTTCAGTAATTGTGTTGTTTGTCTCTGTATGTTTATATTTTAATTCTTCTGGGTCTTTGTTAATTGCATTTTCTCCATTTTGCTTTCAAGGTTTGATCATCTTTACTATCATTATTCTGAATTTTATTTTTTTCAGGAAATTTTCCTATTTCCTCTTCATTTATTTGGACTTCCATGTTTCTAATTTGTTCCTTCATTTGTGCAGTATTTCTCCATTTTTTCTTTTTAATTAATTTTTATTTTTTAGTTTGTTTTGCTTTACAAACTGTATTCATTTTGCTATACATTGACATCTTTGCAGTCTCCTTTTCCAAGGCTTCAAGGAAAGATGAATCCTCTCCTTGAAGAAGGTTGAATTCTTTCTTCCTTTTGGTTTCTGCCCTTCTAAGGTTGGTCCTGTGGTTTGTGTGAGCTTATATAGGATAAGATTTGTGCTGAGCTTTGTCTGTTTGTTTTTCTTCTGATGAGCAAGGCTGAGGGAGGTGCTACTCCTGTCTGCTGATGACTGGGTTTGTATTTTTGTTTTGTTTGTTGTTTAGATGAGGTTTCCTGCACGAGGTGCTACTGGTGGTTGGGTGATACTGAGTCTTATATTCAAGTCTTTCCTTTGTGTGAGTTCTCACTATTTGATATTCCCTAGGCTTAGTTCTCTGGTAGTCTAGGGTCTTGGAGTCATTGCTCCTACTACAAAGGGTCAGGGTTTGATCTCTGATCAGGAACAAAGATTTTACAAATGGTTGGTTGTGACATTAAGGGAGAGTAAAATAAATATCCAAAAATGAGAAACCAAAGATGAATCCCAGACCAATAGCAGTTATCAGTTCAGTTCAGTCGCTCAGTCGTGTCTGACTCTTTGTGACCCCATGAAGTGCAGCACACCAGGCCTCCCTGTCCATTACCAACTTCCAGAGTTCATTCAGACTCACGTCCATTGAGTCAATGATGCCATCCAGCCATCTCATCCTCTGTCATCCCTTTCTCCTCCTGTCCCCAATGCCTCCCAGCATCAGAGTCATTTCCAATGAGTCAACTCTTTGCATGAGGTGGCCAAAGTACTGGAGTTTCTGCTTTAGCATACAAATGGTTGGTTGTGACATTAAGGGAGAGTAAAATAAATATCCAAAAATGAGAAACCAAAGATGAATCCCAGACCAATAGCAGTTATCAGTTCAGTTCAGTCGCTCAGTCATGTCTGACTCTTTGTGACCCCATGAAGTGCAGCACACCAGGCCTCCCTGTCCATTACCAACTTCCAGAGTTCATTCAGACTCACGTCCATTGAGTCAATGATGCCATCCAGCCATCTCATCTTCTGTCATCCCTTTCTCCTCCTGTCCCCAATGCCTCCCAGCATCAGAGTCATTTCCAATGAGTCAACTCTTTGCATGAGGTGGCCAAAGTACTGGAGTTTCTGCTTTAGCATCATTCGTTCCAAAGAAATCCCAGGGTTGATCTCCCTCAGAATGGAGTGGTTGGATCTCCTTGCAGTCCAAGGGACTCTCAAGAGTAGAACTTTAAAAATTAAAAAAAAGAAGAAAGAATAGGAAGAAAAACCAATCAAAAACATCTACCAGAAAAAATATTAATATTAAAAATAAAATAATAATAAAAACAAAAGAGAATGGTCGAAAAAATAGTAATGATATTTCTGGGACTTTTTCTGGTGTTGTAGGCCATGTGGGGTCACTTCCAAGGCAGTTCCCACTGTTCAGCTCCCTCTGTTTGCTGGTCTCTTCAGTGTCCTATTTCTGCCCTGACACAGAGGGGCGGTGGCAGTCACTCTTTTTTTTTTTCTTTTTTAGGCTCACTTGGTCAGTCGCGCTGTGGGGAGGGAGGGATGCTGCTACCAAATAGCTCTGGCGTATATTCGCAGTGTCTCAGCCCCGCTGGGCCTGCCCCTACACCCGGTGCACAATGCTCAGGCTCTACGTTTCTCTGCCTGGGACCGTCTGAGGCCGGCCCTAGGCTGCACGCACCTCCCTGGTCTAAGCCTCTCAGGCTTGGTACCCAGGTAGTCGCAGACTCGATTGGGCCCGCGCTTTGTGCCCTTTCCAGTACTGAGCAGCTCAGGTGTTTGGCAAGCTCAGTCGCACTGCTTATCGCCCTCTTCTGCTGCTCAGTTTTCTGGGTGTAACCCGGGACTCTTTGTCAGGTAAATTGTTATCTGTCCAGCACCCCGGGAAGTCTCAGTTAGCAAAGAAGCCTGCTTGCAGTTTGATCAGCAAAGTCCCTCCGGGGCTGCGATTGCCACGTTCCCGCCCTTACGACTCTGGCTGCCTGTTGCTGGCAGGGGGTGGTGGGCAGCTGGCTATTTTTGTTCCATCCTTTGTTCTGTGTGCGGTCCTGGAGGTGTCTTATGTTCGAGCTTTTCACGTGGTAACCATCCCACAGTCTGGTGTGCTAGCCTGAGTTAGTTCGCTCAGGTTACGCGCGGGCATTCCAGACCAATTCTTAAGAAGCACTGCAGCCCACATCTCGCCTGCCTCCTTGCCCAGCCCCCACTTGCTAGTGGCGGATGCAGGCGTTTGCTCGCCTCTCCGCCAGGGGAATCACCGCCGGGCTCACAACTTGCTGATCTCAATCACCATTCATTTTTCCTCCGTGCCATGTGCCTCCAAGACTCACCACAGATTCGGCAGTGAGAGTGCTTCTCGGCATTTGGAAACTTCTCTCCCTTTAAAACTCTTTTTTCCCAGGACAGGACTCCCTCCCGGGATGGAGCTCCCTCCCCACCTCCTTTGTTTCTCTTTTTGTCTTCTGTGTTTTTCCTATCTGTTTTTGAAGACAATGTTCTACTTTTCTGGATGCCTTATGTCCTCTGCTTGCATTCAGAAGCAGCCCTGTAGAATTTACCCAGTGTTGAGATGTTCTTTTGATGAATTTGTGCGGGAGAAAGTGGTCTCTCCGTCCTATTCCTCCGCCATCTTCCAACACCATCCTTTTTTCTTTTTTCTTATTTTTTTCTTTCTTTTTTTTTGACTAAATATGCCTTGTATGAAGATATTAAACATGCATTTCTGCAAATAAAGCACCCTTTCAATTGAGACTTGGGTCCCCTGAGTCCCTCTTCTCATCGAGTCCAGTCCCTAGATCCCAGTCTACAAAGACCATGACAGAAACACATGTCTTAAACGATATGTTAGATATGATGTATCTCACTGATATCTTCAGGACATTCCATCCAAATTCAGAAGAATACATCTTCTTCTCAAGTGCACATGGAACATTCTCCAGGATAGACCACACCTTGGCCACAAATCAAATCTCAGTAAATTTAAGAAAATTGAAACTATATCAAGCATCCTCTCAGACCACAATACTATGAAACTAGATATCAATTATAAAAAAAAAACATTGTAAGGAACACAAACATATGGAGATAAAAAACATGTTTCTGAATAACCAACAGATTACTGAAGATATCAAAAGGGAAAATTTAAAATTCCTTGAAACAAAATACAATGAAATCATAATTCAAAACATATGGAATCCATCAAAAGCAGTTTTAAGAGGGAGGTTTATAGCAATATAAACCTACTTCTAGAAAGAAGAAAACATCAAATAGACAAGCTAACATGACACCTAAAACAACTGGAAAAAAAGAACAACAACAAAAATGGAAAACCTAAATTAGTAGAAGGAAAGAAATCATAAAGATTTGGGCAGAAATAAAAGAAAAATATATAAAAGAAACAATTGTAAAGATTAATAAAACCAAAAGCTGTTTGTTTCTTTATTTGGTTTTTGAGAAGATAAACAACCTTGACAAATCTTTAACTAGAGTCACCGAGATCAAAAGAGAGAACAATAAAATTAGCAAAATTAGAAATGAAAAAGGAGAAGTTACAACTGACAATGCAGAAATACAAAGGAATATAAGAGATTATTATGAACAACTCTACAGCAATAAAATGGATAACCTGGGAAAAAAATTGAGATATTGTTAGAAAAGCTCAATCTTCCAACTGAACCAGAAAGAAATAGAAATTAGGAAGATCCAATTAGAAGCTCTAAATCACAGCTGTGATGAAAAATCTCCCAAAAGTCAAAAGCCCAGGAGCAGACGACTTCACAGATGAATTCGAACAAACATTTACAGATGCTATAATACTAATCCGTCTGAAACAGTCCAGGTCAATAGAGTTTGTTGAGTAGCTAGTATGGGATTTGGAGTGGGAGAAGATGACAAATATGTTCTTGACTCTACAGCTGAGTCTTTCCTCAATAATGATGGGACCATGTCTGTTCGTGTCATTTTCAGGTGTCTGTGGGATCATGGAAAAAGCAAGAGAGTTCCAGAATAACATATATTTCTGCTTTATTCACTATGCCAAAGCCTTTGACTGTGTGGATCACAATAAACTGTGAAAAATTGTGAAAAAGATGGAAATACCAGACCACCTGACCTGCCTTTTAAGGAACCTATATGTAGGTCAGGAAACAACAGTTAGAACTGGATATGGAACAGACTGGTTCCAAATGTGAAAAGGAGTTCGTCAAGGCTGTATATTGTCACCCTGCCTATTTAACTTGTATGCAGAGTACAACAGGAGAAACGTTGGACTGGGAGAAGCAAAGCTGGAATCAAGATTGCTGGGAGAAATATCAATCACCTCAAATATACAGATGACGCCACCCTTATGGCAGAAAGTGAAGAGGAACTAAAAAGCCTCTTGATGAAAGTGAAAGTGAAAAGTGAAAATGTTGGCTTAAAGCTCAACATTCAGAAAACGAAGGATCATGACATCCAATCCCATCACTTCATAGGAAATAGATAGGGAAACAGTGGAAATAGTGTCAGACTTTATTTTTGAGGGGCTCCAAAATCACTGCTTATGGTGATTGCAGCCATGAAATTAAAAGACACCTCCTCCTTGGAAGAAAAGTTATGACCAAGCTAGATAGTATTGAGACATTACTTTGCCAACAAAGATCTGTCTAGTGAAGGCTATGGTTTTTCCAGTGGTCATGTATTGATGTGAGAGTTGGACTGTGAAGAAAGCTGAGCACGAAAGAATTGATGCTTTTGAACTGTGGTGTTGGAGAAGACTCTTGAGAGTCCCTTGGAATGCAAGGAGATCCAGCCAGTCCATTCTGAAGATCAGCCCTGGGATTTCTTTAGAGGGAATGATGCTGAAGCTGAAACTGCAGTACTTTGGCTACCTCATGCAAAGAGTTGACTCATTGGAAAAGTCTCTGATGCTGGGAGGAATCAAGGGCAGGAGGAGAAGGGGACGACCGAGGATGAGATGGCCGACCGAGGATGAGATGGCTGGATGGCATCACTGACTTGATGGACGTGAGAGAGATGTTCTTTTGATGAATTTGTGCGGGAGAAAGTGGTCTCTCCGTCCTATTCCTCCGCCATCTTAGGCGCCCCCCTAGGGGAAGGGTTTTTATACACACTATCCACTACTGTCTTCCCAGGATCCAGAATACTGCCTGGCACAAGCAGTCATCTGACAAATATTTTTGATAAACACACACACATTATCCAACTGCTTCTTATGTACTGAAGGATAACTGATTAATTTTCAGTATTCTGCCCCAGGGAACATCTGTTTACTCCTATTGACATTCCAGGTCCTGCAATGAGGAAACCAATGAATACAACACAGACACTGGCCTGAAAAAGCTCATTATCTAGTGAGATGAAAATAGGTAAATTCAAAGTAACAGTATAAAAGTCACGAGGTAAGGAAAGGGCAGTAGAGACACACAGAGGAGCTTCCAGCACAGCTTGGGAGCACGACAGGATAGTGGCAGGTGGCAGGACCCGAGTACTAAGCAAAGGCATGCTGGCGAAACATTACAGGCAAAAGATTACAACGTGTTGAAGACAAGGAACAGCGAACACATGGGCTGTGTGAGAAATTTAAGCAGCTTGGTATGGCTGCAACAAAAGGAAAATGAAGGTGAGGAAACAGACAAAGGCCAGACGACCTCGCTAGGGCCATGGGAAACCACTGAAGCACTGGAAGTGGAGGAGAGGAAGCCCAGACCTCTATTCTGGAAAGGCTGCTCTGCCAGATGCCTGGAAAAAGATGCAGAAGCAACAGAAAGGAAAAGACGATGCTTGTTCCATTAAGTACACTGTTCCAGAAATTAACCTGCCATACTTCCATCTATATATAATCACTTCTATCCCTCAATTTATAACATAGTAGGTCAACTCCTTATTTCAAACAAAAACATACCTGTGATATAAAAGCAAAACAAAGGAAAATTACTAGAGTATAGGATAAAAAAAGCAGCAGTAGCTATCAAAAAAAAAAATTCAAAATTTCCCAAATAAAGTAATATATGAACTAGCCTAAAAAAGACAGTCTTTTCTTGGCCCAAATTTCATCCTAATTTCTGAACACAATACCCACTCATAATGATGATGCCCTTGGGAGAGTAACCTGTGTGGCAGAGGGTTCCCTCATTCCCCTTTCTCTTTTTAAATAAAAACTGATGAATGAAAGCCATAGATTTTGCCATGAATCGAATGTTTTCATATACTTACAGGCTCTTAGATATGTTTTGGATAGCCAAGGCATCCAAATTCTTTCTCTGCAGCCTGCTCTGGGTCAAGGGAGGAAGAATCCTGCCTCAATAGACACTGAACCTTGAATTTGTACACAGAGTAGATTTGAAAGTCTAAGCTATTTGCTTATCTATTCTTAAAGTGGTAATTCTCTTAAAATTTTCAGTATAAAAAGGAGATCATTTCTGAATGCTGATGCTTAAAGCTGGTACATCCAAGTAAACCTAGAGGCCTCCCATCTCCTAGCAGCACCTGAAACACTTTCAGGTTCAAAAAAGAAGGCAATGTAACTTAAGGCCAAGCTTAGGTGCACTCACTCAGAAATTAACAATAAAGTTAAACAAAAGGTGTCAGAAGCACGGGAGTAAGTAGGCATAGTGTGTCTCAACATTTCATCTGCATAATTTCTACTCTCATACCTCTCTGGCTTAAACATAAATAAAAGTGCAGAAAGAACGACATTGCATACTGTCCTAAATTAGAGCCACCTTTCTCTTGAGAAGGTAGTTACAAAGGCAATTCTCCATTTTTCCTCTACTACTTCAGCCTTTCCTAAGAATGCTGTAAAATAAAATAAATGACAGAGAAGTTAGGAGTGAATCAACATTCACCTTCAGAGAAGGTGATGGCACCCCACTCCAGTACTCTTGCCTGGAAAATCCCATGGATGGAGGAGCCTGGCAGGCTGCAGTCCATGGGGTCACTAAGAGTCAAACACGACTGAACGACTTCACTTTCACATTTCACTTTCATGCATTGGAAAAGGAAATGGCAACCCACTCCAGTGTTCTTGCCTGGAGAATCCCAGGGACAAGGGAGCTGGTGGGCTGCCGTCTATGGGGTTGCACAGAGTCGGACACAACTGAAGCGACTTAGCAGCAGCAGCAGCAACATTCACCTTACATACTAGAACTTCTGCCTCTTATTAATGCCTGGAAAAGCAACTCCATCTAACATAGCCACTGTGAATGCATTCTGAATGCAAGGCGCTAGTCCCTCCAAAGAGGTAAATACGTGTTTTAGCTACTTTAGAAAAGCTTAACCATTAATAAAGTGGAAACTGTGAGGACTCACCCTGTAAAGAGGATGGCATTTGTCCCTGAAACATGGAGCCAACTGGGCGTAGATCTGGAGGCTATAGTAATAGGCTGCCAACTGGAGAGAGAGAGCAGAGTGCGACTGCTTTTCAAAGCACTTGTTAGCATCTAACACCTACAAGGGAGCACAAGAGAAAGAGCTCAGCTGAAAGGAAATTAGCACAACCATCATAGACCATTACATTTCTAGTCTTTACTGTAGAATTTTGGTTCAAAGTTTCTATCAAATCGACTCAAGCTCATCTTAACACGACTACATTAAAATTCAGACAGGTTATAAAGGCAGATCCTATGCATGTGAAAGAAGATTTTAAAATCAAGATTTCAGCTAACATTGTAGACTTTACTCTTCAGATACTGACCACAGCCCTTCCACTATGCAGAGGAACAACCAGAAGGAAATGAAACATGCAATAAACAATCCACTGGTGAAAATCTCCAGTAGAGACTTTCAGTTTTTTCATTTTTTAAGTTGTTTTTTCTTGGTAAGGGCAAACTTACCTGTGGTAAGGCCAGGAGATAAGCAAGAGCCAAGGTCATATCATTTGGTAAAGCGTCACTTGCTAGCTGTAAGAGAACTGGATGCAGAAAAAAAAAAAAAAAAAAACATTATTTTAAGGATCCATGTGACAGTCATGGTTACCAAGTGTCACGATTTTAGTCCTTCATGATTTCAACTGTAATTATCTTCAGAGAACTTTTTAAGATGCTCTATGAGAAAGTCTATTCAGCACCGTCGAAGTGCGATTATATACATTAAATGGTAGTTTTGCCTTAACTCAGACACATTATGCCATTTGCTACTTACATATGTGAATACTGTTAGTGCAGCTACAAAGTCTAAGTGCAAACAGATCAGTGAGGATGTCTCTTCCAGCTAATCTTTTGGTTTTAGAGACCCAGGCCATGCTATACAATTCTGGATATCGATGACAGCTACTGAAGAAGATGACCATGTGAGCACTCACGGTCAGAACTACAACACAGATTTGTGAGAGCAGACTTAGGATAACTCTCTTGATTACTACAGTCATGACAATAGGCTGGATTCTTTCTCTGTACCACAGTCCACGAAAAGAAAACCAGTCTCATCCTTTGAGTATATAACATCTTAAAATATCCCAACCATCTACAACTTTTACAAAACTTCTTTATATAAGCAACAACCTATCAATGTCCTGGATTTAATAAAACAACACTGCAAATAACATCTGTGTTTATATCCATTTTGTATTAATAAGGAGGCATTCATTTAGGACCTTAAGTGACCAATACCAGATAGTTACTATAATCACAGTGTAAACTTTTTCTATAGAGAACACAGACTCTCCTGATCTTCACTAATGAAGGTAAACAGCACCTAAATAATTCAAAGTAAGTAATATTTCACTTCATAAATACACCATATAATTTTATGGTGTTTTACAGGAAACTGAAAGTCACTCAGTTGTGTCCAACTCTTTGCACCTCATGGACTATACAGTTCTCCAGGCCAGAATACTGGAGTGGGTAGCCTTTCCCTTCTCCAGGGGATCTTCCCATCTCAGGGATCGAATCCTGGTCTCCTGCACTGCAGGTGGATTCTTTACTGGCTGAGCCTAGAGGAGCCAGCTCTAAGTGGGTGGAGTGTGAGAAGTGACCTAAAGTCGACATGCCCTGTGCGTGACTCATCTAAAAGGGAACGAGGCTCCTTGCACAGCACGTCTAGTAAGAGAATCTGAGTTCTCTAAGTACTCATTTCCTCTCCAACTGCAACCTCCAACCTCACTAGCTTTTTTCCACTCCATTTTTACTTCCTTCAGATATCTCCCTTCCTTATGTACAAAAGAGGCCAGTTTTCACACCACCCCTTTTTCTGGCTTTTAGAATCTAAACCTACTCATCAAAACCAGCCCTGTCTCTTCATGGCTCAGGAGCCCTTATTCCAGTAAATGGCCGACGCCCCAGCTAATGGAGGATCGTCCCTCTCAGAGTTGTCTTTGGAGCTGGTCTGAACCCTGCCTGGGAAAATCACCCAGTCCCATTACTGACTTCCAGTCAGATCTTTTTTTTTTTCCTTTCTTTCCTTGTTTCCTTTTTGTTTTTAATCCTATCATCAACTCAATCTTACACTCCATTTAATGTGCATTTGGCGATTTCCAAAAATCAAAGCACCTTCAAGGGATGAAAAAAATATGCTACCCTTGAAGATATTCCTAAGCATATGTTCCAGATCCTGAAGGCAATTTCAAAAGGAGAACAACCCAACAAAAGACAAAAACAACAAAGAACAGTCATGACGACGTGGCTGAAATAAAGCAGAGTTCCCTTGAGAGACCTTTGTGAGGGAAAAACTAGATCTGAAAATATAAGTTCCAATAGGTTTATTTTTCAAATAGTTATATTATTTCACAGATACAACTCAAAAGATGGTGACCAGTGTTTCCTGAACATATATCGTTGAATACAAAGCTTTTAGCAGGCAAAAGAGAAAAGAAATAATTAATTTCCATGCGCCAAAAGTAATGACAAAAATCACCCAGGAGTCCAAAGAATCATTGTTATTTTTACAAATAGTGAAAATAATCACTTTAAAATACAAATATTTGCTCCAAGTGAATAATAACCACAAAGGTTTCATTTCATATATACAACTCTTGTGTCCGACTCTTGTGACCACATGGACTGTAGCCTGTCAGGCTCCTCTGTCCATGGAATTCTCCAAGAAAGAGTACTGCAGTGGGCTATTTCCTTCTCCAGGAGATCTTCCCAACCCAGGGATTGAACTCGGGTCTTGTGCATCACAGGCAATTCTTTACTGAATGAGCCACCAGAGAAGCCCCATATTCACAATAGCATTCATCAATTTTAAAACTTTTCTGCAATTCATAGTGCACTGACATTTGAGAGGGAAGAGTCTTGTCAGTCTGGGCTATTGGCAGACTAGTCAGTTGCCAAGTAAAGCAAACAGCTTCCCTGCGGGCACACCACTGATGTGCAAACCAACCAGCTCGGAGCCAATTCTCTGAACCAGCCCCTTTCTCTGGCTTCTGCACTCCAGGGGCAATAACACCTCTGCCCTGATCACCCCAGGGCCAACTGCTAGATAGCCAGAAATCACCCCATAGCCCAGAGTCCACCAAAGTTACCCAAACTCTTCATCTCAAGCCTGCTCAAGCATGCCTACCAGATCTCACCTGTTATTTCCCATGAAAACCCATACTCTGCCCCCTTCATACCTTCTGCCTCCCTCTCCCTCTCTCTCTGCCCTGCGGTAAAGACACAGTGAGAAGGCAGCTGTGTGCTAGCCAGGAAGAGAGAACTCACCAGAACCCAACCACATTGGCATCTGATTTCCAGTCTCCAAACTGTGAAACTGGGAATTTCTGCTGTTTAAGCCACCTGGTCTACAGTCTTCTGTCCTATCAGCCCAAGCTGACTAACACAGAAAATGAGACGTACAAAATTGATATCTCTCTCCGCCGGTATGTATCAGGCTATCAACAATCTTACACTATTACAAGCAATGAACATGTGCCGTATTTTCCATGTTTGTGAATTCATGGAATAAATTCCTAGAAGCGAAATTACTAGGTCAAATAATACCCATAACTATAATTCTTATAGCTATCACCAAATTGCCATGTGTTTTTCAAATTCTTGTTTTAAGCCAAGTCCTCGTTGCAGCATTTCCACCAGGACTGCCGTTTAGCTGGCATATCTCACCCACTTAAATGCCCATTTGGCCCATTTCTCAAGAGGCCTCTTGACATCTACTTCAACCACAGAAGATGAAGATCGCTTAAAGTGAGTCCAAAATCCTCTCCATAGGTAAGCTTCACTGATATGAGTTGACTCCTCAGAATCAATCCTAAGAGAAAGGTACCCTGGCTTTCTGTTTTGTCTTGTTGGGGAATTGATGACTCAGACTTTTGCCCCACTCTCATCAGACGAACTCCAGTGAAATCCAGAATACAATACCCAATTTAAATTCTTCTGGGATTGGGTCCTCTTACTTGTACAGCGCTCCTACAGATGAAAACTATGTACTCTGGATAAAGCATAAAAAATAGGTATCTTAAGGCACTGGCGAGGCACTAAAAGCAGGCAGAAACTAGAGGGTAGATGCCATTTAGAAAATGAAATGCCATCAGAGAGTTTCCCATCTTTATGGCTTCTATCCTGAGGGCAAGTTTCTGTCTGCTCCCTGCCAGGCAGGTAAAATTCAGATGGAGAACTTGAAGTCTTAAAGAACCACAGCCCAGAAAAACCACAACAGCCAACAAGAGAAGTCTGACAGTTTCTTAAAAAACTTTGGCTCATCAGCTCCACCCTTAGATAGTTACCCTAGAGAAATAAAAACAAAGGTCTGTAAAGACACAGGTTCACAAAACCACTGTTTAAGAGTTCACAGCAGCTTTTTCATAACAACCCTCAGTTGGAAAAAGCTCCCATGTCCCTCACCAGGAGAATGGGTAAACTGTGGTATATTCATACAGTGGAATACCTTTCAGTTATTAAAAAATAAGAAAGAAAGAAAGAATAGAAAAAAACCTACTGATAGAAGCAGATAAATCTCGTTTCACATAAAAGAATATATCTTGTAGGATTCCACTGAATGAATTCTAGAGGAGTCAAAACTCATCTACAGCAAGGGAAAAACTGAACATGTGTCAGTTCCGATTAGGAGTGTGGGGTGTTTTCAGGAAAGAGGCATCGACTTTCTGGGGTGACAGTAATGTTCTGCATCTTGAAAAGAGTCAGGGTCACACAGGTGCTGTGCTTGTCAAAAGTCACAGTCGTGTGTCTACTCTTAGGATTTTTGCATTTCATTGTTTGTAAATGAAAAAAATATAAAACCATTGTAAAATAAAAAAGTAAATATTGACTATAGTTAAAGATATGCACAGTGCATGTCAAGAGGCGAAGAGTAACGATGCCTACAACTCTGAAATGTGTCAGAGAAAGAAGCTGTATTTGGTGGGAGGACTAGAGCAAGTGTAGTAAAATATTAATTGTTGAAATCCAGGTGGAGAGTATATGGGAGGTTCACTTTAGAAGTTTCTTGACTTTTCTATGCATTTGAAAATTTCCTTAATAAAATATTTATGGAAGAAAAGGGGAAAAAATCCTTCTGAAAACAGGGTCAAATGCTCAAGCTCCCCAACAGTTATTTCCCAAACAGAGTTCCGTGTGGACAAGTATACACGCACCTCCTCTCCAGCACTCAGGCAGCTGAGTTTCCAGCCACACAAAGCCTGTGGCCTCCCTGCTGCTCCAAGATGGGAAAGGCCACCACCACCGGTGTCAGGCACACCAGCATCTCCTGTGTCCCCAGGCTGAAAGGAAAGGGATCATGTCTCTTCCCTGATCCTTAAGTCACTTTGTGACATTTTTTTCTCCCACAGCCATATCACAGCTCATTAATCCCTACAACCCAAGTACTGACCCAGAACCCCTCCTGACTAACAACTGAATTATTGAAGGAAACCAGCTTGGTGGGGGGCTTGGGGGAAGATGAGAGGGGAGAGACAGGAGGAGGGGAAAGGGGAGACATAATTGCCCACATCTCACCCCATCCCAACTTTCTCAGCAGCCCTCACTGAGGCGCAATTCAAACCCCCACATATAGGAAGCTTCTCAGACCTTGAATCTGTGAGCCATGTAAAGCTAAATATGACAAAATTATCAATGAGGATCTGAAGTAGACCAGAAACCACAGGGTTTCAATAGGATGGGATCCACTAGATATCTTGCTGGCTGTAGACTGTATCGCGGTGATTTTTCATTACCATTTAAAATACATGTATTTATTTTAAAAAATAATAATAAAGACCTGTCCTACATTTAGCACTGTGTATGAATTTAATTTGCAAGCTTATTTTCTAACCTTGCAGAAAATACGCTGCATTTTCTAGAGAAGTAATACAGCCAAAATCAGATGAAATCTATGCCTAAGCCTCCAAGCACTAATTCTCTGCAAAATAAGTGTCTCTGGAAAGCACTCTATGATAAATTTAATTTTAGAACGGAATTCACAGAGGAAAGCTGCCCATATTATTGATTTAGAAATCATTAGCCATTAAATCATTCATTTAGCTAAATAAATAATGATCAATTTTCTCCAGCTAGTCTCCATAAAAAACCTTTTCATCAACTTTATTAAAAAATTCTGAAAAGTCAGATCATGTTGGGAAGTTTAATTTGTATCATGACCTACTTCTGAACCAAAGTCAGGAGTCACATTTCTATAATTTTTAATTTAGGTCATTTAACCTATATCATTCATCAAATCTGTTGAGTTTCTAACAAATACTTGATACTATAAAATAGCTAATGATATCTGTCTCAAATATGTTAGCATCCTCAAGAGAATCCAAACGTGATCATTTTGTAACATACGGAAATATCAAATTATGATGCTCTATACCAGGAACTAACAATTTTGTAGGTCAGTTACACTCCAGAAACAAACCCACAGAAAAAGAGATTATATTTGTGGTACCAGAGGCAGGGGATAGGGGAAGGTAAAATTAGATGAAAGTAGTCAAAAGGTATCACCAACTTTGAGTTATAATTGAACGTTATGCTCCAGGTACAAGGACAGCAGGTGGCTCAAGGACCAATGCTTCAATGAATGATGTACACGTGGTGAGAAAGGGAACAGGAGGGGATCCCCGATTTATCACTGTATTACCCCCCAATCCATACAGCTCCTCCACAAAAATCTCTATTTGCTTCATGCTTCCAGATCATTCTGAGGCCTCATCATTTAGTTACCAGCTACCACAAAGATGGTCCGGTACTTTAAGAACACCATGAAAGGGGGAGGCCAAATAATCTAGAAAGCTGTGCCCCACCAGGACCTTATTCTCAAGTACTCTCCACCTTCCTCCAAAACAGCTCTGGAAAACAGCAGAAGCTTTAATAAACTGAGAAATCAGTAAGACAGAGTCTCTCCAAGGACACAGCCATCTTTCAAACCTTCAGCATGTGGTTCCATTCTCTTGGCTTTTTTGTAAAAGAGGTATGCACATACACACACACACACACATATATGTCATAAGCTAAACCCCAAATTAACATATTCTTGACCAGAGATGTATTAATATATGTTTTGTTACCCCAATGTTTGGAGAAGGGAAAGGCTACCCACTCCAGTATTGTGCCCTAGAGAATTCCATGGACAGTCCATGAAGTCATAAAGAGTCGGGCATGACTGAGCCACCTTCACTTCACTTTCAGAGTTGGAGAAGGCAATAGCACCCCACTCCAGCACTCTTGCCTAGAAAATCCCATGAATGGAGGAGCCTGGAAAGCTGCAGCCCATGGGGCTGCTGAGGGTCGGACACGACTGAGCAACTTCACTTCTCTTTATTTTTTTTTTTAATTAATTTTTATTTTTTAGTTTGTTTTGCTTTACAATACTGTATTCGTTTTGCTATACATCGACTTTACCCCAATGTTATTGACCAGAGTGTTTCAGTATTCACTTACACAGCAAATTGCTGGTCACAGGCCTTAGGTTCTGCAAAAATCCTCTAATCGATTATGTGTTAAGACATTACATAAGTCAGTGTTTCCAAATTCCTGGTTATTAATTCAGTCCTTTATTACACCAATTAACAGATGACATTTCCATGTCTAACCAGTATTTTCTTAGGGTCTTAGATTTTATCTGTATAAGCTATTCCAATAATCAATCATAATTTAATCCATGAGTAATGTATTACAATATTTTTAAAGAAAAGAAAGAAGAAATAAATAATTAAAAGGGGAAACAGCAATGCAACTATACTCTTATAATTCAATATCACTTGTAAGATGTGTCATGATTTAGCAATAGCTTCTTGGAGGCAAAAAAGAAACATGAACGTACCTGTGAATTAGTATTCAACTGTGACTTGAACACTAATTTCAAAAAGCAAGGAAGAACTTAAAGAGCCTCTTGATGAAGGTGAAAGAGGAAAGTAAAAAAGCTGGCTGAAAACTCAACATTCAAAAAATCAAGCTCATGGCATCTGGTCCCATCACTTCATGGCAAATAGAAGGGGAAAAAGTAGAAACAGTGACATACTTTATTTTCTTGGGCTCCAAAGTCTCTGCGGCTGGTAACTGCAGCCATGAAATTAAAAGATGCTTGCTCTTTGGAAGGAAAGCTATGGCAAACCCAGACAGCATATTAAAAAGCAGAGATAGCACTTTGCTGACAAAGGTCCAACTAGTCAAAGCTAGTCAAAAACCAGTCAAAGCTGGTTTTCCCAGTAGTCATGTACGGATGTAAGAGTTGGACCATAAAGAAGGCTGAGTGCTGAAGAATTGGTGCTTTCAAACTGTGGCATTGGAGAAGATTCTTGAGAGCCCCTGAACAGCAAGGAGATCAAACCAGCCAATCCTAAAGGAAATCAACTGTGAATATTCACTGGAAGAACTGATGCTGAAGCTCCAATACTTAGGCTACCTGATGCAAAGAGCTGACTCACTGTAAAAGACCCCAATGCTGGGAAAGACTGAGGGCAGGATAAGAAGCCAAGAAAGGATGAGATGGTTGGATGGCCTCACCATCTCAATGGACATGGGTTTGACCAAACTCCAGGAGATAATGAAGGACTGGGAAGCCTGGAATGCTGCAGTCCAGGGACCGCAAAGAGTTGGGCTTGACTTAACAACTGAACAACAAGGCAGAGAAACTATAGGTCATGATATGCATCACAACTGAAGAAAAATGGTAACTTTGTAAAAGCCTCCAGTATCCCAGGCTCTGCAGAGTATTTGCTTCCTCTCTTTCCAACTGCATATAAATAATGACTGAAAGAAAGGATGATCTAAAAATAAGTTATAGTAGCAGGTTTCCAGGAACATGGCAGTTCTACTCCCCACATACAATTTTTCCAAGTTTTACTTCACACTGAAATGTATTCCAATAAAACACAGCATCATCCGGCTCATTAGCAGTTATAGGTTATATGGAAGTGGAAGTCCTGGACAAGACTGCCAAGAAAACTGTTTTTCTCTTCTTTACTCTTTACAGATACCTAGAATATAGACAAGATAGCTGGAGCCCCAGTTGTCTTTAAGTCCTGAAGTATCTACTAAGGCTGGCAAAGCAGAAAGAGAGGGAAAATTGAAAAATAAAAATAGTCAAGGCAATTACCCTGGAAACTTGAAAAGAAGTAAGGAGGTTAAAGGAGAAAAAAGTACAAATGGCAAGTGGTCTTTGGTCAACTGCATACATTTTCATTCTTTTCAAAAAATTTCACGTGGAACGATATGGTACTATGTAGAAAATTGTTAAGACGAAATTCACATCTATAGTCCATGAAACAGGTATGTAAGAGTTCTTGATTAACCCATAAAACCAGGAGAGAAAGTAGTATCTATTGAGCTCATTATTCTGTATCATTCCCAGTAAGAATCACTTTACATGATTGGCACCCTAAATAGGAATTGTATTTCATTTATTCTTTTAAATCTTCAATATCACATGTATCCAGAAAACAGTAGGTACTCAATAAATGATTTAAATCAATGAATAAATAAATGTATGAATGATGATGTCAAATTAAGATATTCAAAATTACTGAAAATGTTACTAGTTTTCCTAACTCTCATTCATTCATACAGTCTCACGTACTATTCTGAGTTACACACTGTTGGGGAAGTAGAACCTTTCATACCTTCTGTTGTTGGAAATACTTCGTCTCCTTCGGTTTTAGTTTCTGCCAGTTTCCCAGTTCTCAGCAACACTTCTGCAAAGCTTTCTACTGGGATATGCTGATAGGTGTCATAGGTCACTTCAGACTAGACAAGAGAAGCAGTGACATCATTTGATGGGATGGCTTTTTCTCTATGAAGATATTCTTAGAAAAGATAGATAGGATTTTTATCTTCTCATAACTTGAATTATAGCTTCTCACTTACTAAAGCATATTATTCCATGTAAAACTGTAAAACAGATTTTAGTTCATAAAACGTTGTAACGAATCACATAAAACCAAAGCAAAACATGAGTATAAACAAAAGAAGTACATCTTCAAAAAAACTGCGCATTTTGTTTGTAGTAAAATGCTCACAACCACCACGATAGTTAAATCTATGTTCTTAGGCACACTGCCCTTACCTCTACAACGAAGGGATTGGAGAGGACAGATTCATAGAAAGGATGACAGCCTTGTTTTTCTAGGCCTTCATTGGCTCTGGTTCCAATTTGGTAAACACCACCAAATTCTTGACCCTAAACAGAACAAAGTGACGATCAGTGGATAAAAGAAAGAGAGCTGGGAGGGGAGGTGGAGGAGGAAGGGAAGGAAGAAAGAGCAAACAGATTTCAGGAGAAACAGATCAACGTGTACTGTGTGAGCTGAAGAGAGAGTGTCAGAGCGACACTGAAACCCAGCAGAGAACATTAAGAATCATCACCACGTTCTCAGAGCAGCGCTTCCACCTCACCCTGAAGTGCTTTCTGACTCCTCTGGTCACTTTGACATCACTGACTCAGAAACACTGAAGCAACTGGTGTTACACACACGGCCAGTTTTCTATACAACAGTCAGGATAACCTTTCTAAAACATCATTCTATATATGCTGTTCCCTTGCTCCAAAAAACCTTTAGCAGCTCTGAATAATGCAGTCAGCAGTATCAAATGTAAACTATACAGAATAACATTCAAATTCGCTAAATGCTAATTACCATTAAAGACTAACACTCCATGCAACTACTTTGTTCATTCCACTGGCCTCTATGTCTTCCTCTAGTTACAAGGGCAATGGTCCATGCTGCCTGCCCACATCTCCTCCCAGGCCCGCCACAGACCACACCTGCTGAAACCACAGCAGATGGAGGCAAGGTAAGACTGGGCTGCCTTCACCAGCCCCACCGCCCCCACAACTACAACCCACACGAACACCTTTATTAGACTGGTCTTTAGTATTCTTCATTAGAAATATTTTAGTATCCTACTATGGTTAATTATCTTTATGCTTTGTCTCCCCAACAGACTGTAAAGCCCCATATTGGAAGAGCCAAGAAGAAGACATTCACCCAATCCTCCAAGTTCATGGAGCATGCACTTAGGGCAAGCACAGCCTAGGAAACAATCAAGCTGCTGCTGCAAATGATGTTAAAATAGTTTCTTCAGAGAAAACTATACACTAGACACAGTGCTAAACACTTTATCTAAGACGTTGTTGTTGTTCATTAGCTCAGTCATGTCCGACTATTTGCAACCCCATGGACTGTAGCATACCAAGCTTCCCTGTCCTTCACTATCTCCCAGAGCATGCTTAAACTCATGTCCATCAAGTCAGTGATGCCATCCAACCATCTTATCCTCTGTAGACTCCTTCTCCTCCTGCCTTCAATCTTTTCCAGCATCCTGATCTTTTCTAATGAGTCAGCTCTTCACATCAGGTGGCCAAAGTATTGAAGCTTCAGCATCAGTCCTTCCAATGAATATGCAGGCCTGATTTCCCTTAGGTTTGACTGGTATGGTCTCCTTGCAGTCCAAAGGACTCTCAAGAGTTTTCTCCAACACCACAGTTCAAAAGCATTAATTCTTCAGCACTCAGCCTGCTTTATTTAATGAACTCTAAGACATGAACTCTCAAAAAGCCCCAACAGGTGAGACAGAAAATAATTCTAATCAAAATCCAGTGTGATGCATGCAGTGATGAGATGCTCAGACTTCACCCAAAGTCAAGCCCACAGCCCATTAGTAAGTGGCTTATTCTGGGTGATTATCCTCCATTCTCTCTCCTGCATATCCCACATTGAGACCATAAGCAGGTCCACAAAGTACACCCTCAAACCAAAGACTTCTCATGTCCCTCATGGCTACCCTCATCTAAGCCATCAACATCTCTCAGCTGGAGTCCTGGAAGACAGAAGCACTTTTTGCTTCACTACTGACAACTCTCTGCACAGCAGTTAAACAGGTGTATTGAAACTAACCTTGTCCGTCTAGTCAAGGCTATGGTTTTTCCTGTGGTCATGTATGGATGTGAGAGCGGACTGTGAAGAAGGCTGAGTGCCGAAGAATTGATGCTTTTGAACTGTGGTGTTGGAGAAGACTCTTGAGAGTCTCTTGGACTGCAAGGAGATCCAAGAAGTCCATTCTGAAGATCAGCCCTGGGATTTCTTTGGAAGGAATGATGCTGAAGCTGAAACTCCAGTACTCTGGCCACCTCATGTGAAGAGTTGACTCATTGGAAAAGACTCTGATGCTGGGAGGGATTGGGGGCAGGAGGAGAAGGGGATGACAGAGGATGAGATGGCTGGATGGCATCACTGACTCAATGGACGTGAATCTGAGTGAACTCCGGGAGTTGGTGATGGACAGGGAGGCCTGGCGTGCTGCGATTCATGGGGCGGCAAAGAGTCGGACACGACTGAGTGACCGAACTGAACTGAACTGGATCACACGACTGCATTGTTTGAATTTTCAAACAACTCTGTGTTGCTGAGAAGCAGCTCTGTAGTTCTCGTCACCATCTATGGTAGGCTTTACACGGTGGGTCTCTTCACCATCTCTCCAACCTCACTTCCAACCATCTTCCCACTCATCATCTGCTCTCCCTCACCTTGGCCTCCTTTCTCTTTTACAAAGACATCAGGCTCTTTCTTCAAAATGCACTCGTCTGCTTGGCTCACTCAACTTTCTGCTCAGAGTGATTCCTCTTCTGAGAAACCAACTCCCCTGTTGCAATCAGAACTTCACTCTTCCGGTATCACTCAATATTCCACTACCTTGTTTAAGTTCTCTGCATGGTACTCATCACCACCTGCCATCTCATTATCATACAAATATTTTATCTGTTGGTTTCTTTTTTGCCTCCACTGAGACACAGGGAACTCAAAGGAAGGAAATCAGACTGAAGGGTTTCCCCTCTCTATTTCCAGTGATGAGCACAACATCTGAGACGCGGGAAATGCCTGGCAAGTATTTGCAGAATGGATGAATGCGATACTCAAGTGTTCACGGTACCTTTATAAAAAGGCCCATGCTGCTTCTTCCTGATCCTTTCCCAGTGGTGGCTAAAGGATGAAAAGCAGCATGAGGGCGCAGGGAAGACAGGAGGGACACAGTGTGCTAAGATGTCGCAGAAGGCACCCTCGATGGTTGTCCTGACCTCTACTTGCAGAAACACGAAAGAATCCGTTAAAACATTCCCTTTACCTAGAGGCCCCACTGAAGACTGAATGTTTGTGCACCACCCCCACCCCAAACTCATGTTGAAATCCTAACCCCTGTGTAATAGTGTTAAGAGGTGGGGCCTTTGGTAGGTGATTAAGTCATGTTGGCAGAGCACTGGGAAATGAGATTAGTGCCTTTATACAAAAAAAAAAAAAAGAGATTCCAAAAAAGTCCCTCACCCCCCTTCTACAATGTGAGGACACAGCAGACAGAAAACATTCTATGAACCAGGAAGCAGGCCTGCATCAAACACTACATTCTCCAGGGCCTTGATCTTGGACTTCCCAGTTTCTAGCACTGTGAGAAATAAATTTTCTGTTGTTTAAGTCACCTAGTCTAAAATATTTTTGTCACAGAAGCTGGAGAGAACTAAGACAGCCCCCGGATGGCTCCTAGCGCTTCTCTTCTTTCTACTGCCCTACAGAAACATAGCAAAAGAGAGAAAGCCTTAATAAACATCATTTTCCTTTCCATCTCAGTAAACTTCAATTCTGACATATAAAGCAACCTTACTTAAACCTGTATTGATGTATTCTGCAAGTATAGTATGGTAGCAAATTACAGTCTATAAAATCAATTACTCATTCCCTATCTGATGGGAGGCCTAGATTTCTTAGCAGATTAATAATCTAAAGAAGATAAACTTAAAGTAACAGTAAAACCAGCTGAAGAGCATGCTAATGAATTGATATAAACTACCCCAACTGCTTTAAGAAAACAGAATGCATCGCTCACTTGAAGGGGTCGTAGATAAGTCAAAGACTTCTTCCACCACTGCCCATCGCTGACGGCCTGCAGCACTGCCTTCGTGGTGGTGGTGGTGTTGGAGAGGACTTTCATAGTGGTAGCGGTGGTCCATGCAACAGGTCGGCTGAGTTGCTGCCTGGGACACTTACTTCATCCTGTTTTAAAAAAAAAAAAAGAGAGAGAAAATGCCAAGAGTGAAAAGAAAAGAACAGAGCAGAGAATGATCATGTGATGACTTGGCATTATCAGACATGAAATTAAACAGATTTAAAAATTCATCTTTACCAGTAACAACCAAAAAAAATGTGAAAGAGATATTAGCATACTGTACCTCCTTTAATCATTTACGAAAGAAAATTCAGTAAAGGAAAATACATTTTAATGCATTAGTCAAAGAATCTCTTTCAGAAGTATTTATAAAGCAAATAGTGAGTTCTTAATTTTTTTTTTCACTAATCTAATATCCTCCAATGAGATACTCATGTTTGTTTCTTTGACAAGACATTTTAAACTATTTATGGTTTAGATTAAGAAATAAATTACTCACTTCAACAATGCTACTGTGACCCAGACAAAGGTACGGGATTCTGATGATCCACCTTTACATACTGAAAGGCATTTTGTTTTTCACCTAAACAAGTGGATGAGTAATAGCATTTAAAAGCTTTCTAATGTGGAACCTCCTGCCAATCTCGAAACAATCAGCGACAATTCCAACTCCCCATGTACTAACCCAAGAGGTTTCATGAGGAGAAAAATGCCAATATATCGACATTTGTTTAAATAGAAATGACAGTGACCACAGCTGCTTTTCCAATGAGTCAACTCTTTGCATGAGGTGGCCAAAGTACTGGAGCTTCAGCTTAAGCATCATTCATTCCAAAGAAATCCCAGGGCCAATCTCCTTCAGAATGGACTGGTTGGATCTCCCTGCAGTCCAAGGGACTCTCAAGAGTCTTCTCCAACACCACAGTTC
The DNA here is from genome assembly GCA_006408695.1 of Aepyceros melampus. Classification (NCBI taxonomy): domain Eukaryota; kingdom Metazoa; phylum Chordata; class Mammalia; order Artiodactyla; family Bovidae; genus Aepyceros; species Aepyceros melampus. The sequence continues at coordinate 76,703 of SJXQ01003016.1, read as the reverse complement.
AAAAGCATCAATTCTTCAGCGCTCAGCCTTCTTCACAGTCCAACTCTCACATCCATACATGACTACTGGAAAAACCATAGCCTTGACTAGACGGACCTTAGTCGGCAAAGTAATATCTCTGCTTTTGAATATGCTATCTAGGTTGCTCATTAACTTTCTTCCAAGGAGTAAGCGTCTTTTAATTTCATGGCTGTGATGGCTGGATGGCGTCACTGACTCCATGGGCGTGGGTCTGGATGAACTCTGGGAGTTGGTGATGGACAGAGAGGCCTGGCGTGCTGCAATTCATGGGGTCGCAAAGAGTCGGACATGACTGAGCGACTGAACTGAACTGAATAGCTGCTTTTGATCAAAGAAAAGGTAAATCTGTCCTATGAAAACTCAGCCTTTGGTTTAGTATCTGTCTACTTTTACTTACTTTTTCTGTAGTATTCTAGTCAAAGGAAAGAAAAATTGAGGTCTAGTCTTCCAATTTGAACAACTTTCTTGCCACTAACAGGATGGCTATTTGGGTCTACATCACATCATTCATTAATGTGTTATTTAAATAATAAAAAATGATAAATCGTGGAATCACTCAATAATTACCAGGATATCATCACAACACACGCTTAGGCAAAATTCACCATTTTAGACCAACTTGAAAGCCTCCATGTAGATTAGGCAGAATTATGGCCCCTGAAAAAGACTCTAATGCTGGGAGGGATTGGGGGCAGGAGGAGAAGGGGATGACAGAGGAGGAGATGGCTAGATGGCATCACCGACTTGATGGACGTGAGTTTGAGTGAACTCCAGGAGATGGTGATGGACAGGGAGGCCTGGCGTGCTGTGATTCATGGAGTCACAAAGAGTCAGACACAACTGAGCGACTGAACTGAACTGAACTGATAATACCTGCATTCTAATCCCTAGAACCTGCAAATATATTACATTAGATGGCAAAAGACCTTGGCAGGTATGATTAAGAACACAAACCTTGAGGTGAGGAGATAAATCTTGAATTATCTGAGTGGAACTAACCTAATCACATGAGCCTTTTAAGCAGAGAACCCTTCCCAGCTAAGGTCACACAGACACGCTCTGACAGAAGAGGCAGGAGAGACACGAAGCACATCACTGGTGGCTTTGGAGATGGAGAGAGGTGGCCAAGACTTAAAGAATGTGAGAAGCATCTAGAAGTGAAAAGAAACTGGAGGTGACAGCCAGCAAGGCAATGAGGACCTCAGTCCTGCAAACACAAAGAATTAAATTCTGTCAACAACATGAATTAGAGAAGGAAATGGCAACCCACTCCAGTGCCTAGAGAATTCCACGGACACAGGAGCCTGGAGGGCTACACAGCCCACGGCATCGCAAAGAATCAGACACAGCTGAGTAACTAACACTACTAACAACATGAATGAGCATGGAAATGAATTCTCCTCCAGAGCCTCCAGAAAACACAGTCCTGTGGGGACCCTGACTTTGGCTGAGATCCTAAGCAGAAACCCACCCAAGCCTGCCAGGTTTCTGTCCTATGGGAATTATAAGAACTTGCACTGTTTCAAAGCTGCTAAATGTCATAGCAGTAAAAGAAAATGATTACATTATGTTGGTACACTTATAATTTCTAGAAAACCATTTTAATTTTATTCTTAGTACTAAAATGAAATGTATTTAAGCTGCATTAACTGATACTTACAATTTCACTGGGCAGTTGGTTAACTTTTCTCAAAAGATTTTCCATTCTTTTAATGCGAGAAAAAAAAAAAGTTGTGTCCCAACACTTCAAAATGATAATTATGTGATGCAACAGAGGTGCCAGTTAACACTACAATGCCAACTATATTATAATATTAATGTATCAATATATTAGATACCTTAAACTTATACAGTATGCCAAATATATCTTCATTTTCTAAAAAAAATGTTTAAACCTGTGTTTCGTATCAGCTTTCTGGACTTTGGGCAAGGTATAAATTATCAACTTGATATACTATAAATTATAATTTAATTATGAAACCAACACAGATGATATGCTAAGGAAGAAAATATTCATGTTAAACTGATTGTATATAAGGGCAACCATGTCAAAAACAACTGCTAGGGGTTTAGGTGCCCAAAAAAGGCCAGCACTTCTCCTGGGTTTCAGATTTTGCAGCTTGGTTCTAGAATCAACTCAGTTCTAGACCACTCCCAGGCTGCGTTGCTAGAAGCTGAAAGCTAAAGACTACGTTTCCCAGACTCCCTGGGGCTGACATTCCTCACATGACCTAGTTTTCCTCAAACAGATGTACCCACTGTGTAGAATTTGCACAGTGAAACTACAGTAGAGACTGTACTTTTGTTATTACTGTGCTTTTCCTGTGGAAAATATACTTAACTTTTTTTTTTCCTTTTTCTATTTTTTCTGGTCATCCTAGTTGCTCTTCTGCAGTAGTGGTGATACAAGTACCAGTGCCCGGCCCCTAGCTTCATGGGGTAAAGGACAGTGTAGACTACCATTCTGCTGGCTTGTCATCCTGGCAGGGTCAAAGCAGCACCAGAGACAGCTGATAAGGAGGGGACTTCGAATTCCTCAACTTCTTGTGGCGGATTTCCGTTCCGGCGGAAGTTAATCTCCTCGGTATTTTTCTTAGAGTTACTCTAAAAATACACCAAAGCCTGCTTCTCCAGACCTTTGAATGATTGTGTAAGATTCCAATTCTTATTAAAATTAAAAAAGTCCCCTTCTTCTTATAAAAGCTAGAATGTTTTCTGTTGCTTACAGCTGAACACTGATTAAAAAAAAAAGAATATATATTTTTGATCTGAAAGATCAACAACATCATTTTTATTCTGCAGTAGAGGAAGACTTTGGCTTAAATCTCCAGCCATAATAAGGCTAAAATCTTTCTGCAAGTCTATATCTTGGGAGTCACTTTTCCAAGGAGGAGCTGCGTCTACAGAACAGACATCTGAGCAAAATAATCATGGCAGCCCAGTGGTGGAAAATGGAACAGAACAAACTTCCAGAACTGCCCAAACCTGTGCTGTCCAAGCTGGCAGCCGGCAGATATACAGGGCAACTGCACTCTGGAAATGCAGCTGCTCCAAATAGGGAAGTGCTGTCAGTGTAAATACACTGGATTGTAAAGACTTAAGTGCCTAAATGAACAAGTAAATAAACTAGCCCACATGTGTATAATCTCAAGGAACAAAAATTAGAACTGAATCTACCCTTTCTGGGCTTCCTAGGTAACACAGTGGTAAAGAACTCACCTGCCAATGCAGGAGACGTAAGAGATTCGATCCCTGAGCCAGAAAGATTCCCTGGAGGAGGGCATGGCAACCCACTCCAGTATTCTTGCCTGGAGAATCCATAAACAGAGGAGCCTGGTGGGCTACAGGCCATGGGGTCGCACAGAGTCAGACACGACTGAGCCACTGACGCGACCCAGCACACATGCATGCCTTGTACCCTTTTGGTCGACAGGCAAAATCAAGAGGAAACCCAGGGAGGCTAAACCTTACATTCTCAGCTTCTCCTCTCAATTTCAGCAGTTTGGAGGGTTACGAACCCTCTACTCTGCATGCCTGTGGGGATCGGAGGGAAGGGTTAAGGAGACAGAATGGAAGACTGAAGCTTATTATCAACATGTATGAAAAGACAAGTAGAAAGACCAACATAGGAAAAAACACAAACCTCCCTCCAAGAGTAATCATAACGATAGCTGTCACGTCATGAAAGCTTGGTATGTGCCAGGGCTTTACAAGGCCCGTTATGTGTATATTGGGCATAAACACTGTGAGGGAACAGACACACACACACACAGCTGTTTCAATGGCAGCATTACTAGAAGTCTTTCCTTAATTTCTTCACTATTTGAGAAGACGGAAGGAGGCTCATTTCTTCTTCACTTTAGTAGCACAGTCAGCTCATCACATCGGACTTAACAGAAGGAAAAAAAGCTGAGTCTGGCTCCTGCACTCCAGAGTCTCCTCTTTTCTAACAGGGTCAGGACCCGGGCCAAGAAACTTCTACTATTGGGCAGCAGTTTAGATGCTAACTCCCTCCCTGCATCGTGGGGCTGCCCCCCACGATGGGCCTGCTTACCCTGGACAGCTCGTCATTGAGTGTGTTCATCTATCTGGGCTACTGAAAGCTTTGGATTCAAGTACATTCTGCTTCATTCTGCTTCTAAGCTTTTGCCCCCAGTAACTCTGCACTGAATAGAACTAGTACTACACACACACACACACACACCCCTCTCTGAATAACATTGCCACACACACACACACGCACACACACACACACACCCCTCTCTGAATAACATTGCACACACACACACACCCTCCCCCCCCGAATAACATTGCCAGAAAAAGCTCTTTGTCAGAAATAAATCTCAGAAGGAATTTGCAGTAATTAGACATTCTCTCTCTCCCTCCCTCTCTCTATATGTGTGTGTGTATATATATATACACACACACACACAGAGATATAGATATAAATAGGTGTGTACATATGTAAGTATACAATATAGTCAAGGTGAAGTCGCTCAGTCGTGTTCGACTCTTTGCGACCCCATGGACTATAACCTACTAGGCTTCTCCATCCATGGGATTCTCCAGGCAAGAATACTGGAGTGGATTGCCATTTCCTTCTCCAGGGGATCTTCCCGACCCAGGGATCGAACCCGGGTCTCCCACATTGGAGGCAGACGCTTTAACCGCTGAGCCACCAGGGAAGCCCTATACAATATAGTAAGCATCTCAATTTATGTTAGATTTTATACCTGAAAAAAAAGAGAAACCAATCAGAATTCATTCCCCTACTCAGCAAATACTCACTGAGTGACTCCTATTTGATGTCATACTATATTATACTAGTCAATAAGGTGATAAAAACAAGAAGGACACAGCCTCTGCCCTTGGGAGCCTCTGAGCTCCAGAAACTACAAAGGGAGGCAGAGATACAGACAAATCACTATGTCCTCTGCCTAGAGGCACCATCACAGAAAGCTTCACAGAAGAATTAATATTTCAGCAGGAAAGAATTTCAAGCTTCCAAAGAAGAAATGGTGATGATTTCAGGTTGTTTAGTTACTAAGTCGTGTCCCACTCTTTGTGGGACCCCATGGATTGTATCCCGCCAGGCTCCTCTGTCCAAGGGATTTCCCAAGCAAGAATACTGGAGTGGGCTGTCACTTCCTTCCGCAGGGGGATCTTCCCAATCCAAGGATCAAACCTGTGCTCCTGCACTGGCAGATGGATTATTTACCACTGAGCCACCAGAGAAGCACCCACGATTCAGGTGAAAAGTGCAAGTGAAATTCGCTCAGTCATGTCCTACTCTTTGCGACCCCATGGACTATACAGTCCATGGATTCCTCCAGGCTAGAATACTGGAATGGGTAGCCTTTCCCTCCTCCAGGGGATGTTCCTGGTAGACTTATACAAATAAGAGACATGAAACAACATGGAATATTGGAGAAAACCTGAGCTGATTCAGTGAAGGTATAGAAAAGAATACACAGAGATGAAGGTCAGGGCACATGAAGATCACAGGTAGGCAGAGGCAAGACCAGCAAGAGAGCTACTGACATGACACCAAAGCACCTCCATCCCCACCTGGACAACATGGCACCCCTGAGAGGCTCAAACAAAAGGAGTTTCCATAACGAGATTTCTGCTTTAGAAATCTTACTCCAGGAGCAGGAATCCATTAGAAGATTGGTGAATTAGTCCAGATTTAAATTAATCAGGGACTCGGGGAATTCCCTGGTGATCCAGAGGTTAGGACTCTGTGCTTTCACTGCCAAGGGCCTGGGTTTAATCCTTGGTCATGAGGCAGGAGGCAGATGGGACTACCCCCCTCCATGCACCCCAACCCAGGGTAAAGTAATTGGAGATTCATTCTCTACTGATGGAAATTCCAAGACAAAAACAGCAGGGGAATAAAGGGAGGAGGCTGGCCACTGCACAGACCACACATTTCTTCTTCCCGAAGTCAGAAGACCTCCCTAACCACACGTGGGCAGAAAAGGCTCCTTGGAGGCCAAAGGGGAGTCATGCATGGGATGTTCCACCCATATGCCTTTGCGGTAGAATCCATCTTGGCAAAGAGATGCATGTGCCCACATGGAAGGATCCTGAGATAAACCAAGTAAGGACCGTGAAGCAGGCAAATCACAAAGACTGGCCAAAGGAATCCTGGAAGAAACGCCCCATGAAAGCAATTCAAACTACCACAAAGGCACGACTCAGCAACTCAGGGACTCTCCCTCTGAGTCTGCCTGTGTCTATCCACAGGTAATGTGCTCTTTTTACTCTAATAAATACTTTACTTGCTTCACTACTTTCTGTCTTTGTGGCAATTCTTTTCTGCAAAGCCGAAGCATCAGGGCCCTTGACACCGACCACTGGCCTAGTGGCTAGGACCTGGTGTTTTTACCACTGCGACCCAGCCCATCTCTGGCTGGGAACCCAAGCCCTGTTCCAAGTGGTTGCAGCCGCAGGCCACCCAAGATCAGTTAGGGAACTAAGATCCTGCAAGCTGCCTTGTGTGGCCAAAAAAAAAAAAATAGTACAATTAAAAAGATAAAATAATCGGGAACTGAATTAAGGCAGTGATACTGGGAATAGAAGAGGTTTCCATAAGGTATATCTGAAATGCATTTTTAAGTTTAAATGCTTTTATTTGTTTCTTCTAAAGATGAAAAGGGACTGCGGTCAAGTCAGATAAGAAGAGAAATTCAAGGATTCTGGATCTAACCATAGAAAAAGAAAGTGGATGGTCTTCAAGCGCCTGTTCAAATCTTCTGCCTTTTCTTCGGTTGGTTGTCTGTCTGTCTTATTCATTTGCAGTTTTTTGGTTTTTCTTTGTATATTTAGTTTTTTATATTTTAGTATTTTTTTTGGTTTTTCTTTGTATACATAGCCCTTCTTAGATATATGAATTATGGACATTTTCTGTTATTCTGCAGATTATATTTTATTATCTTAATGATGTCTTGATTAAAAGATGTTTTTAAACTTCTAAATTAGTTCAATTTATCAGCTTTTAAACTTTATAATTAGTATCTTTTTGTATGAAGTCTTTTCCTGCTCCAAGGTCACAAAGAAATTCTATATCTTCCTTGAAATGTGGTATTTTTGCTGTCAGTAAAATCCTGTCAAGAAGATACTCTTCTCCTTCCCACTCATTGCATTACATGCCTACTTTTAATATCTTTGCCATAATTACGATTTTTCTGTCTGCCTTCTCAACTAGACAGTAGCTCTTCAAGGGCAGAGATGATGTTTGTTCATTACTATATGCTCAGGGTATATGAAAATTACTGAAGTATACCTGTACTGTAGATATGAATAAGAAGTCTGATTTTACTGTACCTATGCTTGAAGAAACATTTTCTAAATCTAATATGTTATGCCTACAGCAACTAACTGTTATTCAGATTTGATTTCATGTCACATTTTCAATTCTGGTTCATCTTTAAAATCTCCTTACTAGAGAGGGTTATGGAATGATTTGAATGTTATCAACTAATCCAAGTATAGAAACTAAAAAATATAAACATGATAAGAAATATGGCACTTAAGTATGAAATAGCTTCATTCAGGGGAAAATCAAATTCACTGAAGAATATCAAAAAATATAGGCTACAAGAGAATTATACCATTTCATAAAATAAACCTAAACTTTACTCTGTTCATATGGATTGGCTGACTCAATATAAAGAATTTAACATCTGAAAAATTTAAACATCTAAAACTGAAAAGTAAATGAAATTTTAATGCACAGAAATGTACATGACAAAAGGATTTTCTATAAGAGATCCCTCCCTTATAAGAATTACAAAAGAGAAAGCAAAATAAAAGGCTCATTTAGACTACAGAAGAAACATTTAATTGGGGAGCAGTCTACCAAGATTAGAGTGTAACCAGAGTCATTAATGAGGAAAATACTTTTATTTCAACTTCATGTAATAGGGAAAGAAAAAAGAGGTTAGGAAAATTTACTCCTGAAATGATTACTACTGGCAATTTTTATATTCATAGTTGCATACTGCTAATTAATTTAGAGTGTATAACAGCAGAAATAGATTAATCTCCCAAGCCAAGTCAACAACTCCCAGCATAAAATTTAACATGAAATCTCATTAGCATCAAGTGTTACATAGCTCAAAGGTTAACTTCATAGGTACTAGTAATATTTTTCAAGTCCTACAATAGACAACATTACCAAACAGGTTCACAAGAACAAGAACAGTTCCACACGCCAAGTCCGGCTTACAGAAACAATTCTTGTTCACCAATCACTAGAGTTAACCTCTGCAGGAGTTGCTTTCTCTGGTGTCTGGTATTGCTGTTGTCAGTCAGTCGCCAAGCCATGTCCAACTCTTTCCGACCTCATGGACTACAGCATGCCAGGACTCCCTATCCCTCTGGTGTCTGGTAATCTGAGGGTTAATTTCTAAGAAACTGGTTTGTCAAGTTCAAACTGAGCTGGTGGTACCCATAAGAGAGACTAAGGATCACAAACAGCTCAGACTGAGCTAAGCCACTACCCTTTCTCTTCCAACATATCTTTAAATAATCAAAAGTACTTCCCTTCACCTAACACTTCATCGTGTCACGTGTACGCATGTGCTCAGTCGTGTCTGACACTACGACCCCATGGACTGTATCCTCTGTCCATGGGATTCTCCAGGCAAGAATACTGGAGTGGGTTCCCATTTCTTCCTCCAGATTTATCTTTCCAACCCAGGGGTCGAACTCCTGTCTTCTGTGTCTCCTGCACTGCAAGTGGATTCTTTATTACTTGAGCCACTGAGGAAGCCCCATACTTGGAGCAAATTGCATCCTGAACTCAAAATATTAAGAATGGAATGCTTATTACTGGTGATGCTGCTTCTGGAATTATTTGTCAGAAGAAGCAGTAGAAGAAAGCCCCATGAGGACTAATCACTCTGAAGTCTGACTCTGCTCCAGTTCATCTGCTCATTAAAATGCCAGGCTATAATTTCTTATTTTTGGAAGTCCTGGCCCCCTACACATTTCTAAGGCAAGCTGTAAGTGCCTTCCCCAGAAAACTGAATGCAAAACTGAACGTACTCAGGTGGGTGAACTTACATGAACACACTAAGTCACAAACAGACACATCAGATTTGACACACTATTTCAGGGGCTTTAGGGACTGATCCATTCTTGAATCTTCTAGCATTCTTGGATCCAAATTAAGAGAACTGTATTTAGGAAAAACAGAGGTATATTTTCTTTTCTTTTTCTTTTTCATTTTTTAATCAGCACGTAAAGTTATGGAGGATAGACCACAAGAAACAGGAAATTATCTGTCTTAGCAGCCCATATTTTCCATTATATCCCAGGGCAATACAGCATGAATATGTAAAGATATGTACATAACATGCTCAGTGAAGTTCAGTCTAAGATATAGGAAGACTGGGCACAATCCAAACGCCCAAAAGCAAAGGAAAATATAAATAATCACGGCACATGCATCCAATAAGCACTATCACACTATGACATAAATGATCTGTATGTAACGACAAAGGCAGATGGTTCAGGAAACATGAGCTTGAAAACCACAATTCCAAAACATCTCGAAAAAAGAAAATTACTAAGGCAATAATTATGATACAAATCTATTTCAGATGAAATCATTTTAAACTTTAAGATATTAATTTGTGCCTTTGTGCAGCGTAAGATTTAAAATCCTTTAAGAAAGAACAAGATCACATAAAAGAAAAAACAAACATGATTCTATCGAGTTCATTTTTGTATATAACAGGAGATAAAATTCTAAACTGAACTTTCTGCATGTGGATTTTCCTCAACCTTACACTTATCTCATACAAAAAGTGGCTTATTACTACCTCTCAATACATATAAAAGCTAAAACTATAAAACTCTTAGGAAAAAGCACAGGAGTAAATTTTCACAGGTTTGAGCTAGGCACAGATTTCTTTGATACAACACAAAAATGCAAGCAATGAAAGAAAAGGTTAATAAAATGGACTTGAGAAACATTAAAAGGTTCTGCACTTCAAAAAGCACTATTAAGAAAGTAAAAAGTCAAATCACACACTGACAGAAAAATCTTTTCAAATCGCACATCCAACAACAACTTGTATCCAAGAGTTTAAAAACAACAACAAAAACTCTTACAACTTAATAAGGAGTTGACATAACAGTTAAAAAGAAACTGGGAAAATATTTGTAGCAATTTCATCAAAGAAGGTACAGAAATGGCAAGTAAGCACATGCAAAGATGCTAATTATCATTACTTATTTGGAAACACATACCAAAAGGATAAGGAGATACCACATACATTCATAAGAATGGCTTTAACAAAAAGTCAGTCAAGAGTTAAGTATTAGCAAGGATATGAAGAAAGGGAAACTTAATAATTCCTGGTACAGCCACTTTGGAAAACAATTTGGCAATGTTTTCCAATATTTAAAGCATATACAGCATACAATGCTTCAGTTCCACTCCCAGATACCTACACAACACATCAAAACATATTTTCATACAAAGACTTGTATACAAATGTTCATAGCAACATTATTCATTATAGCTAAAAAGTACAAACAACCCAAATGCCCACTAACTGGTGAAGGGGAAAAGAAAGAGTTGTCCGTGGTACTGAAATACAACTGTCAGAAATTTATTTAAATATTTCTAAATAATCCTTTTATACATTCAAAACAGCTCTATGCCAAGCCCTGCCCCCAGTTTGAAACAATAATTAGTCCAGTCTTATAAATTTGTAGCCACTTAAAATGTTCATAACAAGATTTCCCACAGTGAAGATGATTTTTTAATGGGAACCTTGTATATAATCTATTTTCAACTCTAATTAGATTTATCTGGGGAAAACACTATTGGCTAACTGATATAGCTAACACTAGCTAAACAAAATGTTAATACGCTCTAAGTGGTGGAATACTATTATATCTAAAAAACATAATAACCAAGATTAGTAAGAACCTGGAAACTCTAATTTTGGTAGTTACTCATAAATTATGCATTTTATTTAAAAACAAATATCTTGTTCTTGAGAACAACAGCCAATATCTTCAAACCTGTAGGCTCCACTTGTAGTAACACAAATGCAACTGCACAGCAGTTACATCTTTTACTTTGCTCGGATATATAAGTAAAAATTATCATTTTCACAACTGAGTAATGAAAGTCTTGGGCATTAAGCAGATTACATATACAGTTAGCTCTCATTTATAAGTTATAATTTAATGTGGTTATTACATTTACTGTTAATGTGTAACACACAGCATCTTATAGCTAAGCACGGTATTTTAATCTAATAATAGTAGCTCTAATATTTTGAAATGTGCCTCATGAATCAAAGACATGATGTGTTTGAGGGTTTGGATTAGCACTTCGTCAGATCTAGATCATTAATATAACAGCTTGCTGAAAGAGGAGAAAGGAAGCAGGAAAGCTTTTAAGGTGCTAAAAAAAAAAAATACAACAATCATTCTGGAAGAATTTCTCTTCCTCGCAAAGTGGATCCTGTGAAGCGCTGCTGGCAGTCTCCCGCAGGAACTGAGGACACTGAATGGATCAGGATGTGCCCTGCGGAGACACAGCACACCCTACTCCAGAGAGGCTACCGGGAGCCCTGCTGACACTTTCCAATTCATCAGAGAGCAGGAAATGGAAAACCCAAAGGTCGCGAAAGGCTTCTCGAGGATTTTATAAAGAAGGATGTGGGGATTTCAGAATAAGCTTATGAAGCTGAACTCAGCAGAAACACGGTGCAGCTCTATACTCAACAGAGAAATGATACTCCCCTTGCACGGCCAGAACACAAGTCCTCAACAGCACCCAGATCACACACATGCATCTAGCTGGAAATTCCTTCTAGTTTTACTTTCTAATCCATTTTTACCACACAGTGATCTTTCTGCAGGGGAGTTTCCAATGCAGCTGTATTAAGCATTCACTACGCACTCACTATGTGGCAAGCACTCTCTGGAGAGAGCAGCAAAGGTAAGCGACACACTTCCAGTCACCATACACGCCAAACCGTACCACACACGAGCTGATCCAATGCTATGAGATGTTTGGGGGATACAGAAGAGGTAACGATGCGGACTCAAGGAAAACTTGATAAAGACGCCGACAGCTTAGGTGAGATCAAGAGGGCAGCAAGACGATCAGAAACCACACAAGAAGGGCAGTGCAGGCAGTTGCTGTTGTTCAGTTGCTCAGTCGTGTCCTACCCCCTGCGACCTCATGGACCACACCAGGCTTCCCTGCCCTTCACTATCTCCTGAACTTCGCTCATCCAACCATCTCATCCTCTGTCAACCCATTCTCCTCCCGCCTTCAATCTTCCCCAGCATCAGGGTTCGCATCAGGTGGCCAAAGTTCTGGAGCTTCAGAGAGAACCCTAAATAACACCAAAGCTGTGAGGAGCCTACTCAGAGAATGGGGTAAGTTCAGCATGAATGGAACACAGCACACATTTGGAAGGCATGAAAAGAGAGGAGGCTGGAGCAACAGCAAGAGATGTAGCTGAACAAGTGGGAAGCGATCAGAGGATCAAAAGATACAAAAACTGGGATAATGATCTTGTGAAAAGCAAGTCTCCTATTGGACCTTGAGAAATAGTAAAATCTGCCAAATCTCCAATATAAGATCTATTCTGAATCCCCTGGAGAAAACACCATAGAATTTAACATGCTTTCAGATCCAAGAAGGGAAAACCAAATAGTTTCTAATCAATACAAGTCAAAACATGCCAAACGAAGAAAGCATCCCCATCACTCCAGGCCCCTGGAAAATGCTGTGACTTCAATTCAAAGGGAGTGCAACCACAGAAACAAAGAAAGTCCTCTGTCTGCAGCAATGATGGCAGAACACCATCCTCTTCTGAGTATCTCACCTTCTAGAACTGTAATGTCCACCCGGGTACCCAGCAGCCTTATGTGGCTAGTAAAATTAACTTAAATAAAAGTAAACAAAATTTAAATGTTGATTCCTTAGTCACACTACCTATATATGTCACATACTCAGCAGCTATATGTGACTAGTTGCTGCCATACTGGACAATGTAGATATATAGAATATTCCCCTCACTGTAGAAAATTCTATCGATCACTGCTGTCTTGGAGTTACCATTTATAGGAGGAAAGGGAGAAAAATCCTTAAGGGACAAAAGTCACCTTACAAACTTTTTTGAGATCCTGAGATCACCTGGTACTGAACTGAGGATACACATGGGTACTCAATAAATGGCTGCCAAACAGACGTTTAATATAAAATAAAGAATTATGGAAATGAGGTAATCGTGTATAGTCGACTATAGGCAAAATCTAAATATTCTTGCCCTAACTCTATCAATGGGAGAAGGCAATGGCACCCCACTCCAGTACTCTTGCCTGGCAAATCCCATGGGTGAAGGAGCCTGGTGGGCTGCAGTCCATGGGGTTGCTGGAGTCGGACACAACTGAGCGACTTCACTTTCACTTTTCACTTTCCTGTGTTGGAGAAGGAAATGGCAACCCACTCCAGTGTTCTTGCCTGGAGAATCCCAGGGATGGGGGAGCCTGGTGGGCTGCCATCTATGGGGTCGCACAGAGTCGGACACGACTGAAGTGACTTAGCAGCAGCAGCAACTCTATCAATAGACTCCACAGATGAAGCTTTGAACCAGACTTCTAAAAGAACTACAAGGTATACAACTACAAATGAATTTCACAAGATGGTTACAGTCAATTTATAAAGATGTGGTATATACACACACAATGGATAGTACTCAGCCATAAAAAAAAATGAAATTTTGCCATTTGCAATAACACGGATGAACTTGGAAGGTGCTGTGTTAAATGAAATGTCAGACAGAGAAAGACAAATACTGTATGAAGTCACCTATATGTGGAATATAAAAAATACAACACACTAGTGAATATAACAAAAGGAAACAGAGTTACAGGTACACAGAACAAATCAGTGGTTATGAGTGAGGGAAGGGGAGGTGGGAGGGGCAAAATAGAGGTAATGGATTAAGAAATTAAAAACAATTAGGTATAAAATAAATAAGCCACAAAGGCAGATTGTATAGCACCAGCAAGGTAGTTGACATCATAATACCTATAAACAGAGTATGGCTTTAAAAGCTGCGAATCAACGTATAGAGATATAAAGCAAATAAAACATACAAAATAGATAAAAACAAAAAAAGGAGCCAAGATATAGCTCACTTATCACAACAGATGTCTTCTAAAATAGTTGCTAGGAAAATGAATGACATTTTACACTTTAAAAGCAAAGCTTACCATTTAAAGGAACCCTGTGGAAACCAGTCTATAAAGATGATTATCATCTCTTAATTTATCTACTTAGACTACCTACTGTTTTTGACCTAAAAAAAAAAACAAAAAACAAATGCCACTTCTGTGCTGCCAGAAACAGTTATAAGAAGTTAAATTCCAGGGAGCAAAGGTTAAACAGCTAAGAGGTATTGGTGAGTACACACCTCCTCCTTCCTTTCCCAGGACCTGCTCTCCTGAGATTCATACATATTAATACTTAATGACTCCAGACAAATTTTATTCATAAGAATTTCAATGAGGAAAGAGAAAAAGGAGTAAAATTCAACAGAAAATGGACAAGGGAATTGAACAAGGAACCTCACAAAAGAGGCTCCCTCCTGAGGGAAGTTCGTCTCACCAGCAACCAGAAAAATGCAAATCAAAAGCATAAACAGGTAAGAGGTAAAGTTTCGACAACTACCCATGCCAAAGTAGTTGGCACTACCTGGATGGGAGCAAATGGCAACCCCAGACACGGCTGCTGAGTGTGCAACAGGTAAAACCATTCAAGAGAATCATCAGGGACTACCAACTGAGGCTGAACAAACACACTTATCTGATAACGCACACCTCCAAGTTTGCACATGTGCACTAGGAGCACTACAGACCGATGACACAGCATTATTTCAGGACCAAAACTGAAAATGAACCAGCGTCAGTCAGCATTAGAAAGGATACACTGGAGTGTATACATGTAGCAATTAGTCTCTATACAGCAGAAACGGTGAGATCAACTGCAATACTTACAGCAGCATGGATAAACCTCATACATGTAATACTAAATGTAATCATTTCTACACAGTGCAAAACCAGCTAAAATTAAACTACCACTCTGAGATGGGTGTTACAGGTTTTTAAATTACTTTAAAAGAAGAATAAAACACACGTGGATCTTGTTATCACGATGAGTCAGGATCTCTGGAAGGACAGCAAAGAGTTAGAAGGGTGTGCAGGGGAAGGCTTGTCATGAGCTATTTATCTGTGTGATGGGTTCCTGCATGTTTTCTTTATGATACTTTACTAAGATGAACATCTTTGTTTTATACATTTTTCCATATTAATCCGGGAGTTGGTGATGGACAGGGAGGCCTGGCGTGCTGCCGTCCATGGGGTCGCAAAGAGTCAGACACGACTGAGCGACTGAACTGAACTGATACGAATGCTCATTTCACACAGACACACAAAGCTTAAAAGAACAGTCTACACACACCACACACACAGTGTGAGATAATTGTTTCATTCCTCTCACAAGCACCTTTCAAACTCCTCCCTCTCACCCAGACTCACCTCTTGCAGTGCTTTACTCATCAATGGTGACATACTGATACTCTCCCCTCCTTCTGGATGGATTTGAAAATTCACTCTTTGATAAAGAATCTGAAAAAGAACACTTTATATTATAATAGAATTGTTTTTAAATTTGCCTCATTTTACAATGTAGACTTTAAATTCAAAAAGCATTCTTTCGGGGGGGGGGGGGGGG